>BMAC01000192.1:498910-513068 GCA_014905375.1 Phtheirospermum japonicum
TGTGTCACTTGAAGAAATATTACATCTAGGATGGCGGGCCTGAGGATGTTTTACCCTTCGGGGCGGTTATGGTGTTTTACCTTCGGGGCGGGCTATTTATATTTTTACCCTTCGGGGCGGTGATGTGTTTTACCCTTTGGGGCGCAGGATGTGTATGTTTTACCCTTCGGGGCGGGCTAGTTTATATTTTTAACCTTCGGGACGGTGATGTGTTTTACCCTTCAGGGCGAGCTTTGTACGTTTTAACCTTCGGGGCGGTGATGTGTTTTACCCTGCGGGGTGGGCTATTTATATTGTGTCACTTGAAGAAATATTACATCTAGGATGGCGGGCCTGAGGATGTTTTACCCTTCGGGGCGGTTATGGTGTTTTACCTTCGGGGCGGGCTATTTATATTTTTACCCTTCGGGGCGGTGATGTGTTTTACCCTTTGGGGCGCAGGATGTGTATGTTTTACCCTTCGGGGCGGGCTAGTTTATATTTTTAACCTTCGGGACGGTGATGTGTTTTACCCTTCAGGGCGAGCTTTGTACGTTTTAACCTTCGGGGCGGTGATGTGTTTTACCCTGCGGGGTGGGCTATTTATATTAGTTATGATCAATTGTTGATTCTTTACAATTTATCATCATCGAACTTAGTTTCATCCATTCCATCATATGAACGATAAACTAAAACGATTTAGTTTGGTGTTCTATTAATTTCAAATTAATTTAACAATTTAAATTAATAAATTAATCCAGCACCTATTTATCGAATTCAAATTGATTTGAAAGATCGATTATCTTATTGGGCTCTAGTTGATTTTAATTTCATTAAATTATGGATCAACTAATTTTTCTTATAGAGACTCGAGAATAATTAAGTTTTAGGATAAGACTGTCAAACAGTCTGACACGTAAGACTGTCGGACAATCTGACACGTGATTTCCCGTGAAATTCTAAGGCCAACCAATTATTCAGCTATAAGAAATTCCCAATCACAAGATAATATCCAAATCAACAACTCAACAAATTCAACATGCTCTCGAAAGCAAAAAACACATAAGCAATTAATTGATTTAAAAACCAGTAGCTCTGATACCACTGTTGGGAATCGATGGTGCCGTCGTGCAATGGAAAACAAAAATTTTTAAATAAAAGGGATTTGAATCGAATTCAAATTGACGACGGCCCATTTTTATTTCAATTAATTCAAACAATGTTTTAAATTTCTTTATAAATAGAAACAATTGTGATTTTCGTAAAATCGAATAAGCATGATCAGTATATTTATATATTAAACAATATAATATAACAATTATATACATATATATATAATATATATAATATCATATATATATATATATATATTATATATATAATATATTATATATATATATAATTAATATATATATAATTATATAATTATTATATATATATAATATAAATAGCCCACCCCGCAGGGTAAAACACATCACCGCCCCGAAGGTTAAAACGTACAAAGCTCGCCCTGAAGGGTAAAACACATCACCGTCCCGAAGGTTAAAAATATAACTAGCCCGCCCCGAAGGGTAAAACATACACATCCTGCCCCAAAGGGTAAAACACATCACCGCCCCGAAGGGTAAAAATATAAATAGCCCGCCCCGAAGGGTAAAACACCATAACCGCCCCGAAGGGTAAAACATCCTCAGCCCGCCATCTAGATGTAATATTTCTTCAAGTGACACACATTCCAGCTCCTAGGTAGAACTTTTCCTTTTGCATCTTCAAGTATATATACTACTCCTCGTAATACTTTTACCACTTTTAATGGCCCAACCCAATTTGGTTCCAACTTTCTATAATAGATAGGTTTTTGTACACTTGCCTCCTCTCGAATTAGCAACGAGCTTACCGCAACCTCACTATCTGATATATATAAGATCAGGTCTGTTAGGATTTGATGGTGCCGTCGTGCAATGGAAAACAAAAATTTTTAAATAAAAGGGATTTGAATCGAATTCAAATTGACGACGGCCCATTTTTATTTCAATTAATTCAAACAATGTTTTAAATTTCTTTATAAAAGTAACAATTGTGATTTTCGTAAAATCGAATAAGCATGGTCAGTTTATATTTAATATATTAAACATATACATAACAATTATATACATATATATTAATATATTAATCATATATATAATTATATATTATATATACATATTAACAGTATATATATATATATGTATAAAACATCACAGCATGCAATCATGTATACTTAGCATGCATGCAATTTACTTATATGTAATTATAACATATATATACTCAGTATGCATGCATCTATATCATATATATATATATATATATATATATATATATATATTTCATACACAGCATTAACAATATATATATATATATATTACAGGATACAAATATATATATCATATATATACAGCACACACATATATGTCATATATATATATTAAGCATGCATATATATATGTATAAACCATACACAGCATTCGGTACCTCACGGCGGAGGGGGGCGACACGGCTGGAGCTCCGACGACGAAGCGGCAGCACCGACTTAACAGCAGCGGTGCGGGGACGACTGCGGGCGTGCTGGCGGCGAACCTGCGTGGTTCGGGATGGAACGGCGGCAGGCGATTGTCAGCTATGTCAACGACGGGGACGTAAAGGCGGCAGGCGACTCGGCTGCGGCAACGACGGATTGAACTCCGGCGAGACTGCAGCAGGAAACGGCAGCGGCGAAGCGGTTGGAGCTCCGGCGAGACAGCAGCAGGAACGGCAGCGGCGAAGCGGCTGGAAAACTCCGGCGCGGGCAGAAGGCTCACGCAGATGCGCAGTCGCGACAAGGCATTCCGGCGATGAAACGGCAGCGGGCTGCGACGTTCACGACTTCGGCTACAGAACACAGCATCGGTGCTAGGCGTAACGAGCTCCGGACAGCGGCTGGTCGCAGTGGGTGTGATGCGGTGATGTCCACGACAGTGGCGATCCAGCGACTGCATCACGGCAGTGGCGTGACGTCGGCGAGCCGGTGGCTGTACCACGGCAGTGGCGATGCGTCTCAGACGAATTGGTGTCACACACCGTATTTCCCAATCTTCTCGCGACGAAGCACTTGATACGTCGAGAGCTCGAGAACGATGGAGAAAAATGAGAACCGAACGTTTCGGTATGGCGGCGGGCGGCGGCAAGCGACGTCGGCTGGAGGTGGACGGCTGGGAGAGGTGTAAGCCGTGGCTAGGGTTTTTCCAAAATAAAAGCTGTGGCTAGGGTTTTTCCAAAAAATAAAAGCCGTGTCTAGGCTTTTCCAAAAAATAAAAGCCGTGTCTGTGTGGCTTGAGGTTTTAGCCTCTTTGTACGTCTTTTTCAAAAACAAAACCTCTTCTTTTTTTTTTAATTAAATACAAGCCCAAATAAATGGGCTCAAAGTGGATTGGCCCAATTTAAAAAACAAAACCAAGCTTTTAATTTTTAAAATAGTACCGGCCCAATAACTTTAAAAGGCTTATTGGGTCGACCCAATTTTAAATCAAAAACCCCATTGGTATTAAATCATTTCTCACAAACGATAAATCCGAAAAATATAACAATTATATTTTCGCGTCCAGAATAACTTTCTCGTATTTTTCTCAATTTGGATTCAATCATATTGACATCTAATTATGCTAAAATTAACAATTAATTTCTAGCTATCGTTTTCAATAATCAGGAAACACGTGGTGTGACCCTCAATGGTTCAGGTGTAAGCTAGCCGTGGGTTCATAACATATTGTGATTCGAACAACGCATTGTTCTTATATGAACTCGTCCCTTAGAGTCTCTGATTAAATAAAACTCATTTTACTTAATCACTTGTCAAACCAGAACCCAGCGAATTATGAGAGGCGCCTAGCAACAACGCATCATAATTCCCTAGATACAAATGAAGTGCCTGCAAGAACCTTGTGATATAGCTTATATGTACAGTACGATCCCTTCGCGATCTATGTCCCGATTGAACAAGAGATATTGGTTCATCGAGACCTCTTTCTAGTTCAATAACTATGTGTACGTTCTAGGTTCAAGATAATCCGTTCGTGTGTGACTTAGAGAAACACATTTCTCCCAAACACCCCACTATCAGCTCTGGCCAGAGACTCCGAGGATTTATCAACCATCAGAACACACAGGACATCCATGACTTATCATGCGTCCGAATCCCCTACTACCATGCACAGACTTCCCACTAGATTCCCGACTATGTGAACGTTGCCCCTTTTGATTGGCCTCCAAAGAGACACAGAGACAGGTCACAACATAGCCTGTCCTCTAGTGAAGTCACGGTGAGGTCTGGGTCTTAAGTATTAATATTGTACGCTATACCATATAAATCATCTACTCGATGAGTGGGAGCCACTTAGAGATTTCTAGGTGAGGGAGTTCAGTGAACTCATCTTATGAGCACCTACTTATGTATGTCYATGTCCAGACACCAAGACCGATGAGATGCGGTCCACATACACTAAGTACTAGTCTTTATGGGAAAGGCCTGTATCCTCATTATGGRGTAACCCTTTGACTAGGAACAAGTTCGACGAGTTACATTACGTGCTGGACTATCTCACGGTTCTGCTAGACCAATCCACCGTAATAAAGTAACTTCATCAGGACCATACCTATGCAACTAGCATGGGATAAAAGATATGGAATGCCAATAAGTATAAGAGATATTATTACAAATAAAAACTAATTGTGTTAGAAGAGAATGGTCAGACCACAGCCACAAGTTGGCTTGTTGGTCACCTTATTCTAACAAGGTCTTCCATAGGCATCGGTTTAGTCAATAGTGGTATTTTAGGCAGATACTTTTTCGATTCTTTAAATGCCTTTGCTGCTTCCTTCGTCCATTCGAACTTGGACCCTTTCCGAAGTGCAATAAAAAAAGGGACACCCCTCTCTGCCGACCTTGAAATAAAATGATTAAGTCCCGCAATGCGACTTGTAAGTACATGTAAATCGCGTACTATCTGAGGATGTGGCATCTCCAAGACAGCTCGTACTTTCTCCGGATTGACCTCAATGCCTCTTTCCGTTACTATGTACCCCAAAAATTTGCCGGACTTCATAACAAACGCGCATTTTTTCGGATTAAGCTTCATCCCGTACTGTCTTAATATAATGAATGTTTTTCTCAAATCCTCCACATGGGATTCAGCTTTCTTGCTCTTGACCAACATGTCGTCGACGTAAACTTTCATAGTGGACCCCAACAGGTCTTTGAACATTCGATCCACCAATCTCTGATAGGTCGCTCCAGCGTTCTTTAGTTCGAAGGGCATAGACACGAAACAATACGTCCCCGTAGAAATAACGAAACTCACCTTGGGCTGATCCTCCTTTGTAAGAGGTATTTGGTGATACCCCTGTGAAGTATCCAGCATACTCAACAGCTCGCATCCTGAGGTTGAATCCACCAGCTGGTTAAATCACGACAAAGGATAATGATCCTTTGGACAAGCTTTATTCAGATCGCAAAAATCTACGCACATTCTCCACTTTTGTCCCGGTTTTTGCACCATCACAACGTTAGACGGGTATTCTAAAAATTGGATTTCTCGAATATGACCTGCCTTTAACAATTTTTGCACTTCTTCCTCAATTACTTTGTCTAACTCAGGCCCGAAATGTCTTCTCTTTTGTTTAACCGACCTCGCCTCCAGATCCGCATTCAAATGATGTTGTGCGACCTCTGGAGACACCCTTGTTAACTCCCCATCCCCAACAGCAAATACATCCCTAAATTCTCTTAACAACTTCATTAGCTCGTCTCTCAGTCTCTCCGCCATTAAAGTCCCCACCCTTGTAGTATACTCCGGGCGACCTTCCTCTAATGAAGTCTCCATCAATTCCTCACGTGGCCGAACAAAATTCTCATGTTCTTTCACCTTTTTCGAACTAAGTACCCCTTCTGGTAGATTGTCCTACCTTCCGCGCTTGTTCTCAATCAACCCTTTCCTGACCGTCATTTGGTAACACGACCTCGCGACCTGTTGTTCAGAAATAACTTCTCCCACTCTATCTCCCACCGAATACTTAATACTCATGTGATAGGTCGATGTCACTACCTGGAACGCATTGAGGGTAGGTCGGCCTAATATGGCGTGATATGCCGACCTCCCCCTGACTATCAAAAACTTCAAATCTCTTCTAACTTGCAACTCATCCTTCCCCAATACCACTATCAGCGTCAGCTCTCCTCCAGTAATCACATGTGCCCCGTTAAATGCATATATGGGCGTATTCACAGGTCGTACCTTGGTCTACAACTTCATTTACTCCAGACAATCTGTGTATATTATGTTGACCGAGCTTCCATTATCCACAAAAATTCTACCGACATCGTAGCCCGCCACCTCTCCTTCGATTAGTAATGCGTCATTATGATCCTCCTGCAGCCCGTCGCTCCTTTGGACCAAAAGAGATGACTGTATCTGCGGTCATCGACTCACACTAGCAACGTCCCACATTCCCGAGCGAGCTGACTTAACATGCTTCTTCTGTGCTCTATTGGTATCGCCATCTGTTGGTCCACCCGAAATCATATTTATCCTTCCCTTATTTCTTCTTGGGCCATTTTGCCCCTGATTTCCTTGTTGTGGCTGCCTCGCGACCTGATCTTGGGGTAGGTCCTTCGGTGGTGGTGGTGGCAATGTTTTTCTCAGTTCCCTTGGCGCTCTATCCTTATAAATAACTTCTTTTAGGTGCCCAGCTTTTATGAGCCTCTCGATCTCCTCCTTAAGATGCATGCACCTCTCCTTTGAAGGCCCAAAATTGTTATGAAACAAACAAAAGAAATCAGACTTGGGATTAGTAGGGAGCAGTGTGCGATTTTCCGGCCACTTGATGTCATTAGGTATCAAGCGCTCCATGATAGTAAACACCTTAGCCCGCAGATAGGCCAGTGGTGTAAAATCTTCATTCCTCCAGTTTTGCATATCTATCTCCGGCTTTTCCCTCATCACAGGGCTCGGGGTTAAGAGGCCGCGCACTATCCTCCTTGGTTCTCTTCTGATCTCCCTCCTTGAAATACTGCCTCCTGTGTCGGCGACCTCCCTGCTAAATCGCCCTTGATGCTCCTCTTTTGCCTCATCCACCTGTATATATTTATGGAATCTTTCCAGAACCTCATCATATGTTTGTGCCTCCTTCTTTACCAACGACTTGCGTATGTCCTCTCTCCTCAATCTTTGGTGTAAAGCTCCCGCCTTCATATCGTCTGTAGCGGTGGGTACCTCTAGTGTTGCACTAGTAAACCTGTTGACGTATTGCTTCCACTTTTTGTCAGATCGCTGCACCATAGTAAAGGGCGACTGCGTTGTCTTCGCATTCGGCCTCACACTGGAAAATCATTTCAAGAAAGCAGCTCGCAGCACTTGAAAGCCGGTAATTTTTGGCAATTGATAGAACCAGCTTTATGCGATTTCTCGTAAGGTGGACACAAAGGCGCGACATGCTACAACATTTGTATATCCCTGTAACATTCTTTCGTTCTCAAAGAGCTGCAAATGTTCCACCGGGTCCTTCACCCTGCAATATTGGAACTCTAGTGCCTTATACCCCTTAGGCATCGCAGCTCGCAACATCTCATCTGAGAGGGGATGCCCTTTATCTTCTTCAAAATTCTAACCTTCTACTCGCCTTTGCAATTTTAAACAAGGCGTCCTGCATCTCTCTAAATGCATTGTTTCCTGGTCCAACCTCATCCTCGCCATTCCCTTCATTGTATCCACTCCGACCTCTTCGTGATTTATCTCGAGATTCTCCATCTGTACCCGAGGTTTGGGTTCCACTCTCACTGGCATGTTTACTATGCCGGCGAACTCGGCTTTTATAATGGTTTCGCTTTATCTTCACTCCTTTCCCCTTATGCTTATACTTACGGGTATGAGACTCCGTGGACGAGGTAGAGCTGGAAGAATCCTTATTTTTTTCGTTTACTCCGGCCTTTCCTTCCATGAGAAGATCTCCTATATAGAGATCCTCCGCTCTGCTTTGTCTTTTTATTCGCCGATTTCTCTCCCTGCTCGCCCTTCGATCCATCAGCCTTCTCTTTCGGAGTACCCAACTCGCCCGCTAGGTACTTGTTTAGATCTTCCTATTTCTCCATAATCCCCTCCAAGAATCCTTTTTTTATTTGACAGTGCTTATCTTTGGGTAAATATTTCCACTCCTTTGTCCCTATATAAATTACTTTTTGTGCCTCAACCTCTGTTGTTTTTGCCTCCAGGCCTTCTTCCTGCTCTTTTCCGTTGTGTTTTTCTGGGGAGGGTGGCGGTGTGCCACCCAAATCCTAAGCCACTGGTTCCACCTGGGAAGGTGTTTGTCTGTCTTTCATTGGTTCTCATTTATTATTTCCGCCATCTTGTTCTTCTTCTTCTTCTTCTTCTTCAGTTTGTTCGATCCAGAACCAAAGTCCAAGGTTCTGGGTAGTATGTTTTAATCTTTCATGCTGTGTTTGTGAATTTTCTCATGCCTTTCGCTCAAGGACCCGTTATCCCTCTTTCCCACAGACGGCGCCACTGGATAAAACCAAAAAGATTGGTTACCAAGAATAGGGGGCACTAACCTCAAATATGAGATCAGCGACCTGAAACAACTTCTAGATCCGTAAAAGCGACCTGATAAGCCTCCAAAAATCTTCCTGGCGACCTAGCCAATCCTGCAAAATAACACCTTCAGCCAAGGCGGGGGCGACCCCGGTGAAGGTCCTCCGACGCTTAAGTTAGATTGTGCGAGAGATAATTTTAAAGATCAATCCGTCAATAATCACCTCAGAAATAAAGAGAGGTATGCACCCCTTTTATAGAGACAAGAGAAGTTCTCCCCAAGCCAGGGTTTCCTTCTCCCACCAAAATGCCATAAATACCGTAGCCGACTTAGAATTAGGATTTCTCTTATATGCTAAGTTCCCATAAAAAATTGGTCTCTCGTTTAATTTACCAGAATAGGCCTGGGCCTGTTATTCTTTCCATATAGTTCGCTGGGACCCCATAAGGTCATCCATATGAGCCCATTTGGGATTGACATTTATAAAGATCATGACCGAGCTTAACAACTAGCGCCCAACACACCAAAGATTAATATGTCGCGACCCTGTATGAGAACTCATCCTCATACTCCAGGTCGCTACTCTTCAAACCAGCTCGTTATTTGATAAAACCAGCTCGCTCACCTCCCATAAGAAATGCTCCTTCCAAGAGATGAGGTCGCTTACCATAAATACCCACATATATTACGTAAGGGTTTTTGGTGATGTATCAGTGCTCGACCTACAAATTCATACCAATGAATTTAGAGTCACCGTTCTTCCCCATGTCTACTGACATACAACCTAACATTTATTGTAGGTTCCCTCTCAAGCCAAATAGATTCTCGATTCTGCGTCTTCACACCACATCACCACTTACTTGGCCAGTATCTCCGTCCACTCTCCCTATGATGGTTTTGATGACATTGAAATCAACAATGGTAACGGTTTGAGTATCACTCACATGGGCACTCTCTCCCCACCACCATCTCCTTAAATTCCTCAATACATTATGGGTTTCGGCCATGAAAAGAACTTACTTTTCATTTTCAATTACGTCATCATAACAATGTTGACATTATTTTCTTTGTCAATGACTTTTAGGTGAAGGATCATTGAGCGCGAGTCACGTTACTTAGCGGACACCATAAAGATGTTATCTATCTCTGACCTGACATTTCCAAGGTGACAACAAATACGACACTTCCCTCCTCCTTTGTCTCTTTGTGACACTCTCACTTAGGGAACCCCTGAGTAAATTTATGGGTCATTTATTTTCCTCACTAATGCAGAAACAGCTTTTAAGAATGCCTGTTTCTGCAAATCAAGAACGCTCTACTGAGGCGTTCTGTATGGAGCTGTTCTTGAAAGTCAGACAATCAAGAACGCCCTGCTGAGGCGTTCTTGATTGTCAGACTTTCTAGAACGGTTTTCAGAGACGTTCTAAAAAATATTTCAGCAGTTCTAGAAAGTCGTTTTTACCGGTTTCCCCGTTCTGGAAAATAACTTTCTAGAACGTCCTTTTTTAAGACGTTTTGGAAAGTATTCTTTCCAAAATGCCTCTAAAAACAGGCGTTCTGGAAAGTATACTTTCGAGAACGTCATTTTTTAAGACGTTCTAGAAAGTATACTTTCGAGAACGCCTCTAAAAATAGGCGTTCTGGAAAGTATACTTTCCAGAACGGGTTTTTGAATAACCGTTCTAGAAAATAGTAAAAAATTTTAAAAAAGAATTAAATGAAATCAGGTGCCAACATATACATCAAATTCCATTCCAGACTCATACAATTTTATTAGCTATTTAATTCACAAAACACATTTCATCTATATAATCCAAAGATCAAATAACACATGTTATTAATCACAATATTACACAATTACCTATATATATCAGTACAAACACAAGGGAATAACAGAAATAATAAAGGGAAAAAAATCAATGGATAATAAGAAATAAATAGGAAAAAAGGGAACCAAAAATTACACATATACCGAGCTTTTGCTGTTAATATATTATGTAAGTTAAACCAAACAAAAATGCACAAAAATGCCATGGCCTGTAGCCCATAATATAACTAACAAATATTATATTTTCGGAGATAAACATGAATGTTACCACAATTAGTTCCAAGAACATAAAACTTTTCCAGATTCAAATGATGCTCCACTGATCTTAGAGCTGCACAAGAAATTATTTTGCATTAAGATAGTACAAGTCACATTCGAGCAATTAAATGAACAACAGTGTGGGAGGGTGTACATACCTAAAATTAGCAAAATCACCACCACCTTCAAACTCTATAAATCAAGAAAAATTAAACTTCAGTCCATACAACAATCAAACTAAATTCCAAAACTTTTTCAACAAATCACTTAGAAAGAGATGCAATAAAAAGCCAAGAAAAGGGTGAAACAGAAGAAAAGAAAGGTGAAAAAAATAAATAAAATTATACAATTTTTTTTCCACGATTTTCTCACAAATATTCCCTAATATTTCCTATCAGAACCGACATATGGAGCAGCCCCAATAGTCATCATCAGTACGAGACAATCATTATGTATCATTTTTCTTAAAATTTTGGCATATTTCTTCTCTCCATAACTTAAAATAAAATTTCAAATTTGTCATGAATGATAGCCATGAATAAAGAATTCTTGTTCTTGAAATGCAATTTATAAACTTTTAATGCCCAATTTCCTCATTTCTAAGAAGTCCTGCATGATATACACATATCATATAAGACTTAACAGGCTAATATAAAATACATAAAAGATAAGAACTGACTGACCTGTAATATATCACGCGTATGAGTCATCTGAGCAAACAATAGAACCTGATGCCCTGATTCGTGCAATTTCTAAAGTAGCTGATCTAAAATTTAAAGTTTACCACTAGCCTGATGAAATTAAAAAATAAAAAACAAAAAATAAATAAATAGAGGTATAAAAGCAGCTTCAACGTACGACGGAAAAAAATGAAATAGTAGTCGGACTACCTGAACCAGATGCTCACCCTCCTGATATGGTTCGGGCTCAATACTTGGGAAAAGATACGGGTGACTACATGCTTTCCGAAGCTGAATTACCTGCAGGAGAATTAAATTAAATAATAACCACAAGGCAATTAAATAAGATAGAAGTTTATCTGCTTACAATATTCTACAAAGATTGCGCAGAGAATCATGAAAATGTTATGATGTGATGAACAATGTTGCAAAATAAATAGATCGACAAGTAATCTCTTCATATTATCTAAAAGTAAGAGATTCGGATGGGAAAAAATAAAAAATTGAAAAACAACACCTAGAAATTAAATGTCAGCAATTTCAATTATTTTCATCAATAACAGATTGAGCACCACAACTGATCAAGTGAAAGGACCTTCATCAAAGTAAAAATAAACAACAACAAAAAAAAAAGAACAAATTGGAGAAAATGAAAATTGAGCGTGAAGAAGTCCGTACCAGATTCATAATTCCTAGCTAGAGGTGCTAAATAAATATAGAATGTTATGCATATATGTAAATATATGAAGTGGTTTTCAGAGGAGGGTTTTAGCGGAGGATTTTAGGAATGAAAAAGATAATGAGATGACATTATCAGAAACACGAAACAACTGAAATATATATATGCTTGTGCAGGTGCTGCTTCAAAAATGAATTACCAAAAAAAATCTTTTTTCCGAAACTTAACTAAGCAACTGTGCAAAAATAAAAACCCATTCCTTATAATCCAAAAGCAAGAGAAAATAAGTGAAAATTCCATATATAAACAAATTGAAAGAAAGAAAAGGAAAAAAAATAATGACAAAACTCACAAAATCTACAGCCAGTCTCAAACGTAGAATCAGTACAGATAAAACAGACATGGACACTCCCTTAATCTATTAATTGTCTTCTCTTGTATCAATTCAAGACACATACACACATTCATTTATAACACATAAAGCTTTAAATGTGTGCTGTTTCAGAAAATCCTATTATTTTCCTAACAACCCAACATCTAATTAAGAAATAAATCACTCCTACAGCATTGAGAAAAACATAATTTTAATGCAGGTCAAGTTTTATCTTACAAGATTTTATGGTCAGGTATACTTCTGTTCATTACTTTAAGTTTGTAGATTAATACAACGATATGTAGAAGGTTACCTACTATTTATTGAGATCATTTTCCAGATTAGCTGTAGTGTAGGCCAAAAAGAATTCAGTTATCCTCTATTACTTCATAAATAGCACCACACATAAAGTCTCAAGTCTCAACACATATGCCAGGTACTAACTTCGACATTCAAATTCATTCAAGAGGAACCCACATATACAAGCAAGAACAGGTATAACATACCTCTTCTAGAAACGCAGTAATTGTTCTCAACCACCTTCAAGCATCCATGTCTTGCAGGAGTAGAATAAGCAACAGTAATTCCTGCACAATAGTGGATATCTATAATTTTTGAATTGGAAAAACAGCAAGATATATATATATATATATATATAGTAAATAGGTTATAACACATTCATAGCAAAAAAAAACACATTTAATTACAAGGATACCCACTATAGAATTTCTATTAGTTTTCTGAAATTAGTTAACAAACATAATTTATAATTGAATTTAATAATAGTAGATGAGAAAAATAGTCGAGAATCAGAAGTTTTTAGCTAGTACTTACAAATTTTCAACATGTTGCAAAAGTAATTTTACTTTCATGTAAGAAGTCGAGTCATCCTATTATTTAAGATTCTGAATTAAATTATACAAAATCATCAGAAATCAGCATTTGAAAACACTAAAAGATGTCTTTCTGTCCAGACTTCATTCTTGAGATGTATTGATCCAGTGAAGTTAACTTACCATCTGATTTAGAGCTGCAAAAATGATACACCCACTAATGCAGAAACAGCATTCTAGAACAGAACATCCTGGTGCATCTAGAAGGGTATTTAAAATATTGTTCTGGATTAGACTTTCAAGAACAGTTTTTGAAATTACCGTTCTGGATTGACAATTTTCCAGAACGGTATTCAAATACCGTTCTGGAATGTATACATTCCAGAACGGTTATTGAAAAACCGTTCTGGATTATGAGTTAGTCCAGAACGGTATTTAAATAACGCTCTGGAAAGTGAATCCAGAACGGTATTTTAATACCATTCTGGAAAGTGTGTATTCCAGAACGTTATTTAAAATACCGTTCTGGATTAGAAGCCAATCAAGAACGGTATTTATAAAACCGTTCTCAAATGTCTTGGTCAATTTAATGCCGTGCAAATAAAAAAAATTTGCCGCCCATATTTTTACTTTCCAGAACGGTATATTTAAAACCCTTCTGGATGTATTCGCCGATACAGAACGGTAAAAAAATACCCTTCTTTCTACAAAACACGACCAAAAAAAAAGGAAAAGAAAAAAAAATAAGGAAGAGCCACGTGTCAAGCAAGCACAAAACCTCTTGGCAATAATAAAGAACAAATTCAAGAACGGTTGTTTAATACCCTTCTGGATTGAATAACAATCAGAACGGTAATTATAATACCGTTCTGTTTTGGCAATATTTAGAGAATCGGTATTTCAAATACCGTTCTGTATCGTAAACTTTCG
>BMAC01000192.1:516921-531264 GCA_014905375.1 Phtheirospermum japonicum
ATCGTTCTGAAAAGTCACGATTTCCAGAACGGTATTTTGAAATACCGTTCTGGAAAGTGTGGACTTTCCAGAATGGTATTTGAAAAAACCGTTCTGGAAAGTGGCAGATGAACATGGGATGGTACCATTCTAGAACAGAAAAATTATTTTCTAGAAATAGTTTTTTCTTACCCTTCTAGAAAGTCTGTCAATCCAGAAGGGTAAAAAAAGGCGTTTTGGAAAGTCTGCCAATCCAGAACTATGTCACTACAGAAGGTACAGAAAGGCGTTCTGGATAGGCAGAATTACCCTTCTGGATATGCAGTTTCTGCATTAGTGACCACAAAAGTATTAGCTAACAATAAGTCATTTATAAATTGCATCATATTTTACATATTATTTGAAAATCTGCTTACGTCTCAAAATGAAGAAACTTAGCTAAGCGATTTCTGTTAATTGCATCCTAAATAATGCCAAGCTTGATTGACATTCCAAATTCATTCCACATGTACAAATTAACAAGAGTTTGTTCCACAAAATTATACATGTATAGTTAAAACACCAGTACTCTAAAGGAGATAATTTAAAAGGCCTTTAGAATCTGAGTTCTAAGAATCTAAACACTTCCAATACAAGTTAATCAATCAACATAAGCGATTTTTAATAGGTGATGTGAATTTAAAAATATATATATAAATATACTGGCCCTTTAAGAAGCCTTGTCAAATGCTGAATGCATTTTTCCTGGTTTTCTATCACAAGCTGATTTCTTTATTTGCTAAAACTAAAAGTTCCGTCTATCATTATGGGTATGGCCACCCTGATATCATTAAACTACTACAGAAACCGCAATAATACCTCTCTAATATTCCAAGATATGCTTGGTTTGCAGATTGCGACATCTTTTCCAACAAGGACCTCACTACATGGTCTCCTGCCATGGCCTTGGCCTTGAATTGTTACACAAATATGATTTTCAGGGTAAGATACAGATTTATATCATTTCATATGACTAAAACTTTCAACAAAACTATGGTGCTGAAGTACATACTCGGCTTTTCAAGAGGTTAAGAACAGCAGAGCCTGTAAAATTAGCAGTAGAAGCTTTCTTTATCAATATAGATAAGGCTTTCATTGACCCCATCATTAGCTGCAAAAAGGGATGAAAACAAGTTATTATAAGACAGATACTAAAGTGAAACAACACAAATAAGTTAGGTTTTATCGGTCAAACCTGGCAATAAAACCATAATCCTTGAACAAAAAGCTTTCCCAAACGAGATGTTTAAGCTGAGCCACCATGGATTGGTAATCCTAGAATGGTCATTTACTTAGAATATTATTTCTCATTCCGTAATAATATTTCACACTAACTGAGGACTATAAGAGAAAAATAAACTAAGCTACATCGGTTCGAGAAAAAAATGTATTAAACAACGCCCACATTCAAACCAAGTAGAGAAAACATATATCAGTCTTTCTTTTTCTTGGCAAATACAAAGGATGGAAAATTTTAAAAAACAGAGAGAGAGAGATAGGAACCTACAAGTAGCAGTATTCTAAGTGCAGCTGCAAAGGCGTGATTGACAAGACCACTTTTGAAGTGGGACCTTGACTCAACAAATTGATTAATTAGTAAGTAGCTCTCGCACAGAGGAAAAATTCGTTTAGCAGATTCTTGAAAATGTGTAGAATAATATAAATAGGTTAACAGAATTTTCCGGARCAACAAATGAMAAAATGCCCATTTGGAAAGTGAAAGCCATTCATCCGATCTAGATTAAAAACAAGCAACGAATGAGATATCTTACCTGATCCATAGATGCGTCGACTTGGAAGTTCGCACTATCATCCTTCTCGTGGACTCTTCGTATTGAAATATACTGTCCTTCGATCCCAACCAAAGCTGACAAGAGATCATCAATAACAATCAATTCCTGCACATATAATGAGCACGCAAACAAAATGAGTTGACTTAAATAACAGTAGGTGTCAGAAACAGCGCAACCAGCTCATTCGTAAACTCAACATCCATAATGAGCTACTTTACATTTTTTCCATTACCAAACAATTCGAGATGCATAACAAGTTAATTTCAGTTTCATAGCAATGTTGAAAGCAGACATTGGGTGATTATAACTGTGGATTATATCATGGTTAAAAGGACACGTTTTTATTAATAAATGTTACCTGTATTGCCGCATGGTAGCAACCTATGGGATTGTCCACTCCAGGACTACATGTGGAAAAAAAAAAAGAGCAATAACATCATAGAAAAATTATATATATCATATTGAGAATACAGTACTACATCAACAAATCATTTTCTTAAAAGGATTAATTCATCTCATACCAACTGGTTAAAGAAAATGTTCCAATTAAATATGAACTGCGTAAACACTAGAAATTCACCCAAAAGAAAAAAAAACAAAGAAAAAAAAACAAAATTGCACATACCCAAACCTTTCTAACGAAAACCCCTTTGATTCAGCAACAGCAGATGCGGACTTCGTTTCCTACACAAATAACTTGATTAAGAACTGAAACAGACAATTCTCGTCATAAACAATGACCTCGTAATTCTTCTTTGTTAGTCTCTTGAGGAATGGAGATTTTTCCATTCCTCTGCAATACCCTAATCGACTTATTTACCAAAAAAAAAAAAAGCATAGCTGAGTCAATATCCTCTGCAACTCGTGCACAGACGGCGGATGGTGGGCAAAAAAAAGCATAGCTGAGGAGGCCTTGGAATCTGCCGGATAGTGGGCGGATCTGGATGGCGGCCCTTTTCACCCTGCCCCCGACCCAGTCGGCCCTTTGAACAGCTTCTTGTGGATCCCACTCATCCTAGAGCTCTTCTTAGCGTTCTTCTTCAAGTCCGCCGCCACGAGATCGGCGGCGACCACGAATTTCGACCCCCGGTCGGGATTCTTGCTGGTCTTCTTACTTTACACCAATCTCAACCATGGAGGAGCATCATTTTTTCTGGGCCACAACATGTGACGTGGAGAATTTGGCCGACGGGACGGGCCGTGGAGCTGTTTAGATGTGTAGCGAGTTGTGGGCCTGATTGAAGCCGTTTTTTTTAATTATCAAAGTTTTCGAGTCTTTTTTTGTTTTTGGATTGGAGAAGTAGAGGTGGATTTAGATTTGCAAGGGGATGGGAGGGTTGTTGTGTTGAAGGGGATTCTCGAATGAGAGGAGGCTGCAAACAGAAGGGGACGAGAGGGTAGGGTTTTTTTAAGGTTAATTTTTTATGCATAAATAATATGACATACGAGAACGTCTTTTTCAAGGCGTTCTGAATAATACTTTCCAGACGACGTTTTTAAAGATGTTTTCGATAGTTAACATACGAGAACGTCATTTTTAAAGACGTTTTCAATATTTAACATACGAGAATTTCGTTTTTAACGACGTTCTGGATATCTAATATACCAGAACGTCTTTTTAATGACGTTCTGGATATCCAGTATACCAGAACATCTTTGAAAAATAAGTTCTCGTATGTGACACTTTTATTACAAAAATTCCACCGCCTGACATTTAAGAACGCCGCCTCCTGAGGCGTTCTTAAATCCCTGTTCTTGAATCCTGTTTTTGTACTAGTGCCTCTAGTTTATCTTCTATGATGTCTGAAACCCTTTCTAGTCTTTAAAGTACTTCATGCTCAATTAATAAAAGCCACAAGTTACCTTTTCTATGTCTTCTCTTACCTGTTATTGACCTGCTGAATTGAGTGTTCCTGATGTGTGGATGTACTCTATTTGTTTATAGATGGATAGTAGACGTTAGTTTTATTGATCACTTTCCCAAATACATATGGTTATATCCTCTCCAACACAAGTCTAATATTCTCTCTGTATTTAACAATTAGAAATTGCTCGTTGAATCTAATTTTATAGCCAAAAAACTTCACCCTCTATATACTGATAATGAGTATCTCTCTCTCTCTCTCTCTCTCTCTCTCTCTCTCTCTCTCTCTCTCTCTCTTTTCTTTATATATATATATATATATATATATATATATATATATATATATATATATATAAAAGTTAACCATGGTGTCCTCAATGTGTAATTATAAGAATTTTAAAACTATGTGAGTTAGTTTTACTAATTACTAATATTATCAAGTGACTTTGAAATAAACGGAATTGGGTTTTCTTTTTCTTTTTATTAATTATTCTTGTTTTCTTGAATTATTATAAATGGATTTATCAATATATTTTTTATTATTATTTCAATAAAAAACTTTGTATTCATTTTCGGAATATTAATGCTAGATACAAAAATATTTGTGTATATACTTTCAATAAAATAATTCAAAAAAGGGGTAATTTACATATTGTTTGAGCATTTCTTCTTTTTAAAATTTGCCATTGTACTTGTTCGATTGGCCAGATCCTTCATTTTTATTTTCTGCAAATGACGAATTTTTCCAACTCGGAGATGTAATCTGACTCAACGGTTTGTGAATTATCTTATTGATTATTAGGGAATATTTTACTTCATTTAATTTTCTCAGTTCATCTATTTCAATTTCTTTTAATCGAAATAATAGAATTGGATTGACTTTTGAAAGTTCTTTTATTTTTTTTGTTATCAAAACAACACTTTTGATAACCCATTTTTTTGCTTCTTTTGAATGTTTTCCAAAAAAATTTGTTTTTCCTTTGAGAACTAGTTGAATTCCAAAATACTTCTTCTTTAACTTTTTTTTAATTTTTTCTTTGAATTCCGTAAAAATGGTTTTAGAAAAGGAAAGTCATTATCAAGGCAAACCAAAAAGAAGTTCGGCTTCCATTCCCCAAGCTGTTGAAAAACAAAAAGATGATTTTTATTTATTTTTTCATTAGATCTTTCTGAGAGGATCCTAATTTAATTTTGTTCCAAGTTTTCAAACAAACACGTTATAAGTACATTTCACATGTACTTCTCTATCCCATTCAGGACGTTGATATAAGAGTATACGTATAATATTTTTTGCAATTATGAATAGTAGAATATATTTTCTAAAAATAGAGTGAATTAGTAACATGCAACCTCTTATTACTTGCGCAAGTGGAATTGTTTCCCAGGCCACTGCTATCTCTATTTGAACATTCTCTTTTCTTTTGGTCTTTTCTTTTTTTTTCTTCATTTTTTGTTTGTTCCTCTATATACTCTAGAATTTTTAATGCTTCCCCTCCCTCATCCAATTTCTAAAAATGAGTTTAATCAACCCGGAGATATCAAAAGAAGAAAGAGGTTTTTTTTTTTGTATTATGTCCAAAAAAGAGGGGATTGCGTGTCTGTTTGATTGAATGTTGCCGTATCGGTATTGGGATCAGTATCTTCCTTGTTAGCAGTAAAAATTACTAAACTTTTGCCTTTTCTTGAGCAAGTTTCATGATCTACAGGCGCGTCTTCCTGATATTCTCCTGATTGTTGTTCTAGCCCAGTTATTAATTCGTATGACCATCGAAGGACTTTTTTTTTACTGATTTCTTTTATTTTAGTCGATTTTTTAATAATTCTTTGGTCATTAACATCAGTTACAATTTCAATTAATAAATATTTTAAATATTCTGTTTCTATTTCGCCTTATGAAAATAAAGAAAGAACCTTCCAATTTACATCAGTGGATCTTGATTCTCTACCAACTCTATTAATGAAAGTTAAGAAATCAATAATTTATGTTGATAATGTCTTTTTTATCAAATTTATTTATTTTCGGTTTAAATTCTTGGTAATCAGTATCCGAAAGAAGGATACCATGAATTAGACTTATCCCAAATTGTATGAAATTTTTTATCAGAGTTTGTATTAAGATTGGGGATGAAAAGTTTTTATAGATTGTTTCCCGATATGATTTGATCACGAAAGGATAATATTTTCTTAATAAATATTCTTTTGTATAATCGTCATTTCATAACCGAGTCCTTGTTTCAAGTATATTCGAAGAAATAAACTCGTTGTCAATAGCTTCAATTCCATTTAGAAACTCGTTGTTGAAAATTTTATAATTTTGTTTATTGGTATAAAGCCAAAGTTTATGAGATGAAGATTTTTCAAATGAAAGTGGGATATCCTTTTTTTTATCATTTCCAATAAAATGGATTAACTGGGGGGATATGTAAAAGAGATTCTTTCCTTTCCATCACTTCTGCATATGTCAAAAATATTGTGTCATTTCATATTTGACACTCTCGTCAAAGTGAGTGTTTTTTATGTAGTGAAATGGTTGATTCGAACGCTTTGAATCGAAAAGAAGATTCACAAGTGGTTGTTGTTTGAAAAAAGGGTCTTTATTTTTATTTTTAAGAAATCTTGAGTAGACTTTATCTTCCTTTCGAATCGCTCTGATTTCTTCTATTTCATCGATTTTGTTCGGATCAACCTTTTCTTTTGAAAATAAAGGAAGGAGAAAGATCTTCTTCGATGGATCACTCTTGTTCCTGTTTAGTCCCTTTCATTCCGGAAGCTATTTCTATCTCTACATCTCTTTCTTTCTCACTTTCCAACCTTTGTTCCATTTTAGGGGTTTCTTTCAGTTTCTTAGTAAAAATGGGTGATGGTATTCTTCTTAAGTAGTAGACAGGTAATAAATAAGAGAATAATAAAGATCCGAGCCATACAATTTCTCAATTCTGATACAAGGTACTTATTAGATCGAATGTACTTATTCGATCTGATAGAATTGTTTTGCCTTATCCAGACTAATACCGATCCAAGCCATTAGAAAATAAGGCGAAGGCATAGGAACTCATTGACTATGAACCCTCTTCGATCATCGAGGAGATGTCAATGTTCCTTCACCCCGAGCTTTCCTCTTCCTCAGCAGCTTCTTCATTTTCTTTAACTCCTTATTTCTGGACCGGATCCTCTTCCTTCGCTTTTCCTTGGCTAAGCTAGACAATACCTCGGTGGCTTCACCATATTCATCTTCACCTTCATAACCATCAGCGTCGTCATCTCCAACATCTTCTCCCCCTTTTTGTTCAGAATGCAAAAGGGCCTCCAACAAAGATCCCCAATACGCTTGCAGTTGGGCAATTTGAGTATCGAACAAAGCCAACTTTGCCCAAACAATTGTAGTAGGAAACTGAACTATTGGAAATTGAGTTAGGAACACCAGAACAGACATCGGAATTTGCAGAATTTCGAGGAGGTGCAATCCAGGGAAGATCAATGACGCATGCCACAGTAAATTCTGACCACGCAAAGAGATCCAATTCGCCTCTCCAGTGAGCACGTCATCAACGGCAGGCCAGAAACCTTGACTCTCCAGCAGGCTGTAGATAAGAGATGGAAAACATAGAGAAGACACGACCTTGGTCGTGGCAAACCTTGTGATGGCCTCAAATACATGTTGGCCAAAGTTGAGTTTGATTCCGCGACCAAGTTTGTACAAAAACACCGCTTGAGGACGAGTGACCACTGTCGCATTCTTGGTAGGTGTTTTGCATTTAATTATGGTGTTTTTCTCGTGTTTTTAATTAGGGTTTTATATTATTTTTAGTTGTTGTTGAGTCGATTAGTTAAGTTTTCTCGGTTGTTTTTCTTGTTTTAGTGTTTTCCGTGTTTCTTTGTGATTTTTAAATTTAATTTGGCTAAATGGGTTCAATTGATTTGTGGATTGGTGTAATTCTTGGGTTTTGATATTTAAAATTCTCATTTAATAGGTGGCTTAATAATTTGAATTCAAGCTAAGGCATGGAGGGCAAGACTCAAGCCAAGGCTTGCCATGGCATGCCAAAAGTTGTGCCAAGAAGGAGCTCTAATGTGGCAAACATTCTGGAATGGTGGCTAGCAAATGGTCTAGGAAGACCATTTTTGGTCAAAATTTGTCAAACCCGGGAAATACAAGTCTTTTTAGATAATTTGGTCCATTTAATCCCAATTAAAACTAGTATAAATAGGACCAAACTCTCATTTGTAAATTATCTCACATTCCTCCCAACCTAAGATTGGGTTTGGGATAATATTCTCTCTCTAGATTTGATTTTCAACCTTTTTCTTGGGGTTTTAAGCCTAAGAAGAATTCAAGTACTCCCTTGGATTTTACTTTGTTGTAATTTAATCCAAGCTTGTTACTTCCTCTATTTAATTCATGTACGCTTTCTTCAATTTCATGCTTTGTTCTTCAACTTTATGCATGTACTTCAATTTTATGCCTTTTGCTTTAGCTCTTTGATTTCTTGTTGGATCTTGTGATTCGTCCAATGAATCTAGATGAGTGATATGTCTAGATCATCGAGTCCTTGATCATTTTTATTTCAAGTATTCATATGCTTTATTTTGATTTTTGTTTTCATACTTTGTTTCATGCTTAATCCTAGATCTACGCTTTGTTGCTTGTTAATTCTCGTAAAGTTTTAAACTTTGAAGTCAATTTTCATTGCTCTTTCTATTCATGCTTTCGATTTTTGTCAATTTGCATTATTCAAGATTTTATGTTCATGCAAGCATGGTTTTACCTTTAGCTTCAATGCTTGTACTTGGTGAAACATTGCTTGTTCTTTCTTATTTTCATTGTTGCTTGCATTTTCATATTCGAGGCATCCGACCAACTTGCACTTTGCATTTTTAGCTAGTCATTTACATATTTCATTAAATTTGCTTGCTTTAATTGCTTTATTTGGAATTTCATTTCTTAGCTTAGTTTAGTTAGTTTAATTGCTTATTTTCATTTTCATTTCATTTCTCCAAAGCTACAAACACCTTGATTCCTCAATCGAATCGATCTCCGATAATATCAAGCTAAATGAACTTTTATTTTCAAAACCACTAAAAATTACTCTTTCAAAATGGCGCAGTTAAGACTCGCCTTGGTTGTTTCTTTGTGTTTTTAGCTTTCGATTTGATTGTTGTTTCTTCGTTTTTTTAGCTTTCTTTGTATTTGACATTTTTGTTTAGTATGCAAGGTGCTTATAGCTATGCTGAATACATTCCCAACATTGGGAGGGCATGGTGCAAACCATGTTGGGAATTCCATGTTGGGAATGGGATTATGTATAATGGATTTGGCAACGTGGGAGGGTATGGTGCAAACCACGTTGCCAATGGTGGATTCGGCTATGGTCAACCTAACATGTGAGGGCATGGTGCGAACCATGTTGGTCGAGCGGCTTCATGGGTTCAAATAGTTCGTATGGAGGTTACGGAGGATATGATGCTCCGAATCACTTCCCGAATATGCATAATCTGACATTCGGGCCATATGGTGGTTATATTACGCCCAATCAATGCACGAACATGTATAATGGAGGCTTTTGTCCGAATGGGTAAGTTGGTGGTCGATATCCAATTCCCACCCCGTATGGCTGTTATGGCATTCCCGATCATTGTCCGAACATGCATAATGGTTGCTTTGGTAATCCCGACCTGTGTGGAGGTCCTCCTACTTAGAATCTCAATTTCTGGACGCGCATAACCTTATCCTCTAAACATCACGAATATTATGAGTTGTTTGGAGGTCCGAGCTCCATTGTCGCAAGTGGTCCACCCATCCGCACTATGGGGGATGTTAACAAACCCTTTTTGGGGGTGTTTACTCCTCCCGAGCCAACTTATTCTCAACCAACGTATTCTAGTGCTAATGAAGTGAGCATGGCTTTATCCTCTACGGAGCTTGAGAAGGAAAAGAGAATAGCGGCTTTAGAGGCTCAACTAGAGAGGTTATCTCTCCCTAAATTGGGCCCCCCATGTACATGGTGTGGAACGTGTGGTCATGATACCAAGTCTTTCCCCTCATTTACCTCATTCAATCTGTCGATGCCTCATTCAGAGGACGTGTATGGGGGTCATGGATATCAAGCGGGACCCGATTATGCCATGCTACCTTTTGCTCCACCGCCGTCTCATAATCCGGTTGTTTCTCCTCATGTGGGCCCATGTCATCTGACAATCCCGGTGATTGCTCCTACCCCACCTACCAATCCGCATCTATTAGTCATTACACGGAAATTCTCAAGTCCACCTTCATATACTTTTCCGGTCGCGATCTTTGATAAGTGTAGGGTTGTTGAGAATATGGGTGTCTCGCCGTCGGAAGAGGACGTGTTTTCATTTCTGAATGTTTTTACTCTTCTTGGCCCTTTACCTTTTCCTTCAAAATAATCTTACGAAGAATGGGTATATATGGAATTCCTCAAGACCATGGTCGAACGGGTTTATATGGAGGATATGAGCATTGAGGAGGATATTGTCCGGGAATCCTATTTTGAGGAGTGTTGTAGGGATGATGAGCCCCTTGTTCTTAACAATGAGTACGTTGTGCCTCTATGTGCCTAAGACTTGTATGAAAATGGTTGTTTATGTGTAGTTGAGGGAAACGACGACTTTTTCAAGGGTGAGGTGGGGATAGTTGATGATAAGAGTGAGAAGTTTGAAATTCAACTTGAGGAAAAGATCATTGATGATAATATGGAAGAGCTTGAAGACTATCTTGAGGGGATCGTGGAATTGTTCGAATTAGCCCCCGATGAAGACGAGAGGAGGCACAAGCCCGAGCTTAAGTCTCCCCCATATCCCTCCAAGCGTTTATATTTAGAAGAGGAGAGCAAGCCCTTTATCATCTTTGCTGGTCAAAATAAAGAGGAGGAGGAGAGGATGGTTGAAGTGCTCAAAGTCTTTAAGGGTGCTATTGGTTGGAGACCTGGAGTTTTAAGGGAGTTAGCCCCCGAATGGAAATAGTAAGAGTCGGAATTTGGAGGTTGTTGTGGGAAGGATTGATGTTTGTGATCTCCAAGAGCGAGTGGGTGAATCCCATTGACTTGGTGACCAAAACGAGCATCATGTTTGTTTTTGAGGATGAAAAAGGAGAGCTGATGGCTACGAGAGATACAATGGGTTGGAGGATGTTGATCGATTCTAAGAAGTTAAATGCGACTACCAAGAGAGATCATTTCCCTCTCCCGTTTGTCGATAAAAGGTTGAACAAGCTAGCCGGACATTATTCTTATCGTCTCTTTGACGAGTCATCGGGGCACTTCAAAACACCATTCCAACTAAAGACCTAGCCGAGATGAGTTTCCTTTGTCCACGTGGAACGTTTGCTTTTGGGTGGATCCTATTTGAGCTATGCAAATCGTCGAGAGCGTTCCAAAGAGTGGACCCTCTTGACAAGGAGGAGATTGTTTTGGTGGATCCTCCCATTATCTTTCCACCTTGACCCAAAAGGGAGTTCGTCAAGCTAGTGACGTAAAACAAGTGCTTCTTGGGAGGCAACCCAAGTTCTTCTCGTTTATTTCTTTTATTTCTTTTCTTCTTTTCTATTTTTCTTCATAAAATGAAAATCCAAAAACATTCGAAAATTTGAAAAACCTAAAAAAAATATTTTTGAGTTGTCTTTTGGTTCTTTTTGGTCTTTAGTTTCGTTTTGTTTTGATTTATGTACATATTTTCTTATGTTTTTGATTTTCTTTGGTTTCCTTTTATAGGGTTTCATTTTCCGACTTCAACTTGGGTGATTTGATAAGAGGGTAGCGTTCTTGGAGCTGGGAAATACTATCCATACTCGATGTTCGCTCGGATTTCTTAGATGCTTAGGTGGACCCCACCGAGATCGACCCAAACTCGCTCGGTAAAAGAAGCTTCTATCTCACACTCCTTTTACTTGAATTTTCACTAAAATACAATGTGGGCATTGCATGGTTTAAGTGTGGGGTGGGTAGGTGGCTAGGGTCCGGGTGTCGAAAAGCATGATTTATATCTCTTAACTTGAGCCTTGGCGAAGTGACGCATTATTGGCGAAGTGACGCTTACTATTTGCGCATTTATATGGTTGGGTCGTTTTTATATCTTTTTTGTATTTATTACATTGTTTAGCAATCACCACTTGCTTGGAGGTTTGAATAGTTTACTTTTCGGGCTTTTACATGTTTATGCCCTCTTGTGTAAGGAGTTGAATTTTTGTGTTTCATCCAAAACCTGCATATATATATAATCAACATTTACTCGTGAAAAGATTGCAAAGCTCTAAAAGCTCTTTCAATTTTGTTTCCAAAACTCGGTGCAAACTAGTGAGTAACCTTGAGTGAATTTATCGGTTTTGCTTGCATTTTTATGTAAATTGCATTGAGGAGGTTTGGTTTATCTCGTACATGATTGAATTTTGAAATGACCTTGAGGCACATATATCACCCTTATTCTCGGTCGTATCCAAATATATAAGCTACTTAAAATATCCCAAATGAGCCCCCTTGAGCCTATACCCCGTTTCTTGTTAGCCGAGCTCGTTTTTAGCTCTTATATCTTCATATATTGTGAGGTGAGAGAGTATGTTGTTAGTTGACTAGAAATGTGAGGGAAATCAATTGTGGGTTTCGGGATTCGAGTTACTTATACAAGGAAAAAAGAGAAAAAAGAATAAAGTTCCAACACAAATCACGAAAAGTGATAAAGCGTGCGTTCAAGTGAAAAGCCTAATGATTAAGAGGCTAAAATTTAGTGAAAAGAAGCAAATTCAAAAAGCTTATATGTGTTATGAAATAAAGTGGGAAAGGAGTGTGAGTATACAAAAGGGTTTCGAATGGGAGTTTGGTGAATTGGAAAGGGTGAAGCGATCATAAGCTTCGAGTTTTATAAATTAGGGTTTCGTGTGTTATTGATCACGTTTGATCGTGTGTTAGCCGCTATATCTAAAAATTACATACGTTACCAAAGAGCCAACATTACAACCCGAGATAAAGACCTCTTTTGATTCTTGTTTTGTCATGTACAATGGGTAATTTTGAGTTTCCGATTTGTGAAATCTTGTCGAGTGCATGCATTGTCCGATTTGAGCGTATACACGTCCTATATAAAAACACACTTGAGTGAATTGAGCGAACACCCTCAAAAATTCCATTTGTGAGGAAGTCATCGATTTGGTTTTCAATTGAGGAAGAGTAATACGAACAATGCTTGACGATAACGACTTTATGTTGATATTTTCATCATATTGATTAGGATAAGCACATGGATTTTTCTTTTTACATAATGTTCATTGCATGTACATTCTTGATTCTTTTCAATGTTCGAGGACGAACAAACCGATAAGTGTGGGGTGGTTGTTTTGCATTTAACTGTGGTATTTTTCTCGTGTTTTTAATTAGGGTTTTATATTATTTTTAGTAGTTTTTGAGTCGATTGGTTAAGTTTTCTAGGTTATTTTCTTTTTTTAGTGTTTTCCGTGTTTCTTTGTGATTTTTATATTTAATTTCGCTAAATGGGTTCAATAGATTTGAGGTTTGGTGTAATTCTTCGGTTTTTGATATTTTAAATTCTCATTTAAAAGGTGGCCTGATTTGCATCTTTTTGTACATATTTTCATTACCGTTTTTGTTTCACGTTGCGTGTTTTTCGCTTGCTTTTTGTTGCTTTAGGAGTCGAGTTGGCCGTTCTTCGTATTTCTAGATTTTCTTAATTTTTGTACGTTTTATTATTAATTTTCTTTGTTTTTCACTTTTCTGTTTTCTTGGCCGTAGGACGTCCAAGCGGGGCCCACGTTCATTTGGGATCGTTGATACTCGACTCGGGAATGGACGGACAAAGCAAAGAAGCGCAACGAACAAGGTTCGATAAACCAGCGGACGCGAAAAGAACGAGAAATCAAACCAGGCGCTGGAATCCAATCGGCCGACTAGATGTTCAGTCGATCGACTGACTTTGTAGTCGATCGACTGAACCGGCAAAATCGACTGGATTCCAGGGAATTTTGGCATTTTGGACAACGCAGTCGATCGACTGCCTACTTGGCCGATCGACTGCTGTCGATCGACTGGGTCCTCCGAAGATCGACTAAATTCCAGGGCTTTTGGCCATTTTTGATGATGCAGTCGATCGACCGCCGACATGGTCGATCGACTGCCAGTCGATCTACTGCTTTTTCAGTCGATCGACTGAAAAGCAGGACTTTTGAAGTATTAAGTAATCAGACGTCATTTCAAGAACCAGCAACTTGCATCAAAAGGATTTCTTCCCCAAGGAAGCTCCTCCAAACCAACTTTTCTCCTTTTCATATTTGCTTATTTTAATTTCCATAAATCCTAGTAATTAGTGGTAGATTAGTTAAGCTTAGATCTTAGTTGGTTAATGTTCAAGCTTTTATTTAGATTGCTTTTGAGAAGAATCCTTCAAGCTTTCAAACTTTTCTCCTCCAAGCTTTTGTGTAATCTCATATATTTGGTAAACTCTTTCCAATAATATAGTTTTATTTCCATGTTATTTCTCTTGATCTTGTGTTGAAGTTTGATTTTTGTTTAGTTGTTGTTTTGATCATTCAAAATTCCTATTTTCATTTAATAGCTTTCTAGCTTATGAACTTATGCTTTTAAGTTATCTAGTTGTAATCAATTTCTAAGTTTGTAAAAGTTTTATAAGATCTTCCCTTTTTTT
>BMAC01000192.1:541874-580453 GCA_014905375.1 Phtheirospermum japonicum
AGTGGGAAATATTCTGGAATGGTGGCCATCCCTAGCCGTGCCTTGCCATACTCCACGCCAAACTGCACCGCCGACGCCGACACTGTGTACGTTGCCGACACTTGGTTACCCAGTGTCCGAGCCCAGCCGATAGCGACCACACACACTTCTGCCGAGAGCTGCCGACACCGGGTTACCTAGTGTCCAGCGCCCAAGGCAGCGCCCAGCGCTGCCATCTTCCGCGCCATCTCAAGCGCCCAGCTGCCATCCGTTGCCATCTCCGCGCCAAGCATCTTCCCATGCCTATACAAGGCAGCGCCATCCGTTGCCATCACTGCGCCAAGCGCATTGTCGCGCCCAACTGTCGACAGTGGGTGCGTTGCCGACACTGGGTTACCTAGTGTCCAAGCCATGCTCACCCAAGACCAAGATAACCAAGCCAAATTAGCTAGCAAATGGTCTAGGAAGACCATTTTTTGTCAAAATTGATCGAACCCGGGAAATACAAGCCTTTTTAGCTAATTTGGCCCATTTATACCCAATTAAAACTAGTATAAATAGGACCCAACTCTCATTTTGTAAATTATCTCACATTCCTCCCAACCCAATCTTGGGTTTGGGATAATTTTCTCTCTCTAGATTTAATTTTCAAGCTTTACCTTGGGTTTGTAAGCCTAAGAAGAATTCAAGTACTCCCTTGGATTTTTACTTTGTTGCACTTTAATTCAAGCTTGTTACTTTCTCTCTTTAATTCAAGTAAGCTTTCTTCAATTTCGTACTTTGTTCTTCAATTTCATGCATGTTCTTCAATTTTATGCTTTTTGCTTTAGCTCTTTGATTTCTTTTTGGATCTTGTGAATCGTCCATGGAATCTAGATGAGTGACACGTCTAGATTCTAGATTGAGTCCTTGATCGTTTTTATTTCAAGTATTTCATATGCTTTATTTTGATTTTTATTTTCATACTTTGTTTCATGCTTAATCCTAGATCTATGCTTTGTTGCTTGTTAATTCTCGTAAAGTTTTAAGCTTTGACGTCAATTTTCAATTCTCTTTCTGATCATGCTTTCGATTTTTGTCAATTTGCATTATTCAAGCTTTTATGTTCATGCAATCATGGTTGTACCTTGAGCTCTCATGCTTGTACTTGGTGAAATATTACTTGTTCTTACTTATTTTCATTGTTGCTTTCATTTTCATATTCGAGGCATACGACGAAGCATACGACCAACTTGCACTTTACATTTTTAGCTAGTCATTTGCATGTTTCGTTAGCTTTGCTTGCTTTAATTGCTTAATTTCATTTCTTAGCTTAGTTTAGTTAGTTTAATTGCTTTATTTTCACCTTGATTCCTCAATCAAAATAATCCCCGAAAATATTAAGCCAAATGAACCTTTATTTCCAAAACCACTAAAAATTAATCTTTCAGTAGGGACCCAGTTGAAAACTCCCACCTTATGCAGAACACAGTAGAGAGAAGAAAGATGCGTGTAGGGTAATTGCTCACACCATTTCCTCGTCAGTCTACCAGATAAAAAAATGATTAAGTCATCTATGTCATCCACAGTCGAGTCTCCGTGATAAGACTCAGTCTCAAACATCTTATTAACCAACTCCAGAGTAAAAGAATTAACCTTGCCACGCAGAAAAACCTTCCCATAATTCACAGACTTAGAATCCACAACAGACGACAACATATTTGCATAGAACTCAAGGATGACATCATGCACAAACGACATAGAAGTAATAACGGTCGAATACATACCTCGATGTTTGAAGAAAGCAATCAGGTTCATCTTCTCAAAGATTTCAATCGGGACTCGGTGCTCAGAAATCATTCCTCGAGTATGATAGCCGTCAAAAAGCTCTTCTGCTTCCATAGTTAAGAACTTTGGTGACACAGGAACCATGTCCTCAATTTCAACGCCATGAAATTCATCATCATCAAAATCAGTAGACTACTAGTCAGATGAGGGCGATGCACGTTCAGGGGCAGTAATACCATCAAAACAAGAGCTAGAAGAAGAGGCGGGGTTAGTTGCAGGGGATGTTGGTTTTGATGACACATCACCAGAACCCACATTGGTGGGCGGAGCAAACTTATATGGAGTTTTAATTTGAGACACAACCTTCGGACTTTCAGCTGCTTTCTTGGCAGCTTTGGCCCTTTTCTTTTCCCTTATGATGGTGGACAAATAATCACCAAGGGGAAACGCATCAACAGAGTCAGGTGAGTAACCGAATAACTCAGGTTCAGGCGCTGGGAGAGCTAAATTAACCGGAGTGAGAGGAGGAGCAGCAGGCAATGGACTAGAGGAACTAGTATCCTCTCCGGTGAGAAAATCAAGAATCTCAAATGGGGGACTTGAATACTGAGTTTATGTAGTGCCGGGCGACACCTTAATTGACGCCAGGGGAATTTTCTTATCAGCCATCTTGACAGTCTACTTCCAGCGAGGAGTCACCGACTTGGACAGCCTTGGAGTAGATGAGGGCGCCGGTGCGGCAACAGGTGCAGGTGGCACAAAATCTTCATCATCCGATTCCATCATGTACGTGACTTCCTCGTTCAAGTTCATGTGCTCAAGTGGCACATTGCACCGCGGACCTGCTTGGCTCTTTGGAACAGCCGCCAAAACTACACTTGGAGGGATGTTGCGCAACTGACGTGATCTCTTTAGGGTCGGGTTCCCAACCCGGCCAAAAGTTGCAGCGATGAATGGCAAGTCAGGAGGATTATCAATATTGATTTCATTGCCCTACTGTCCTTGATAAGAAAGAAATTGTGCTTTATTTAATGGTTTAATTCCTATATTTTTATGTGCTTAATATTCTTATATAAATTTATTTCTCGCATATTTATTATTATGACTAGTCGAGCACCAATTGTGTATTTCTTTCTTATTTTACAGTAATTAGGTGCTAAATTGGTGAATTAAATATTGAAAGATGATGCATAGGAGTTTCACGAGGAAACGAGACACAAAATAAATGAATTGGTGAAGAAAGGACGATTCTGGACTTTCTAGAAGGGTTGTCGCTGGGATTAACCGTTATAGAAAGTGCTGCTGATTGCTGCCTACAAGAACTGATGTCGTTCGATGCACCTGCCTACAGAGCTCTCTGTCGCGTCGACATCGCGTAGGTCGACGCGGAACTGACGTTAATCGATGCGAGCGCACCGAATGCGTCGACGTTGCCGACCCTGACTCGCCCATGCCGCACACGCCCGCCCAGCCTGGCGCTGGGAGTCCTATTTCTACGAGGAAACCGGTATAGAAAGTGCAGGAAACAATTAAGGAAAGTGCAGAACCGACATAGAAGGGGCGGAAATCCTATTTTAGCCAGGGAACTTGTTCTCCAAGACATCTAAACCTATAAATACCTCCCTTAACACCAAAAACGTCTTGGACATTAATCCTAGGGTTCCAAGGCACCAAAAGGAGCCCAATTCAACCATCCATCAAGAGCTTGAAGATTAAAGACTCAAGATTCAAGATCTAATCTCTCTCATCCCTTTCTATCTTAGATTTATATTTTATTTATTTATTTTTCTTCTTTTATTTTATGAACTCCATTAGAGAGTAATTGTTTTATCTAGTCCTAGGGATGTTGAAACCCTCGTGAAATTAAGTTTCAATTAATTTATGCGTATTTATTTTGTTCTTCATATGAGATTGCTTGTGTTATCTTGTTTACTTATCATGATTGCTTAATTCATGACATGATTGCTGAATTCTTGATTTGGATTGGCCACCTAGATTAAGGATTTGGTTATCAATTGCTAGAAAGAGGACTGCTTCCCGTGAAATTGTCGTAGTTTCGATTTCTCTGAAGCAACTAATGGTCTCGTATCATTAGGGGTAACACAACATAGGTTGAATAAACCGAGCTTATGTGTTTATTGCTTAGATTAACCTATTTGCCTGGTTTTTAATGTTGTTATTGGGTTGAATCTGGAGAGCTTATTCTAGGTTATTCAATAATTAGAGTTAATTAAAGAGCTTAATTTAATTAAATACACAGTGAGGGTAAATTCGAGTAGCAGAGCTTATTTCTACTTAGGGTTTTTAGTCACGTGTGATGAATGGATTATGATATTGTGATTGGTTAAACGAGTGAATCGAGGGTGGAAACTAAACTAGAACTAGACCTTTATTATTATTGAATTCTTTGCTAATTATTTTCTTGCTAGTTTAATTGCTTGTTTAGTCCTGGAAGAACCTGGACCTCCAGAACAACATCGAAAGGTGCCGGAGTAGGATCAATAACTTGAGAAATGAGAGGCGGCGGAGTGGCAGTAGATGCTGCAATCGGTGATGGGTTTGGAGGCAAAGCACCACCAATTTTTTAGCAGATGTCCAGCCCACCGAATCTTGGGAGATTCAACGGAATCTGTTTGTCGGGACGACCATGCCCTCTGGTAGTTCAAGAACATGGGACGGAGATGGTGGGTTTGACATACTGCAAGAAATTTGAAGAAAATACACGAAAAATAAACAACAATCAAGAAAGAGAGAGAGAGAGAGAAACGTCATGAGAGTAAGAGAGATTAAATTTTGCAGGTGAGTTTTGGAGAAGTAGGGCAAACAGTAAAAAGAAAATGGTTTTTTATACCAAAAAATATGACAGTTGCTAGGAGAGAGAAAAGGAAAAGCAAAACAAATTACTCCCTTATTAACCCAAAAAACGATTTTAATCCCAAACAATATTCTCTTTCCTTCTAAAAACAAACACCCACTCCCCCTTAATCTAGGACAATGACTACGTCAAAATCACTAAATGATGTGAAATTTAAAGTTTGGATCCTTTTTAATCCATATTTTCTTCATCTTTTTATAGATTTGAAGAGAAATAGCTTATCTTTAGCAATTGCTGTTAACGCCTCTTGTTTTTGGACCTGGGAGAAAACCAATTTCTGTGGGAAAGTTCCACAATCACCTAATTGAAGAGGTTAGTCATTTTGCCACAATTTTTATTACAACACATGACCTTATAGCACTTTCAACGAGACCCAATGCATTCAGATTATGTATGAACAGGAAAATAAAAATGTGTGCAAAATATATAGATGTTATGACTGATGACAGTTTTTGTGTCATAACATCAAAACTAACATTGACTTAGACAATGCACATTCCGGGATCTTTTCCCAAACGAGAAAAGGTTTCTAAACATAATGCCTTTGTGAAGATATCAGTAGGCTGATTGTCTGTCCCTATATGCTCGAGACTAACTATCTTCCTCTCAACCAAGTCACGAATAAAGTGGTACCTTATGTCAATGTGTTTGATTCGTGAATGCTGAACTGGATTTTTTGAGATATCAATGGCACTGGAATTATCACATAGCACAGTCAATATTTACTATGTAGACCATAGTCCTCTATCATTTGGTTCATCCATAACAACTGTGTGCAAGCACTTCCAGCTGTAATATACTCGGCTTCACCTGTAGAAAGAGAAATGCAATTTTATTTTTTTATATACCACGAGATAATATTATTACCCAAGAAAAAGCAACCCCCTAATGTACTCTTTCTATCTACAACATCCCCAGCCTAGTCCGAGTCAGTATAACCCACAAGTTCAGTACCAGTTTCTTTATAATACCAAACACCCAATTCAGTTGTTCCAGCTATATATCTAATAATTCTTTTAACAGCTTTTAGGTGTGACTCCTTAGGGTTTGACTGATATCTAGCACATAGACACACACTATACATGATATCAGACCTACTCGCTGTTAAGTACAAAAGATTTCCTATCATGCTCATATACATGGTGTTATCAACACCATTACCAACATCATCTCTAGTTAGTTTCATGGTTTTGCCTAACAGTGTTTTCTTATGTGTATCATTCTCTAGTCAAAACTTTTTAACCAAGCTCTTAGCATTCTTTGACCGAGAGAGAAAAATATCGCCATCCATCTGTTTAATCTGTGAACCAAGAAAATAGGAGCGATTACCTTCCATGCTCATCTCGAATGTATCAGATATTCACGTGATAAACTCACTCACCATTTTCTCGTTTGTAGATCCAAGAATTATATCATCTACATAAACCTAGACAATCAAGATGTATTTATTTGATCTAAAGAGAAATAAGGTTTTGTCAACTTCTCCTCGTTTAAAATTAAAAAAGAGCAATTATTGAGTCAACCTTTCATACCAAGCTCTGGGAGTTTGTTTTAAACCATATAAAGCCTTTTTTAATTTTAAAACAAAGTCTTATTTTGTGGGGGTCTACAAACCCTTTAGGTTGCTCTATAAACACTTCTTCACTTAAAACTCCATTAAGAAAAGCAATCTTTATGTCCATTTCATGTAGAGATATTTTCATGTGACAAGCAACAACAAGTAAGAGTCTTACAGATTCAATGCGAGCTACAAAAGCAAACGTCTCATTAAAATCGATACCTTCAATTCGAATGTACCCTTGAGTAGCCAATCGAGCTTTGTTCCTCACAATATTGCCTTCCTCGTCTGTTTTGTTCTTGAATATCCACTTCATTCCTATTACATGTGAGTTTTCTGGACGAGGAACTAAATTCCAAACATCATTTTTGGCAAATTGATCCAATTCCTATTGCATTGTCTTTATCAAGAATTCATCCTTGAGAGAATCCTCCACACGTTTGGGCTCTGTTTTGGAAAGATACAAAGACTCTTGAATTTTAGAACAGTTAGTAGATAAACAAACATACCTAACCATTTCTTTGAAATTTATCTGACGCTTCATTGTACTTCTTTCATCGAGTTCTCCAATGATTTGGCCCGTGGGATGGTTCTTCTGGATCCTTGAGGGAATATCCCTCTAATGTAAGTCAATAGGTTCAGCTTAATCTTCCTCATATGATTCTGAATCAGGTTCTGGAGCGGTTTGGGTCGATGTTGCTTCTGGTCACATGTCATCGAAACCGTCACCACTGATTAACACATATTTGTACTTATTTTTATTAGCTTTTTAATTCGTTTTTCTATTTGTTTTTGGTATAAGTTGGATAGTTTAAGCGTAATTCCATATTTTTATACTTCCAGCTTATTTTACCGTATTTTGATCGTAATAAGAAAGAATAGGTGATTATTCATTATTTTTCACCTTACAGCTAAGAAACCAGAAGAGTTCAATGCATAAATAGATGAATTCTGATGTTCAAGAATCGAGAACAAGCTTCCCGGTGAAAGAGTAGCAGAAAGATCGAGAGAACAAGACGTGCAGTAAGCTGCGTCGATCGACGCAGGCATCGACGCTCCGTCGAAGCAACTCTACCCACATCGGTCGACACTAGGTCGACGCCAAGACAACGTAACTCTCTGAAGCATCGATCCAAGGTACGTCCATAGACGCACAAGTTGACGTAACTCACTGAAGCGTCGATTCATGACCGCATCAGTCGACGCCCATGCCCTGTCGAAGCGAGCGCACCAGACGCATCGACACCGAGCCCCAGCTCGTATCGACCGATGCGATGTCGACGTGACGGCCCAAATACGAATTTTAGGGTTTCTTATGCTCCAAGCCAAGGGAAAACTATAAAAGCCCTTCTCCAAGTCCGTCCCAAACATACATGATACACCATTGCAACCCTACTTACGCTCCTTCAGCTCTTAAACAAAGCACCTTAAGTTCCATAACAACGTCAAGGTCAAGATCGAGGAATTAAGAGTCACAAATTCCGAGTACAACCCATATTTCATGATTCTATTCTCGGCCAAGATTCGCTCAGCCTCTCTGGATTAGCTGGAGAATTTACTGCAATTCGTATTTTAAATAAGTATTCTAAACTCTTTATTTGCTTTTGTAGTTTAATTTATGCAATTAAGTAGTTGCTTTTCAATTATTGTTCTTAAATTATATTATGCTTCAAACCCTAGAAACTACTGTTATTCGGATTCATAATCTTAGTTTAATGGATGCTTGGTTATTGTTCATGCTAGATAATTCATTTCGTTTATCTTGTGCTTTAGATGATTGCTTTTCGATTATGCTAGTTGATCATGCTTGAGTACTTAGATTAATTCTCGAATTTACATGTTCTAGTTGCTCAATTAGACTACATAGTTTTAATTAATATTCATGCGTTTTAATTCTTTTAGTAATCAAAACAATCAAAACCTCCCCCAATTTGTATAAGTTACTTGCAATTAAACAAACTATTTGAGATTCCGATTTCCTCGAGAAACGACTCGAGTCAAATTTTCCATCCTACACGTGACCCCGTTCTCTTGCGGGCAAGCTATTGAATTACTGACAAATATTTATAAGTAGGCAACACAAAGGCTTGAATCAAAAATTGGCGCCGTTGCCCGGGGAACATAGCAAAGGTTTCAATAATCTATTTGTTTATTTTATTTTTAGCCGTCTATTTGTATAATTATTTTCTCTGGTCGATGCATTTAATTTGATGTTGAGTGTATGCAAGGTCGAAGATCACTTAGACCCGAACTTGCACCATTCATCGACAATATTCATCGTTCTAATCAAATGTGACCTCCTTACATATCCGAAAGAGGATTGTCTGCCACTACTGATTTCATTTGTGATCCGGTTCCTCAAACGATGTTGAGGCTAAACAATCCTGTGCACAACAACGAGAATGATAAACCACCAAGAAATCACACTATACGACAAAGAAACGAATACGGGAGTGAACCTATTCACCCCCAACGGACCGGCGCAACCTCGAGAGTACTGGGAAAATATTCAACAGAATATGATGGACCAAAATGACGGACGAGGAGGAGGAAATAGAAATCACCACCACCACGGCCAAGATGACTATTCTGAGAGATCTTACCATGGAGACGAGCAAGTTGACGACTGGCTAGCTAATAACCACCACAATGAGAGGAACGAGTAAGATAGAAACTACGTGAGGCCAATAACCAAGAGAGACACCAACTGGAGGCGTGCGAGCTAATATAAATAGAGTTCACGACTCCTCAAGTGGGTCCCTATAGTTCTTCCATAGTGTTGGGTAGAACTTCAAGAGACTTCGAGCTGAAAACTCATATAATCAACAACCTCCCGACATTTCATGGCCCCGCCAACGAAGACCCACTGACTTTTCTCAAGGAATTTTATGCTGAAGTTAGTAGGATTCCATCTTCGGGGCTTCACCACAAAGATCTTCAAATGTAGTGCTTTCCAAGGTGCATGAAGGATAAAACCAAATATTGGCTACTGTCATTAGAACCGAGATCTCTGATCAACTTGCCCATGGTTAGCGATAAATTCATAAATCAGTATTACTCAGCACAGAAGACGGGCCACATTAGGAGACAAATAGCCGACTTTGTCCAGCAAGATGGGGAGTTGCTTCACGAGGCATGGGAACATTTTAAATCATTGTTGCAAGCTTTCCCACATCATCACAATTCTCTGGAAATGGTAAATCAACTGTTCTACGAAGAGCTTTTGGACTCCTACAAAAATAACGTAGAAGTAGCTGCTGGAGGAGATTTTGGATACTTGACAGCAATGGAGGCCAAGCAACTGTTTGAGAAGATGAGCGAGAAGTCGAGGCAAATGAGCTCTCGACCACGAAAGATAAGAGTTAACGAAGCAACTGAGGTATCAAGCAATGAGACCGTTGGGACGTGCAAAAGCTGTGGAGAGCAGGGGCATTTAGCAGACACATGCACAGTGGCGTGCTATGACGAATGTGAAGCCGAGGCATACGCCATCAAGGATCAAATGCGCCACCATGACCTTCCAACTTATGAGCACAGACCTCCAACAAAATTCAACGCGCAATGTAATTCTCCTTAATTAAAATGGGGGCCAGGGAATCCACATTTCGCCCCCGCACAAACTAATTCACCACCACCACCACCAAATAAACCACCACCATCCGGGCCAACACCTACTCCGATATAGCCAAACGATCAACTGTTAATTTAGCAGCAAAACCAAGTCACCGAGACAATCAGGAATAGAGATGGACTTGCCAATCTAACTACGCAAGTTAATAAGCAGGGAGAAGTTCTGAGAAACCTCTCCAAAAGTGTGAAGAATTTAGAAAAAATCGTGGGCCAAATGGCAACTTCTATGGCGAAGGCGAAGAACGAGAAAGGAAAATTGTCGAGCCAACCAGAGCAAGCTTCAATTATCCATATCTTACGAAGCGGAAAGAAGGTAGATAATGGAATCGAGGAAAAGGAAGAGGAGAGCACGGAAATCCCAATTACGGAATCACCAAAGGATGACGACCCTAAACTGGTGGACAAAATGCATAAGTCACCAAATCCTTATATTCCGGGTTCTTTTAAAGGGAAGCTTCCAAATTCACCCACCACAATCAATGACTCCACCCAATATCCAAGTCAATAACCAAGGTAGTTAGCACCTACTATTCGAGACAAAAATCCCTTTCCGAGTTGTCTACGCCCTGCCAAAGAAAACAAAAAGTTCATGGAACTCTACAATCTGCTGAAGAACATTAACATTAATCTCCCTCTTTTGGACGTAATCAAGATGATGCCCGCATACGTTAAATTTTTCAAGGAATTAGTCGCGGAGGAATGGCGATTGGAGACAACTCAATGAGTAGAATTAACCAAGGAAGTGAGCGCCATCTGCAAGGGTCCTCTACCCAAAAAGGAGTGAGACCCCGAGAGTTTTTGCATAACCATCACTTTAGGAAATGGGCAAACGGCACGTGGAATGCTCGACCTTGGAGCAGGAATTAATTTGATGTCGTATTCACTTTATAAGGAATTCGAATTAGGGACAATGAGGCCAACGACGATGCGACTGCAATTGCCAGATCGATCAATTAGAAAACCACTTGTCATAGTTGAAGATGTTTTATTTCAAGTCGACGAGCTTGTGATTCCAGTTGATTTTGTCATACTTGATGTGACGAAGTTCCAAAAGAAGGCACGGAGCATACTATTTTGCTCGGCCGACCATTCATGTCCACTTCTCATACGCTATTTGACGTGCAAAAGGGAAGGATGACCATATCCGTTCTGGGTGAGACAGTCACATTTTTGCTTAAAGAGATCCACAACACTCCTTCTCCGTACATGAATGAGGATTTCTCGTTTGTCGATCCTATTGCTTCTTGTATTCACGAGCTCAAAGGGATAACTGTGCTAGATGAGTAAAGTGTCGAGGACAACACAGAATTCTTAAACAGGGTGGCAGAGATGCTGGAAATAGACTTGAACAAAATCAACGAAGATTATGAAGAAGTTGAATATTTTAATGAGGAATTGTGCGAAATAGCTAACGCACCCCAACTTGGTCCAAAAGTGGAGTTGAAGCCACTGCCAAGCCATTTGAAGTATGTTTTCCTCAAGCCCAACAAAACAAAACCCATCATCATATATTCAGAATTGACAGAACACGAAGAAAAAGAATTAATGGCGGTGCTAAGTAACCACAAAGAGGCAATAGGATGGAGCATCGGCGACATCAAAGGGATAAGCCTTGTTACTTGTATGCACCGAATCGAGCTAGAACCCGATGCCAGACCTGTTAGGGATAGTCAACAAAGACTGACACCAACACTTTATGAGGTTGTCAAAAAGGAAATTTTTAAGCGTAAAGAGGAAGGAATTATTTTCGCCATTTCTGACAGCATGTGGGTGAGCCCAATTCATGTGGTTCCGAAGAAATGAGGCATCACCATCACCGAAAATGAAAAGGGCGAGATAGTTCCAACCCGATTGATGACTGGATGGCGTATGTGTATCGATTATAGGAAGTTAAATGCAGCCACTCGCAAGGATCACTTTCCTCTGCCGTTCATAGACCAACTTCTCAACAAGCTTGCTGGACACGAGTTCTATTGCTTCTTAGATGGCCTTTCGGGCTATTACCAAGTAGCCATCGCTCTGGAAGATCAAAGCAAGACAACATTCACATGCCCTTGTGGCACGTTTGCCTTTCGAAGAATGCCCTTTGGTTTGTGCAACGCACCAGCGACTTTTCAAAGGTGCATGCTCTCAATTTTTAGTGATTTTATTGATGATTTTCTTGAAGTATTCATAGATGGTTTCTCAATTTTTGGGTCATCTTTTGAAAATTGTTTGTCCAACTTTTCTAGAGTTTTAGAACGTTGCATTGAGAATAATCTAACTTTGAGTTGGGAGAAATCCCATTTTATGGTAAAAAGTGCCACTGTTCTAGACCATATTGTTTCTAAAAAGGGGTTGGAGGTTCATAAAGCAAAAATTGACGTTTTAGGAGTATTCTTGGTTGTGCAGGTTTTTATAGACGTTTTATAAAAAAAATTCAAAAATAAGTCATCCACATTGCAAACTGTTGATTTTAGACACTCCTTTCATTTTTAATGAAGAATGTATGAACGCTTTTAATGAGATAAAAGAGAGTCTCACTTCTACCCCTGTAGTTGTTGCTCCTGATTGGACCCTACCCTTTGAAATTATGTGCGATGCCTCTAATGAGAAAGTGGGGTTCATTTTAGGAGAACGTGTGGATAAATTGCTTAGGGTTATTTATTATGCTAGTTATATGCTAAACGATGCCCAACATAGTTACACCACGACTAAAAAAGAATTATTGGTAGTTGTATTTTCGCTTGATAAATTTAGATCATATATAGTTGGAGCCAAAGTAATTGTACATACGAATCATGCTGCACTACATCATTTATTTTCTAAACCCCAAAGTAAACCACGTCTCATTAGGTGGATTTTATTGCTACAAGAATTTGATGTGGAAATTAAAGATAGACGAGGTTGTGAAAATGTTGTAGCTGATCATTTGTCTAGAATGATAATTGAGGAGAACGAGGGCGAGAAATTTATGATTAACGATCTATTCCCTTATGAGAATGTTTTTAATCTTGAACAGTTAATTACTCCTTGGTATGCTGATATTGTGAATTATCTTGCTTGCAAAATTATACCTAACCATTTATCCTACCATGAACCGAAGAGGTTTTTGAGTAAATGCAGGTATTACTTTTGGGATGACCCCTATGTGTTTAAACGCTGCAAGGATGGACTAAACAGAAGGTGCGTTCCAAACGATGAAATGGGGAGCATTCTGCAATTTTGTCATGACCATAGAGGGCATTTTGGAACTCAAAAGACGGCATTTAAGGTGTTATAAGCTGGATTCTATTGTTCAAGTTTATTTGCCGATGCATTCGAGTGATGCAAAACGTGCGACAACTGCCAACGAACCGGCAACATTGGAAAGCAAGACGAAATGCAGCAAGTACCTAACCAAGTGGTAGAGATTTTCGATGTATGGGGAATAGATTTTATGGGACCCTTTCCTAAAATTGGATATTTTGAGTATATTTTGGTCGGTGTCGACTATGTATCCAAATGGGTGGAAGCAATCCCCGCACGAAGAGCTAATGCAGAAGTCATTCTTAAATTACTCTAAGAAAATATTTTTAGTAGATTCGGAGTGCCGAAATCAATTATAAGTGATGGAGGAAGCCATTTTTGAAATCGAGCATTTGCGAGGCTGATGACGAAATATGGGGTCCGACACAAGGTAGCTACACCCTACCACCCTCAAATGTCTGGACAAGTCAAAATGAGCAATCGTGAGCTAAAAGCTATTCTCGAGAAGACAGTTGGACCATGTCGGAAGGATTAGGCAGTTAAACTAGTCGACGCACTGTGTGCCTATCGAACAGCCTATAAGACAGTGCTTGGTATGAGTCCTTTTCGACTCGTCTATGGGAAGGCGTGTCATTTGCCCGTTGAGCTGGAGCACCGAGTTAGTTGGGCCATTCGCAAGTTAAACATGAATTATGATGAGGCGGGCGAGTATAGGAAGTTGGAGTTGACTGAGCTTGAAGAAATAAGAAACGAGTCATATGATGACGCATGGAGGCAAAAGAAGATGACAAAAACCCGCCACGATTGGAAACTCGTTAACAAGCATTTGGAGGTCGGTAAGTTGGCTCTGGTCTATAACTCAAGATTGAAATTTTTTCCAGTAAAATTAAAGTCAAGATGGAGTGGCCCGTTTGTGATTAAAGAAATCAACAAGTTCGGAGCGGTCACACTCTACAACGAAAAACGAGATGTAACGTTTCAAGTTAATGGACACCGAGTTAAATTATATCGTGACGGAGAAGAAATGAGTCAAGATCGCGAGATGTTGAAAATAGTGGACCCGCCTCCAATTACAAATTAACCGCAAAAACTTGCATCGAGCAAGCGACGTTAAAAGATGCGCTTCTTGGGAGGCAACCCAAGCTATTTAATTTTCTAACCTTTGTATTTCTTTTTAGTTATTTCTTTCTTTTCCTATTTTCGTGTGTTTTATGCTTATGAAAAAGGATTTATGTTGTCAAGGAGAGATCAATTCACTAAACGAAAAGCAGAAAATTCATGTTGGTGGCCAACGCGCAGTCGCGTCGATCGACGCCAGCGTCGACGCTGCCTAAGCGCGTGCGTTGACCGGTTGCACGAATTTTTGAAAATTTGGGCTACGATTTTTGGGATTTTTATTTCCAATAGGTAATTGACTTTATGGGAATATTTTGCACGAAAATTGGCTGGTTTTGGGGTCAAGATCTATTACCTGAAGAGAGTTCTAAATAGATTAGGAAACTTAATATCTCTTCTCTTATTTATAATTTGGGTTTATATAGGACTCCTATTTTCAAGAGCTTTTGATTCCTATATAAATCAACCCCCCTACACTCTTTATTTCATTATTCTCTTGTGTTCTAAGCAAACCACCCCCCCATAACAAATATAATTTAATTCTCCAAGCCTTTCAACACCATGAGACCAATTCCCCAAGAAACCAACAACCATGAAAACAGGTGGATGTTGAGGAAGGAGCGTAAGGAGGAATTGGACCAGCTACAAGTTGAGGTCGAGAAGATGAAGGCGAGGGTTGGTGATTGTCGTATGGACGAGGTCCATTACACCCTCCAAATGGATTCTTGGAAGAATCAATTGAGGAGAGCGAAATATATAAACGAAGGGTTGAGGGACATGAATCTCCAACTAAGGGGAACCATCAGAGAATTGAGGGTAATTGAGCATGATCTCAAGGAAAGCAAGGAGTATTCCGAGGAGCGTGACATGACCATGGACGAGCTTCACGACAAACTTCTTTTGGCAAGAGAGACAATTGCGAAACTATCCAAGCAAAACAATGATATGTTGTGGGGCAAAATTGAGTTTGCAGGTGAGATCGCGCTTAAGGACAAGCGCCTCGAAGAGAAAGAAGCCGAAATACATGACTTGGTGATGGATGGGTTTACCCTCATAAGAGAGAATCACGGCATCCAAGAGGAGAAATTCGTGCTCTTACGCCGAATTGAGGAGTTGGAGGCCCAAATCAAAGATCTAAAAGAGGGGAACGTGGCAAATGAATGGAACATTAAATACTGGAAACAGTGTTTGGATGAAGCTAACAAGAAGATTGCCGCACTAGAGAACTTGCGCAAGGGATACCCTTAGATTTGTATGACTTGCCACTAGCTATTTATTTAAGTTTTTCCATTATCGAGTCATAGGATTGTCCTCCTACTCTATCCTGTTTATTTTATCGCAATTTCAATTTTATTTCGTTCTTTAAGTGTTTCGACTCAGCATTAATAAAGTTTTTATTTTTTGTACGCCCTTGTTTTTACGTATTCCTTTGTCCCATGGATGTTTTTGATTTTCTTGAGAGAATGTGCAGTTATCCATGGTTAAAAATCATTTAGCGGAGAGGTTAACCGCTAGAAGACAAGTGACAATTTTGATGTCGACGTGCGCATCAGTCGACGCCACCTTCTCTCAGCATCGACGCTAGGAAAGACGCACGCTGTGGTCGGCAGTATTCAGCGGCGTCGATGGTGCGCGGTGGTCGGCAGTAATCATCAGCGTCGATGGTGCACGTCGGCCGACGCATTCCGACATTAATCGACGGCCGCTTTGCTCATTTGAAAGAATAATGGCCTCTTGCTCCACCATTTGCTGAGGGGCCGTAGCAGCGATTTATTGTGTTTTATTATTGTTGATGAGCGTTATTTAATTTTATTATTTTTTACATTTATTTGTTATTTGTTGTATTTCAGATGTTTTGTTTCAAGGAAAAATCAATCACAAGACGCTGGATACTGGAAATTGCACGACTTCAATTGGGGAAACTCGACCATCAAACTTCAGGGATGTTTTTCCTACTCCTATCCTCTTTTGATTTATATATTTATGGCAATCAGGGGATTGCCGAGTTTTTAGAGGGGGGGGATGGTGGAGTATGATTGAAAATTGTGTGCAATTTGAGAATTCACGTGTGATTGATTGCTATTTCTGCACTTAATTGTGTTTGTATGGCATGCCTGTCAAAGTTAGCTAAGTATGATTTGAGGTTTTTCTCTTTGAGCATGTATAAGTGCATAAATTTTTCAAAAATTTATTATTTATTGTAAATGGTACTTGGACGCAATTGATTTCGCAAAACCTTACAGCGTCAATTCAAAACTTTTTCATAAAACGAAGCCTGTAATTAGCCTGAGTGTTTATCATCATTACATGTACTTGAATGAGTTTTGATTTGAGATCTCTTTGAAATCGCTGTGTGTAGTTAACTTTGAAAATGACGTTAAGGCACAAATAAAACCCTATTCCGGCCACTATAAATTCTGAATGAGCCCCTCATAGCCAAATAATCCATGCTTATTGCCATGAGTGTTCTCGAATCGACCCCTACAACCCATTAAAAGCGTGGGGTATGAGTTCATTAATTTTTACTGGTAATTAGTGTTTTGGAATTTTATAGGAATTTATGAATTTTTGTAATAAAAGATCACCATCCAAAAAATAAAAATAAAAATAATATATATATATATATATATATATATATATATTTATGAATGACCCCATAAGAAAAGAATAAAAGGGGGGATTAAATAAAAAAAATAAAAAAAGAGAAAAGAAGAATGGTGAATCTCGGTGAATCATGTTGCCTATGCGCTTTATTAAGGCTTGTGTTCTTATTGAGTCTAATGCTTAAAAGGCAAAGGTTTGAGTTGTAATAAGGAAGCATGTAATAAGCTTCAATTGCGTTTGAGTGGTTTCAGCTAAAAGTCGATTTAGAATTGCGAGTTGAGAAATAGCCTATGCTCAAAGGCTACGCTATGAGTGTTGGTGAGGTTTTTATTTTTGAACGAGTTGAAGAAAATTTGCTTCGTGATTTGTTTAGGTTGAGTGAGTTATTGATCACATTAGATCGTGAGTTAGCCACATGACTTATATTCCATACCTATCCAAAGAGCCTTATATTACAACCCGAAAAGACCTTTTCCGATTCTTTGTTGGTTACACACTTAAATGCGATGAAGAAGTAGTTGATTTTCGGTACTTGTTTATTGTGCATGTATTGGTATGATTTGAGCGTATACACATCCCATGCAGAAAATACTTGAGTGCTTTGAGCGTACACCCTATATATTGTCCTTGTGAGGATGCATGAATTTGATTTTGGAGCGACAATGTAATAAGGGTGGAGTGTTTGAGGTTGCGTCACATTTATCTGTATTTTCAAGATTATCTTTGTAGCATCGCACGACTCATTGCTTGGACTGATTCTCATTCTTGCTATACTTTGAATCTATCATTCGTTCGAGGACGAACAAACCAATAAGCGTGGGGTAGTTGATTAGCACATATTTGTCCTTGTTTTTATTAGCTTTTTAGTTCGTTTTTCTATTTGTTTTTGGTATAAGTTGGATAGTTTAAGCGTAATTCTGTATTTTTATACTTCCAGCTTATTTTACCGTATTTTGATCGTAATAAGTAAGAATAGGTGATTATTTATTGTTTTTCACCTTATAGCTAAGTAGCCGGAATAGTTCAACGCATAAATGGATGAATTCTGATGTTCAAGAATTGAGAACGAGCTTCCCGGTGAAAGAGTAGCAAAAAGATCGAGAGAACAAGATGTGCAGCAAGCTAAGTCGATCGACGCAGGTGCCGACGCTCCGTCGACGCGACTCTGCCCACTTCGACCAACACTAGGTCGATGCCAAGACGACGTAACTCTCTGAAGCGTCGATCTAAGGTGCGTCCATCGACACACAAGTCGGCGTAACTCTCTGAAGCATCGATTCATGACCGCGTCGGTCGACGCCCATGCCCTGTCGACGCAAGCACACCAGACACGTCGACACCGAGCCCCAGCTCGCGTCGACCGATGCGACATCGACTTGACCACCCAGATAAGGATTTTAGGGTTTCTTATGCTCCAAGCACGGGGAAAACTATAAAATCCCTTCTCCAAGTCCGTCCCAAACATACATGATACACCACTGCGACCCTACTTACACTCCTTCAGCTCTTAAATAATGCACCTTACGTTCCATAACAACGTCGAGGATCAAGATCGAAGAATTAAGAGTCACAAATTCCGAGTACAACCCATAGTTCGTGATTCGATTCTCGGCCAAGATTCGCGCAACCTCTCTGGATTAGCTGGAGATTTTACTGTAATTCTTAGTTTAAATAAGTATTCTAAACTCTTTATTTGCTTTTGTAGTTTAATTTATGCAATTAAGTAGTTGCTTTTCAATTATTGTTCTTGAATTATTTTATGCTTCAAACCCTAGAAACTATTGTTATTCGGATTCGTAATCTTACTTTAATTGATGCTTGGTCATTGTTCATGCTAGATAATTCATTCCGTTTATCTTGTGCTTTAGATGATTGCTTTTCGATTATTCTAGTTGATCATGCTTGAGTACTTAGATTAATTCTCGAATTTACATGTTCTAGTTGCTCAATTAGACTACATAGTTTTAATTAATATTCATGCGTTTTGATTCTTTAAGTAATCAAAATAATCAAAATCTCCCTCAATTTGTATAAGTTACTTGCAATTGAACAAACTATTTGAGATTCCGATTGTATGTTCCTCGAGAGACGATTCGAGTCAAATTTGCCATCCTACACGAGACCCCGTTCTCTTGCGGGCAAGCTATTGAATTACTGACAAAAATTTATAAGTAGGCAACACAAAGGCTTGAATCAACCACCTGCATCTTAAGTTTCAACACCTGCACTTTCATCTACACCAGCCGTGACATTATCTTGAGGATTTTGATCATATATCAGATCATTATCCTCAGCAGATTTAACACCACTCATCAAATCACCGAACTTAACATTTACTGACTCAGACATGCTACATGTCTCAAAAAATTGAAAAGCCTATATGCATGACTGTTTTGGGAATATCCCATGAAGATGCATTTATCTCTTTTTGAATCTAGTTTGGCAACATGATTTCTATCATTAAGCATGTAGTCTAATTAAACCGGAAGAGCATCCTTCGGGACCAAATCCGGAAAAAAAAACTGCTGTCGTCGAATATAATTAGCCCAACGCCGTCCATCGAGGCCACCCCCCTCACCGGATTTCAGTGGACGCCGCGGTCGATGCCGCTGCACACAACTATCGGAGGAGCCGCCATCTTATCACTACGAGGCTACCGCCGTCGCCTAAGGACCCTTTGCAAATCACTGTTGACTCCACCCCAGCGCCGCCGTGTCTCGGTCCACCCTATATTGAGCCAGCAGACACCGCCTACTCGTCGACGCCTCTGGTTCTCCAGAGGAGTGCGCGCGTGTGTTGACGAAGTAGAAATTGGAATTGAACAGAGACGGGGGCATTGGTAGGGATGGCAATGGGGCGGGGCGGGTACTACAAGACCCGGACCCACCCCGTTAACCTCACGGGCCGGGACGGGGCGACCCTTCTATATAATTTTTTTTATTTTTAATTATAAAATATCAATTATTATTAATACAAGAATTAAAATATTACTATAAAAATTAAACATAAGACTACAAATTTAATAAAAACAACAATAAAACCAAATAATATAAATTTATTATACATTTATTAGCTTATTTATAAGTTTATTTAACATTTATTTTATTTTATTAATGTATATTATTTATAGAAAAATATCATTATCAATGTATAAATGTTAAATATAATATTAAGTTTATAAAAATACAAATAATCAAATAAATTATATGTATAACATATAAAGAATATTTTAAAAAATAAAAATATTGTGCGGGGCGGGTACCGGGCGAAAATGGACCCGGACCCGCCCGCCCCGTCGCGGGGCGGGGGCCTAAATTGACATCTACAGGCATTGGCCAATTTAGGGCTGAAAACCTTTTTATACCCCAACCCTTTTCCAAATATTTTGAATTGACCCCAAGAACTTTTAGCCTTGTTCAATTGGTCCCCATCTTACCAGAAACTCCTAATTCAGCCCTCCAACTTATAAAAAACCTTGATCCATCCCCATGAGACTTATCAAGCTTGCAATTCAGTCCATTCTTATTTATTTTTAATATTATTTTTATATTATTATGTATTTTAAATATATGTATATTAATATTTTCAAATTAATTATATATATACTAATTAAGTATACTTTTAAATTGATTAGGTGACGAGCAATACGAGACTTAGGTTTCCACTACGTTCATTTTCATCGAGTTTTTTCACGACTTTTTACGAGGTAGGGGCCACCTACTTGCCTTGTGCTAAATTCTATTTCTCAAATTTACGTGTTATGTATATCATGTGTTTTTGAATACCATTCTACGTTTAAGAATTTATATAGCTAGAGGCCGTAAAAGTTGTCTGTGACAGGAAAAAAAGGTAATTGGGTTCATCCCGGCGTGCTATATCTAATGATAAAAATCGAGGACCTCAAAAGTTGTCTATGACCAGAGAAAAGTGTCATTGGGAAAATCCATCGCGTTTTAGCTGTATTAACTTATTTCTAAATTGTCAATTCATGAATTGTATGATTTATTGTGCTATTTTAAGGTTTATGATTTAAATGAGATATGTTGGTATACCTATTGAGTACGTCGAGTTCATCTCAATTCAACGTTATTTTTCAAGTACAAATGATGACATCGAGTGAAGAGGAACGAGGAACGAAAGAAAAATATTAGGGTTTTATTTTGTTATTTTATCTTTTAAATAAAGGTTGAACTAGATGCAAGGCTACTTTAACTATCAATTTTTATTAATAGAGATTTGGTTTATTTTAAATTATTATTTTTTCGTTGCGTAAATACGATTGGTTTTGAAATTCTAAATCTTTTTACATTGTGTTTATGAAGATTCGGCATTAATGCTATGTCAAGATTTCTTATATATTTTAAAATATAAACCATTTTCCTTTTAGCGAAATTGGGGAGTTACAAGGTGGTATCAAAGTGAGGTTTTATTTTGTTTCTGTAGACTCGACTCGGTTTAAAAAAAACCCTAAAAGTTTGTAAAAAAATAAAGATTAAATTTGATTAATAGTTTTCATTCCTTCTTGTTGATCCTTATCGATGTCCTTAAGGTACAACATTCATTACAAGCATTTTTTTATTTACTTTATTCTATATTATTTCATGATTACATTTCATTTGGGTAAATTAGTTGAAACCAAGATACAAAGGGTCCTTAGGGTCTTCCTCTTCCTCAGTAGCTTTTTCGGCTTCCTCGTTGATTTTACCCTCCTTGGTAGCCTCATTGATATTCTCTTTGAGATCCTCAATCACTTCTTTCTTGGTAGCGTCTTTAGTATTTTCTTTGGGCTCCTCGACTACCTTTTTCTCGGGTACTATCTCTTCGGGCACCTTCTCTTTCGAGAAGGTCTGTATCCACTCACACACCAGCAATGTGATAAACCTCTCGTAAAATTTAATGATGTGAGAAACATGCGGGTGGACCATCGCAAGTCTAGTGTGTATCTCGTTTCTTCGAAGTCTCCACTGTATGGGTAATCGCTTCGTCGTTAGATAAGATGCCTCATAGCCACTAGTGTTAATTCCATCCTCTTTTTCCATACACCACAAATGGTGCTGGGCAAGTACGACCCCACCGTGTCTCTCTCCGAAAAGTCATAGCTAGCAAAAGCCTCTTTGCCATGGGGAGAAATCAGACCAATGTTCTTCTAATTTACCCAAATGGAATGTAATCGTGAAATAATATGGAATAAAGTAAATAAACAAATGCTTGTAATGAATGTTGTACCTTAAGGACACCTATGAGGATCAATGAGAAGGAATGAAAACTATTAATCAAATTTAATCTTTATTTTTTTTTACAATTTCTTTTTTAAATTGAGTCGAGTCTACGGAAACAAAATAGAACCTCACTTTGATACCACCTTGTAACGCCTCAGTTTCGCTAAAAGGAAAATGGTTTATATTTTAAAAAACTTAAGAAATCTTGGCGTCACATTAATGTCAAATTTTCATAAAGACAATGTAAAAAGATTTAGAATTTCAAAAGCAATCGTATTTACGCAATGGAAAAATGATAATTTAAAATAAACCAAAATGTTATTAATAAAGATCGTCTAACCAAGTTAGCCCACTTTTTACTAGTCAAGATGACTTTCAGCAAGGAACAATATTCCAAAATTTATATTCAGGAAAATTTTAAGTTGCATGGATTGCCGATCTCAATTGTGTCGGGCAGAGATATGAGGTTCACATGGGCACTAAACTGAAGTTCAGTACAGCTTATCACCCACAAATAGACAGTCAAACTGAAAGGACTAACCAGATCATGGAGGATATATTGAGAACCTTCATACTTGACTTGGGAAGTCAATTGGAAGCTTTATTACCATTAGCAGAATTTGCATACAATAATAGTTATCAATCTAGCATCGGTATGGCTCTATACGAAGCTTTATATGGAAGAAAGTGCAAATCACCATTATATTAGGACGAAGTAGGGGAAAGAGAGATATTGGGCCCCAAGTTAGTCCAAGAGATGGTTAAATACATCAATACGATTCAAAGTCGAATTTATAACTTCACAGTATAGACAAAATTCTTATGCGGACCGTCGAAGGAAGGATCTTCATTTTGAAACAGGTGACAAAGTGTTTTTTAAAGTAGCACCAGTCAAAGGGGTAGTGAGATTTGGTCAAAAGGGGAATTTGTAACCAAAATACATAGGGTCCATCAAAATTCTCACATGGAAGCAAGTAGGTAAACCTAGTGTTGATAGTCGACCTAGCATGGACGGCCATCTAGAACATGGCAATGGTTGATATCGTCCAAATACCACGAGGAAAAGACCAAGTTAAGCTGATTCAAGTAACCTCAGAAATTCACCCAACAGAGTAGGGCCGAACCATTTGACGGGTACCGAGCGTACCTACCGAGTAGCCCCGCCAAGCTGGCTCAGGCGAGATGCCGAGGCCTCCGGTGCTACCTGCCGAGCAGCCCCGCTGAGCTGGCTCAGGCAAACTGCCGAGACATCCCACGCAGTTGCTGGGACTTGCCGAATAGCCCCGTCGAGCTGGCTCAAGCGAGATGCGGAGACCTCCGGCATAACCTGCCGAGCAGCCCCACCGAGCTGCCGAGGCCCTCAGTGCAGTCAGCCGGAACATGTCGAACAACCTGCAGAACTTGTTCGGCGAGCTACCGAGACCTCCAGCACAGTCAGCCGGGACCCCCCCGAACAGCCTGGCGAGCTGGCTCGGCGAGCTGCCGAGGCCCCAGCGCAGTCAGCCGGGACCTGTCGAACTGGCTCGGTGAGCTGCCGAGACCTCCAGCGCAGTCAGTCGGGACCGCCGAACAGCCTGGCGAGCTGGCTCGGTGAGCTGCCGTGACCTCCAGCGCAACCTGTTGGGACCCATTGAGCAAGTTCGCCGAGCTGAGCATGCCAAGGTCGAGGCCGAACAGGTCATCCTGCCGAGCATCCTTGGGCCCGTGAGCAGGCGTCTGCGCGCACGGCCGAGTAAAGTACGCCGAGGCTGAGCAGGTCTCTTTGCCGAGGGTTCCCGCCGATGGCTGAGACCTGCCAAGCCGGCATGGCCAAGCTTCCAAGAGCTCCCACCCAGGCTGCCGAGGTCTGCCGAGCTTGCATGGCCGAGCTGCTGAGACCTACCAAACTAGTAATCGAAGAACTGAACACAGTAACAGTCAGCCACCACTCCACGACAGCACTCAACGCTGCCGCAGCTTACTCGGCAAGTCAAGCTGACCAACCCAAAGAAACCCAAGCTGAAAAAAGTTATTGGATGAATCCATTCCTTTTATACCTTGAAGAAGGAACACTACCTGAAGACAGAGCGGAGGCTCGCTCAATCCGAACCAAGTCAGCTCGATACACCGTTTTGGACGGTCGACTCTACAAAAGAGGATACTCAGTTCCCCTATTGAGGTGTTTAAGTGAGGAAGAGGCCGATCACGCTCTGACGGAGGTGCACGAAGGCGTTTGTGGAAACCATGCAGGAGGACAGTCATTGGCGCATAAGCTTTTCCAGCAAGGATACTACTGGCCGACCCTAAAGAAAGATGCGATGTCAAAGGTCAGAAAATGCGAGAAGTGCCAAATATTCACACCTCAAATCAACTCCCCAGCCGAGCCCCTAAACTCAATATACTCACCGTTCCCATTTGCCAAATGGGGGATCGACCTGATTGGCCCGCTACCAAAGGGCAAAGGAGGAGTCAAATACGCGGTGGTCGCGGTCGACTACTTCACAAAATGGGCCAAAGCCGAGCCCTTGGCCTCGATCACCGACCAGAAGATAATCAACTTCATTTGGAAGTCAATCATATGCAGGTTCGGCACTCCACTCTCAATAGTGTTAGACAACGGCAGACAATTTGATAGCAAGAGGTTCAAGGCATTTTGCGGGGAGCTAAACATCAAGAACCACTTCGCGATGCCATACCACCCCCAATTGAACGGACAGGTAGAAGCTGTGAACAAAATCCTCAAGTACACGCTAAAGAAGAGGTTGGAAGACCTAAAAGGTAGCTGGCCTGAAGAGCTACCAGGCGCTTTATGGTCATACAGGACGACCCATCTCTCATCCACCGAAGAGACCCCTTTCTCATTGGCTTTTGGATCAGAAGCAGTCATACCGCTTGAGCTTGGCACTCCATCTTATCGGGTGGCGCACTTCGAAGAAGAAAAGAATAACATGGCGTGCCGAGCCGAGCTCGACCTATTGGAAGAGAAGAGGAGAGAAGCAGAGATGAAGAATGCAATCTATAAACAAAGAAGCGAGCGATATTACAACTCCAAAGTAAGGGAAAGAAGCTTCAAGGTCGGCGACCTCGTTCTTAAGCGCATCCTAGGAACGAACCAAGTACCTCTCAAACCAAAGTAGGAAGGACCGTTTCGCATAGCTGAAACCCTTTTCAACGGCGCCTATGAGTTAGAACACCTCGATGGCACAAAACTGCCACACCCTTGGAATGCGGTGTACATCAAAAAGTATTATCAATAAAAGTTTATTTTCGTTTGAGCACATATTTCCCAACAAACCAAAACTGATTCATACCCACCTTACCAGGTCGACCAATTTAGGTCGACCAGAAAATCCAAAATATTGGAACCAACATCACGAGGCTGACACAAAGGAAAAACCCGATATTGTCGACCTCAAAAATGATGACGAGAAAAATAAAAGAAGAGTGTTGTGATGTCAAGTCGACCACATTGGTTGACCACAACATGGTCGACCTCACCAATATGGTCGATCTCATCGGTTCTCATAAAAAAATCAAAAATTGATGTCGAGCCGACCTCATAGGTCGACCACATATAGCTCAACATCACTATGCAAAGTTAAGCTCATCAGAGCAACACCACACTTCGAATGCATGTCCAAATAAAACAAGTCAATTCAAGACTTTCAGGACGTCTCACAAAAACTAAGAGAACTCCAAGGCAGGTAGCCAAAAGGAACTCGACAACTTAAGTTAAGATCGACCTAAGTCAACATGGTCGGCCCAACGAATAAGTTTACAAAAATGAAAAATAACCAAGGCTAAAAGCCACTCCAAAGGCCAAGATTTAGGACCAGCCAGTCCAATATAGCCGACCAACAAGTTTATGAAACCGAAGAAATATCTAAAGCTAAAAGCCACTCAAAAGCCGAACAAAAATAAGGCTGAATTTCAAAAGTCGAACAGACCCAACAATGAGGTCGGTTTGAAAAGTAAATTCAAAAGATTGAAACAATCTTAGGGCTATAAAACCACCAAAAAACACAACTCTGAAGTTAGCCAAAAGATGACGAGCACAATGCAAAACAAGGTAAAGCAGAAATGATACAATTCCAAAGCACCAACAATAAAATTTTCAAAGACAGACCGAGTTTCATTAATCAAAGAAGGTTGACCAAAAGAAGCCGACCAGATCATACATCAGTTCACTACAGAGTAAATTATTTGGAAGCAGAACAAAAGAAAACAACGAAGTCAAACCGCCCAAAAGTGGCAAGCCGACCCAAACAACAAGACCAAAGCCTACTCATCTCCCTCACCCTCCTGGTCATCATCTTCTCCACCCAATCCACCCATGTCATCATCCGAGCCGCCCATCCCGAGCTCGGCCTTCCTCTCGGCAATATGTCGAGCTAGATCTGACAGAGTGGCACCCCCCGCAAGCATATCGTACGCCTTTTGCATAATCGAGAGGTACGAGGCGCTGATCATCGGATCCATAGTTTCAGCCTCATAATGGGCAACCCCCTCCATTTTTCCCCTTTCAAAGGCGGCGTTGACCTGCTCAGCATGATTCCTCACCAGCTCGGCATGTTTCTCCTTGAGGGCGTTCAGCTCGCCGATCGTCGACTCTGTCATGCGCAGTGACTCGGCCAAAGACTGGTCGGACTTCTTGGCTCGCGCCATCCATTCATCTCGATCAAGGACGAGCGAGGTACAAGCGGAATGAGTCTCTTGGAGAGCTTGATGGTTACTCAGAAGTTGGGCATGCGCAAGCCGAAGTTTCGAAAAGTCATGGCGAAGCAAAGTCACGGAGGCCATAGCTCGGCATAAGTCAGTCTCAACAAAGCTGAACTTCTCCTCAGAAGGAAGACTCGTGACCCAATTACACAGGTCGGGTGCCCAAGCACGGTTATGCATCTTAATGTAGGTTGAGCCATGCGACGACCCCTCACTAGGATACGGCGCATATGTCGTCGGGTAGACCGGCTCGATAGCTAGGGGCTATGGCTGTGGATATGAACCCACAAAAGAAGGGGGCTCGGGGCTAGGGTCAATGTCGACTGGACGTGCACGAGACCTTCCCTCGCCTCCAGCAGGGATCGCGACAGGTTCGACCTCGGGCGGAGACGGTGCGCTACCAGTAGGAGCCGCCCTCCTCCGTTTTCCCGCACCAGCACTTTTGCTCGACCTCTTCTTCATCGCTTCCATATACTTGCGGGCCTCGCTCATCGCATTCATCGCTTCGTTTCGATAGAAGAAAGGATAGAACACTGCAAGAGGAGAGACGTTAGAATCAGGAAGCCGACCTCATCAGGTCGACACCAAAACAATGTTCGACGGGTCGACCATTTAAAAAAAAATGGTGTCGAGCCGGCCAATACAGATGAGCCGACCCAACACCCGATAAACGTCGCCAAACGTACCAAGAAGAACTCGACTAAGACCCCACTCGGGAGAAACAAAACGCAAACCAGCTTTAGAACACTTGGCAGGGTCAAAAAGCTCTCTCCACTCCCGTTGTTCAGGATCCGAGCTCAGAATATCATATAGATGCTCAACAAACTCAACATTAGGCTCAACATGTTCCGGAATATCTGCAAACAAAAGAAGATAATGAGGGATTAGAATAGAAAAAAGCAGCAAAAGATGAGGACATATACCGACCAAGTGCAGAAATAAAAGCAAGCGGTGGATTATAGACACGCCCATCAAGTCTCCGTGCTCGCCAGTCACCCCCCACATAGAACCAGTATGGACTGTGGAGGGTCTCTAATAGACCAGTCACCAAGGTCTTAAACGTACCATCCCGAACAGAGGTGTAGAACCAACCTGACCCAACACCTCCTAACCTTGCACCCCTCGAAGGCTTCCACTGATATAACCAATTGAGCTCGTCAAAGGTGGGAAGTGGCCAACCATTCTTGCTAAACAGGACCACAACGCCCAAGATGTGAGCCAACGACAAGGGATGGATTTGAGCTAGGGGAATGCCCCACATCCTAAGTAAGAAGGTGACATAGGGGGAGAGCGGAAAAGAAATGCCGAAATCCAGACTATCACGGAACACAGCCGTACAAGAGCGAGGCGCGAGATGTATCTACTCGGCAGGGTAGGGCAGAAATAAATGAACACCACCAGGCATAAGGTGCTCATTACGATATTCCTCGAGATGCCTTTCATGCAAGGTGCTACCCTGCACAACAATCTCTAGCATCAACTCCTCCCTCTCCAAGGGAGCCGGCCTCTCCCAATGGTGAGGAGGAACAGGCTCATTGGGTCGAGCTATCAGCGGGCCAGGCGAAATTTTTCTTGCCTTGGAGCGTCTCCCCACTTTAATGGGAGCCGGGTCATCAGAATCGTCACCCTCGACTTGGCCCCCCTTTGATTTCCTGGCCACCTTACAATGAAGGGCCGAACCACTCGGTAGCCCGGTCTTGTCTGGGCTCAAGTCGTTGAGCCAATTCCCTGCACGTTGTTCAGTCGAGCCTAAAGGATCGGTCTCATCATGAGCATGTCCCACACCCACCTCCACTCTCGGCCTGAAATTACAAGCGACCCCGAACTGCCCCCAGGGCCGAACGGAGCGCTCGAGCCGAACTGGTCCACATCGTCAAACTTCTCGAAATCGAAAGGCCGAGCAGAGCCAAAAACAGCACCCGCCCCGAAACTACCATACTCGTTCAAACCAAATTAGGAGCCATAGCCCCCCGGTTCAGGGTGAAACCCACTGTAATTTATGTCACCCCCATAACCCACCTCGTCGGATCCATCCGGAGAATATCCCGGACTGTAAGACATTCGGATAAACAAAATGTAAGAAAAAGAAGGAGTTTACCTTGAGAGAAAACGAGTAGAAAACTGTGAGCGAAAGAGCCGAGCACACAAAAAAAATAAAAAAAATAAAAGGAAGGTTGGAGAAATGGGGGTTAGGTTCTATGAAAATCTTTAAAAGAATGGGAAACCAAAGCCTGGAGAATGAAGGGAAGGAATCTTATTTATGGGGGAGAAATGACGGGCACCCACTTCATTAAAGAGGAAAGAGATAAGAGGACACCCACCTCATTAAATAGAAAGAAGACAAAAGGCACACACTCTAAGGAACAAGGATAGGACAAAAATCCGCATTTCAATAAAGGATATGAGGACGCAAAGTCCTATCCTATCGTACAACGTACTGACAATCCGTACAGCGTACAACCCGGGAAACGCGTAGCGGATATGACGAACAGGACAGGACAACAAACGCACCACGAAATAAAAATGTCGACGTCGCAAATTGTACATTTAAGGTTGACCCACCCTAAAAAATTGATGAGTCCGAACTCGCCTAACGAGTAGCCGACTCCACACTCAAGGGCTTGTTGATAGTCGACCTGGCATTGATGGCCATCTAGAACATGGCAATGGTTGATATCGTCCAAATACCACGAGGAAAAGACCAAGTTAAACTGATTCAAGTAACCTCAAACATGCACCCAACAGAGCAGGGACGAACAATTTGACGGGTACCGAGCATACCTACCGAGTAGCCCCGCCAAGCTGGCTCAGGCGAGATGCCGAGGCCTCCGGTGCTACCTGCCGAGCAGCCCCGCTGAGCTGGCTCAGGCAAACTGCCGAGACATCCCACGCAGTTGCTGGGACCTGCCGAACAGCCCCGTCGAGCTGACTCAGGCGAGATGCCGAGACCTCCGGCACAATCTGCCGAGCAGCCTCGCCGAGCTGGCTCGGCGAGCTACCAAGGCCCCCACCGCAGTCAGCCGAAACCTACCGAACAGCCCCATCGAGCTAGCATAGGAGAGATGCCGAGACCTCTGGCACAACCTTCCAAGCAGCCCCACCGAGCTGGCTCGGTGAGCTACCGAGGCCCCCAGCGCAGTCAGCCGGAACCTGCCGAACAACCTACCCAACTAGCTCGGTGAGCTGCCGAGACCTCCAGCGCAGTCAGCCGGGACCCGCCGAACAGCCTGGCGAGCTGGCTCGGCGAGCTGCCGAGGCCCCCAGCGCAGTCAGCCGGGACCTGCCGAACTTGCTCGGCGAGCTGCCGAGACCTCCAGCGCAGTCATCCAAGACCCTCCGAATAGCTTGGCGAGTTGGCTCGGCGAGCTGCCGTGACCTCCAGCGCAACCTGTTGGGACCCATTGAGCAAGTTCGCCGAGCTGAGCATGCCAAGGTCGAGGCCGAACAGGTCATCCTGCCGAGCATCCTTGGGCCCGTGAGCAGGCGTCTGCGCGCACGGCCGAGTAAAGTACGCCGAGGCTGAGCAGGTCTCTTTGCCGAGGGTTCCCGCCGATGGCTGAGACCTGCCAAGCCGGCATGGCCAAGCTTCCAAGAGCTTCCCACCCAGGCTGCCGAGGTCTGCCGAGCTTGCATGGCCGAGCTGCTGAGACCTGCCGAACTGGTAAGGCCGAGCTGACCGAGAGTCCCCACCCAAGTCGCCGAGTGTTCCCGCCGAGCTATCCTAGTCGAGCCGACCTTGTAACTCGCTAAGTTGACGAGCTGTAGAATGCCTCCCGCCGGCCTGCCAATCACCAGCTGAGCTTCCGAACCACCAAGCTGGACTGATCGGGTCGACCTTGTCAAGCGCCTGATGTTGGGTTGATCGCGTCATGATCATAACGGTCGAGCTGACTGAGCCGAGCCGAATGTATTCCAAGTAACGGGTAGGTCAACCAGATCGACTCGACGTTTGGCGGGAAGGTTGGACATGATCACTCCTCGCCTACGGCTGAGAATAGATTCGAGGGATAAGAACGGCTTCATTAAGGGTGGTCGGCCGTGAAGAAAGTTCGGCTTGACCTTAAGACGGGTCCAGGTCAAATCGAGGCGGCAGGAGAGATATGATCAAGGTTTGATTCTCTGACTCGGAAAGGGATATGCAACCAATGAGGAGGTGCCAGATGCCTAATTAGGGTTAGGATATTTGTGACTGGCTTATTGGCCAAGTAAGTCGGTGCACTCAGGTGGTGACACGTGTCCAATTAGGGTTTGACAGGAAAACTATAAATAGTCTCTCCAAGAGAGAGAGAAGGATCCCCAATCTGTGAGAGAGAGAATCATATAGAGAGTTAGAGAGATAAAGGCTTATATTCAGAAAACTGACCTGTACAAGGATCCGGCTAAGGCCGATCCGACCTGATTTTTGAGGAATAAAAGTCAAGCACTTTTTCCCATTTTCGGTTTTCTGTTTTCCTATTGTTGAACTGCTTGTTCACTTGGTTTTAATGATTTAGACTACTCTTGGTCTAAACACCTAGTTCTTGTTTTTCTAAAAACATTCAAACAACAATTCATCATCAAGTTCTTCTCCCAGCCGATTTCCACCACAGCCACGTCAAACCACCTCTATCCGTTTAGTCAAAATCTTGCAGAGGCTAAACCCAAAAACGAGGTCCCATCAACTCATAATCCAAAAGAAAAGCTCGACCAAAATTCATGCCTTCCGAGCTACCTCCCTGTTGAACCTTGTTGACTAAGTCAAGAATAAACCGAAATGCAAATGAAATTACACAAAAATGCACATGCAGATTACATGAAAATGAAATAGAAATGCACATGCACGTTCCAAAATGAGCTGGCATGCTCTGTAATTTTCCTCTTCCTTTTTGTCTTCTAGCAGCAGGTCGAAAACATATAAATAGGATCAAAATGTATGCAGGTCAACAGATTGAATGAATATACATAATGAAAAATACAGTTTCTCCTTCTTCTATATTTGTATACATACAATATACATACAAATTCTACATGGTATCCAGAGCCACACTTTGAAATCATTCTCAAACTCAGACGAAGGAACAGAGATCAACAATGGCGCACAAGATCACGACAAACGCCTGGCCGGCGTTAACTTCAAACGCAGCCTCATCTTCTGCAAATAAAATAGCCATTCGAGAAGAAGATTCGCTACACATGCAAGGATCAGATCATCCTGGCATGGCCCTAGTAAGCTAAAAACAAATTAGGGTTTATAGATGGTACAATCACTAAACCACAAAATGATTCTGCTTCATATGATCAATGGCGCAAAGTGGATTATATGATTACATCATGGATATTGAATTCAATTTCTAAGGATATAGTCGAATCCTTTCTATATGTTGATTCAGCTAGAGAACTATGGATTGATTTGTGTGAACGGTTTGAGGAAAGTAATGGTCCATTGTTGTTTCATTTAGAAAAGGAAATTGCTACCTTATCCCAAGGAAATAACTCTGCTGCAGTGTATTTTACAAAATTAAAAAAATTATGGGATGAATATTCTGTGTTAATCCCAATCCCAACGTGTACTTGTGGATATGTAAAGGGATTGTATGGGACTGAATGATAGTTATGAGCATGTTAGAAGTCAAATTATGTTGATGGATCATTTGCCAACAATTAACAAGGCTTTCTTTATGGTGTTAAGAGTTGAAAAACAGAGAAGTTTGCAGATCACAAATGCCAAACCACATGATAATTCAGCATTACTATCTAGGTTTGGAAATGCAGGGAAATTTTTTGGAAACAACAAAAGACAAATTTCTGGATTTCAAGCCAAAAATAACAATTTTGGAAAGAATGTGCAGACCAATTGGAACTCAAATTCTGGAAACTATTCGGGGAAAACTCAAGCAAGAAGGAGCAAGGAGGATAAATATAATCTCATATGTAATCATTGCAAGGGAACTGACCATGGAATATTTTAAATTACAAGGAGTGCCAGATTGCTACAAAGAAACAGAATCAATTCAAATGTGGAAAGCACAACTGATACAAGTGATAAGCGAGAAATTGTACTTTATTTAATGGTTTAAATCCTATATTTTTATGTGCTTAATATTCTTATATATATTTATTTCTCTCATATTTATTATTATGAGTAGTCGAGCACCAATTGTGTGTTTTTAATCTATTTTGCAGTAATTAGGTGCTAAATTGGTGAGTTGAGGATTTAAGGATGATGCATGAGAGTTGCAATAGGAAACAAGAGACAAAACAAGCGAATTGGCAAAGAAAGGACGATTCTGGGCTATCTAGATGGGTTATCGCTGGGATCAACCGTTATAGAAAGTGCCACTGACTGCTGCTTACAAGAACTGATGTCGTTCAATGTACCTGCCTACAGAGCTCTCTGTCGCGTCGACATCGCGTCAGTCGACGCGGAACCGACGTTAATCGACGCGAATGCCCATAAAACGTGTTTTTAAGGGTTTTTATTGCCCAAGACTTCCTAAACCTATAAATACCTCCCTTAAACATAAAAAACGTCTTGCACATCCATCAAGAGCTTGAAGATTGAAGACTCAATATTCAAGATCTAAGCTCTCTTATCCCTTTCTATCTTAGATTTATGTTTTTTTTCTTTATTTTCCTATTATTCTATGAACTCCATGAGTGAGTAGATTGTTTTATCTAGTCCTAGGGATGTGGAAACCCTCGTAATATTATGTTTTAATTAATTTATGCGTATTTCTTTCGTTCTTCATATGAGATTGCTTGTGTTATTATGTTTACATATCATGATTGCTTAATTCATGACATGATTGCTGAATTCTTGATTTGGATTGGCCACCTAGATTAGGGATTTGGTTATCAATTGCTAGAAAGAGAACTACTTCCCGTGTAATTGTCGTAGTTTTGATTTCTCTGAAGCAACTAATGGTCTCGTATCATTAGGGGTAATACAACATAGGTTGAGTAAACCGAGCTTATGAGTTTATTTAGATTAACCTATTTGCCTGGTTCTTAATGCTGTTGTTGGGTTGAATCTAGAGAGCTTATTCTAGGTTATTCAATAATTAGAGTTAATTAAAGAGCTTATTTTAATTAAATACACAATAAGGGCAAATTCGAGTAGCAGAGCTTATTGTTACTTAGGGTTTTTAGTTTCATATGATGAGTGGGTTTTATATTTCAATTGGTTAAATGAATTGAACGAGGGTGGAAACTGAACTAGGACTGGAAAGTTATTTTATTATTATTTCTTATTTATTTTCTTAATTGTTTCGTTTATTTGTTTTTAATTTTTTTCTTGTTTATTTAGTTATTTAATTTTCGTTAGTTAGATTAATATTCTCTACCCCGTTTGTTATTTTATTTAAATACGAATTATCACAAATTAATCCACACTCCTCGTGGGATCGACCCTTGCTTGCCACTGCTACTAGTTAGTAGAGGAAAGTCGGGGAACTTTATAAATATTATTTTTAACGCTTCAACGACGAGCGGTCAACAAGTAGCTCAAGAAGTATGGCAGATTCCCAATGCTCCATGTCCAATCAACTTGATATAGCTTCTTTAATTCAGCAAGAAGTTACCAAATATTTTTCAAGCAAGGGAGCTTCAAATGAGCATAAAACAGGAAACAACTATGCAAGCCTTGTTGATTGTGAGGATAATCCAGTTCTACACTTTGCATTATCCACCCATGATTCAATCAAACCTGGGAGCTGGATAATTGACACAGGAGCAAGCAACCATATGTGCAATGATGAGAAAATAATGACTGAGCTTTAATCCACTAACTCTCATACTTCAGTATATCTCCCTGATGGATCACAAAAGATGGTAACTCATGTAGGAAAGGTTCATTTGAGTGATACTTTGCACCTATCTGAAGTGCTTCTGGTGCCATCTTTTAAGTACAATCTGCTATCATTTGCTCAGATTTCACCTCAATAAGGAATCAAGAGCATTTTTTACTCAAATCACTGCATACTCCAGGATACACACACTGATCAGATTATTGCAAAAGGGGAAATTATCGGAAAGCTCTATGTCTTGATGCCATGTATTTCAAGGGCTGTAGAACCTCCAACACATACAAGTGCCTTCCTAACTAATCATGGAGTCTCATTTGATACCTGGCACAGAAGGTTTAGCCATATCTCACCTCATACACTTCAGCATATCCCTGACATGAAGCACCTATGCATTACACAGCTGAAAGGACAACGTATACCTTGTGATATCTGTCACATGTCTAAGCAAAGCAGGATACCTTTCCCATCTAGCAGCATTCAAACCACAGAAGTTTTTGAACTGATACATGTGGACATATGGGAACCTTATAATCATTTCTCAGTCACAAATACACCATATATGCTCACAGTTGTAGATGATCATAGAAGAGCCACATAGACTTTTATGATGAGCCACAATCCAACTCTATCTCTATTTTAAGAGATTTTTTTCTGATGGCTCCCACACAGTTTGGAAAGAAAGTCAAAACAATCAGAACAGATAATGGAGCAGAGTTTATGGGAAAGGATTGTCAGAATCTTTTGAAAGATCAAGGAATTCAGCACCAATATACATATGTTTACACTCCACAACAAAATGGAGTTGTTGAGAGGAAACATAGACATCTACTAGATGTGGCTAGAGCTTTGATGTTTGAGTCTAAAATTCCCTCCAAACTCTGGCCTTATTCAATTCTCACAACTTCATACATCATAAACAGAGTTCCAAGTGCAATACTAGACTGGAAATCACCTTTTGAGAAACTTTATGGACATCAGTCTGATCTTTCCTCACTAAGAAATTTTGTTTGCTTCACATATGGAATAAATATAGTTTCCAAACAAGTCCAAGTTTACACCAAGGGCTGCAAAGTGCATAATGATTGGATATGTCACTGGACATAAGGGCTACAGACTGTATGACATAGTGATGCTGATTGGGGCTCCTATCCAGACACTAGAAGATCCCTCACATGTTATTGTATATATCTGGGCAATTCTTTGGTTTCTTGGAAAAAAAAAATACTATTTCCCGGTCTTCTGCTGAGGCTGAGTACAGGGCTCTCAGTTTAACCGTTTATGAACTTAAATGGATTTCCTATGTTGCTGCAGATTTCGCTCTTCCAATTCCTACTCCTATTCCTCTTTGGTGTGACAATATGGCAGCTCTTCATATTCTTGAGAATCCGGTATTTCGTGAACGTACAAAACATCTGGAAATTGATTGTCATTTAGTTCGTGATCATTTCAAAAATGGTTTTCTAAGTCCTCGTTTTGTCACATCTTCCAGGCAGTTGGCAGATTTGTTCACAAAGTCACTTCCTGCTAATCAGCTGCATTTTCTTTTAGGCAAGATGGGAATTGTGGATCATCATGACCCATCTTGAGAAGGGGGTGTTGACTAAGTCAAGAATACACCGAAATGCAAATGAAATCACATAAAAATGCACATGCAGATTACATGCAAATGAAATAGAAATGCACATGCACGTTCCAAAATGAGCTGGCATGCTCTGTAATTTTCCTCTTCCTTTTTGTCTTCTAGCAGCAGGTGGAAAACATATAAATAGGATCAAAATGTATGCACCTCAACATATTGAATGAATATACATAATGAAAAATATTGTTTCTCCTTCTTCTACATTTCTATACATACAATATACATACAAATTCTACAAACCTAAACAGCCATAACTCCCAGCCACGGTAGTGGCCTGTACGCCACCCTGTTCCCGGCAAGCACGAATCTCCGATTGACACTGCTACAAAACAGTGATTAACGTCGGCCATTTAAAAAAACTGATGTAAAATTTTTTTATGTCGCGTGATAAGTAAAATGTCATGTTGGTTTATTTAAAAACTGACGTGATTTAAAGTATATTACGTCGGTTCATTCTAAAATCGATGTGAAAAATTATATTTAAAAAAAAAGTTAAAATACAGTAAATAAAATAAATATAAGCGGCCGTAAAATCATACGCGACTTGCCTCATTTTTGCTCCTCATTTTTTTCCGCTCAAAACACGCCGCGGTGAAGTGACCTTGGTTCTGAAATTCCGACAATCTGAGAAGGGGGTGTTTCCGCATGGAGAAGGGTAAAACAAGAAAACTAATTGGAAGCCCTTGAAACAATACGACGAAAATTTAGCCTCGTCAAAATTCAGGTATTTTGGCTAAACCTAATCTTGATAATTCAGCTGCTGTTGGGTTGGTCGATGGGGTGGAAAAGGAGATGCCTTTCCCCATCGCCATTGCAGGTATGGAAGATGTGTTGGACGACGGGAAGGATAAAGTACAGTCTTCCTCCATTAATGAGCAGACTGGTCTTTGAATGACCACAAGGTGCTCGATAAAATGCCTGACAGAAAATTTTCAGAGAAAAAGGGTTATTGTGTGGAGTGTCGAGAAAGAGACAAAAAAGACTTGGGCAATAAAAAAAAGCAAATCAAGAAAAGAATAAATAAATTAATTAATAATTATGCTGCGATAGTTCAGTAGGGTGTCATTTAAACACTCCCCTCCGTAAATACACACGTCTTCATACTGTACCCTTTGTCCTATTCTTGGATCTCCACAATTTTCCCTCCTTTTTTTGCATTTTTCTTCAACAAAATTTAGGTGAGTCCCAGATTTTATTTTCTGTGTTACATCATTTTCTTGATCTGAACTAATATAATTTTGATTTTTTGTTTGTTTGTTTGTTTACTTTTGCTTGATGTTCATTTAGTTCGTGATCATTTCAAAAATGGTTTTCTAAGTCCTCGTTTTGTCACATCTTCCAGGCAGTTGGCAGATTTGCTCACAAAGTCACTTCCTGCTAATCAGCTGCATTTTCTTTTAGGCAAGATGGGAATTGTGGATCATCATGACCCATCTTGAGAAGGGGGTGTTGACTAAGTCAAGAATACACCGAAATGCAAATGAAATCACATAAAAATGCACATGCAGATTACATGCAAATGAAATAGAAATGCACATGCACGTTCCAAAATGAGCTGGCATGCTCTGTAATTTTCCTCTTCCTTTTTGTCTTCTAGCAGCAGGTGGAAAACATATAAATAGGATCAAAATGTATGCAGCCTCAACATATTGAATGAATATATACATAATGAAAAATATTGTTTCTCCTTCTTCTACATTTCTATACATACAATATACATACAAATTCTACAAACCTAAACAGCCATAACTCCCAGCCACGGTAGTGGCCTGTACGCCACCCTGTTCCCGGCAAGCACGAATCTCCGATTGGACACTGCTACAAAACAGTGATTAACGTCGGCCATTTAAAAAAACTGATGTAAAATTTTTTTATGTCGCGTGATAAGTAAAATGTCATGTTTGGTTTATTTAAAAACTGACGTGATTTAAAGTATATTACGTCGGTTCATTCTAAAATCGATGTGAAAAATTATATTTAAAAAAAAAGTTTAAAATACAGTAAATAAAATAAATATAAGCGGCCGTAAAATCATACGCGACTTGCCTCATTTTTGCTCCTCATTTTTTTCCGCTCAAAACACGCCGCGGTGAAGTGACCTTGGTTCTGAAATTCCGACAATCTGAGAAGGGGATGTTTCCGCATGGAGAAGGGTAAAACAAGAAAACTAATTGGAATCCCTTGAAACAATACAACGAAAATTCAGCCTCGTCAAAACTCAGGTATTCTGGCTAAACCTAATCTTGATAATTCAGCTGTTGTTGGGTTGGTCGGTGGGGTGGAAAAGGAGATGCCTTTCCCCATCGCCATTGCAGGTATGGAAGATGTGTTGGACGACAGGAAGGATAAAGTACAATCTTCCTCCATTAATGAGCAGACTGGTCTTTGAATGACCACAAGGTGCTCGATAAAATGCCTGACAGAAAATTTTCAGAGAAAAAGGGTCTGCGCATCATGAGTCTGACCCAAATAAGTAGACTTG
>BMAC01000192.1:588286-620786 GCA_014905375.1 Phtheirospermum japonicum
GAGCTAGCGCACATGGCCAGCAGCTCGACAGATGGGGCTCGATGGCTCAACTCGGCTGACTCTGCGTTCCAATGGTCCGGACTTGGTCAGATGCGCTCACTATTCTCTATTTGGTTATCTATGCCAGGTCGACTATCAACAAGCTCCTGAGTGCGAAGTCAGCTACTCGTTTGGCGGGTTCGGACTCTCCTATTTTTTAGTGGTGCTATCGCCTCATCGCATTTATCATGGTATGTCTAGCTTCCTGTCCTGTTCGCATGTTCGCTGCGCTTCTCTTGGTCCGTACATGGTACAGAGCGTCAGCAAATTGTACGACAAGACAAGAGCTTTCATCTTCTTCTTCCTTTGTCCTTTTCCCCTTTACTGATATATGTGCCTTTATCTTCTTCCCTCTTGTTGAAATGTGTGCCTTTGTCTCCTTCTTAAATGGAGTGGGTGCCCATCATTCTCCCTCCTTATAAATGAACGTCAAGACACCCTCTCTTAATTCATCCTCCACTTCCCTTCTGATTCTTCAAACTTTCCTGGTTTGCTTTTGAGGTTTCCTTGAGAACCAAAGCCCCCTTGCCTCTCTTATTTTTATTCTTTTGTTTTCGTGCTCGACTTCCTCATCTTCTGCCAGCTTTCCTCTCGTTTCGTTCTTAAAGGTAAAAACTCTTGTTTTTTCTTTTTGTCCTTTGTTATTCAAATGTCCTACAGCTCAGGATATTCTCCGGATGGATCCGGCGAGATGGTCTATGGGGGTGACATAAATCATGGTGGAGTTCGTCCTGAGCGGGGGGGCTATGGCTCCCAATTTGGTTTGACGAGTACGGTAGTTTCGAGGAGGGTGTTGCTTTTGGCTCTACTCGGCCTTTCGATTTTGAGAGGTTCGACACGGACCAGTTCGGCTCGAGCGCTCCATTCGGCCCTGGGTGCAGTTTGGAGTCGCATGTGACTTCGGGCCGAGGGTGGAGGCGGGAGCGAGATACGCGTGTGATGAGGCCGACTCCACATGCCCGACTGAACAACGTACGGGGGACTGGCTCAACGACTTGAGCCTGGACAGGACCGGGCTACCAGGTGGTTCAGCCCCTCATTGCGAGGTCGCCATGAAACCAAAGGGGACCCGGGTCGAAGGTGACGATTCTGACGAACCGGCTCCCATCAAAGTGGGGAGACGCTCCAAGGCCAAGAAGCTTCCGCCTAGTCCGCTAATGGCTCGACCCAACGAGCCTGTTCTTCGTTGTTCCTCCTCATCATTGGGATAGACCGGCCCCATTGGAGAGGGAGGAGTTGATGTTGGAGATTGCTGTGCAGGGTAGCGCTCTGAATGAAAGGCATCTCGAGGGGTATCGTAACGAGCACCTTATGCCTGGTGATGTTCATTTGTTCCTGCTCTACCCAGCCGAGTAGATACACCTCGCACCTCGTTCTTGTACGGCTATATTCCGTGACAGCCTGGACTTCGGCATTTCCTTTCCGCTCTTACCCTATGTCACACACTTACTCACTACAAGAAAACTGGAAAATACCAACAAAATTTTACCAACGGACGACATCAGTTGATAATTTCGATAGAATACCAACAGAATAATAATTTTATTTTATTTAATTATTGCCGAAGATTCTGTTGCTAATTAGAGACGGATATGTCCGTTGGTAAATTATTTTTGTCCTTTTTTTTAATATACCAACGGAATTCTAATCTGTTTGTATTTTGACAACTTTTTTTTTTTAAATATTAAAATTACCAACTCAAAGTTTTATGTTGGTAATGACCATTTTACCAACAGTTTTTTAATCCGTTGGTAATGTAAATAAAATTAATATTGGATCTCCTTCCCTTTCTCTTTCTGGGTTCATCGTTCCTTTTCAATCGAATGAAAAATTAGGTCGCCTTTCAATCGTATGAAAAATTAAACGTAATCATTCTCTTTCTGGGTTCAATCAAACGAAACATTAAACCTAATCGAAAAATCCTCTCGTTTCTCTTTCATTCTCTGGTTCAATCAGACGAAAAACCTAATGTTTGAACCSTAATTTGTTTTATCGATTCCTTCTTCCCCATTTTTCAGAATTATTTTGTTGTAGATTCGTGTGCAGCTCGGCTACCCCATCTTGCTGTTCGGCTTTTGGTGGATAATTGGATCAGCTCTCTTGCTCGGCCCTCTTGTTGGCACCTACTCGTAAGCTTTTTCTTGAATATGTTTGTCTAATTTGCATTACATTTTCATGTGTTAGATCTTGCTGATGGTATGTTACTTCGTGTCTGGACTTGCTAATGGTGTTTGATTAATTGCCTGACTGGCTTGTGAGATTTCTCCTTTTTTTTTTGCTAATGGTGTTTGATAAATTCCCTGTTTCCATGCCTCCCATTTACCAATATACTATTTTTTTTTGGAAATCATGGGATTAAATTTAATTGTATCTGTTAATGGAATGGATATCAACTGCTAATATATAGTAATACAGCTGGACATGATATAATATTTGATCTCATCAACATTTGTTTGTGAGATTCTTATTTTTTTATATAGTAATGTCGCTGCACTGATATAACGATATTTGAAACACTTGTTTGTGAGAATCTTAATTTTTTTTTTTTTATTCTGTGCTCATTTGGAGTAACTCTAATTAAAGCTTACAACTAATTTTTTATACCTATAATTGTATTGCTCATTTGTAAATACTCTTAGTTAAGTTTATATTTGTTTTTAATATGAATTTGGTGAGCATGWACGTAAGTTAATATGAATTTGAGGATTTTCCAGATATCATTCAAGTTGTTCTAGATTAACAGAATAAACTGCTATTCTGTTTTTTTCATGCTCTGTACAATTTAATCTGATTAATACTATCTTATTTATTATTAATATTGAAATAATACAATGGATTAGTGTAAACATTTATATTATTAGAGATGATGTAATATATATAAAGAAAGGATTTATTTACAACATGAGTAGAACTTATTTTTGTACCCAAGGATAAAAGAAGTGTCTTTGGAGATTTGGGTAGTTAAATTCTGTTTCATTTATTAAAAAACACTATAATAGTTGGTGTATTATTGTCKGAAAAATAAAACAATTTATGCCTATTTTATGTTATGCTTCTGAGCCTTATTGTATATTGATTGATTCATTTTGATTTTTATAAGGCCACCACCAATGAAATCTCTCTTTTATACCTCTCTCTTCATTATCAATTTCTAGCTTTAAATTCTTCTAAAATGATTTCAAGTGGCCCACTCTTTTTCTTGTCTATTTTTCCTACAGTTTTTAATTTTTATTTCCGAACCTCAATTATGAGTTTATCAGAAGGACTAAAACAAAAGAACAAAAAAAATCCTTATAGTTATTCTACACATATAATGAGTAGATCCTCTCCATTTATTTGAAGACCCATATCTTTCCCCCCAATTATTATTAATGTAGTTAACAAGTACTTATATAGCTTGTGTAGAAACATTATTAATGAGGTTGTACATTTTTATTTTTAATTTTTTTCCTTTTACAGAACATGTAATGAATTTTGTTATGAATATGTAATTATGCCAGGAATTATGTTATATTTTTCTCTTGAAAAAGTCTATCCGTATTCCAATAATCTGACAAAATAGTAACTACTATAGTATTAGTACTTTAAATTAATAAACAAAAATAAACTCCTTGCTAACAAGATACAATTTAAGTACAGCTAATTGCTCAATAAAGATGCTGAAAATCCACATTGCACAGGCACATATTACGTAGATATATGTATCCATATGCATAAATTTCAGTTGTAATTGCAAAGTAAATGATGGACAGGTGAAAATATTAGTAGGCTTTAAATTTGCAGTTCACCGTAAAATGAAGGGCAAGTCAGAATATCAATAAGCTTTAGTTTTGTAGCTCACAATGGGACCATTGGCCCCTCGCACAACATTAAAGTTCCCCATTCTTGCCAATAATAAATCTAAGTAGTCAGATTTAATCAGAACAAATAATCAAAAAATAAATATAAGAAAATAAAATATGAAGAATTTTTGTTAAAGAAAAAAATTCTCTGTTTTTACTTTTTAAAAAGAAAATCTACATCAATATTGTTCATGATGTCAAAATAAAGTTCGGTCACTTATATATTTAGTTTTCAACTCAAAATTGTATGTATTCTCGCTCATATCAATTTCTTTTATATTGTGTGTGTTTAACTTATAATAATATTTCTTATATTACCCGACCTTTTTTTTTCCTATAGTATTTTATGATCTGAAGTATGTTGCATAGGATTCTTCATTTGTACAATATTTATTTGCCCTATTATTGGGTTATTCACTTGCGCTGACTCGTATTCTCTTTTTTCTGTATTAGGAAAGTGTCAAGGCAGGAGTGTTTGAAGAAAAGGGAGCAGAAGAAATTAGAAGAGCTAAGGTAAAGAAGTTGTTATGTTGGGATTTAGTTAATAAAAGTCAAACTGAAATCATGCTTTTGATTCTAGGATGTCTTCACTTATTTTCTAGAAAAAGGACCAAGAATCTATGTTCACATATAAAATGAACAACAGCTTGCCTTAGGTTTTTGTCCTGGAAATTGCAGAAGTTAGAGTCTGTAGCTTGTGTATGTTTCTTTTGATTTGTTATCTCGAAATGAATTGTAGGTTCTTTCATATAATTAGAAGTTACATTATGAAGTAAAAGCAAAACCTTGTTCTTTTATTTTGTCTCACGTAAGGAAATGTTGGTTAATACTTGTGAATGAATCTATTGCAAAATTCCATATATTGTTCGGTTATGAAATGTGTCTAAGAGGCACTAGAAACTCAAAATGTGCATATTGTTAAATGATAAATAATTTGTCGGGGGGTTATTTTGTAATTTTTAAAAATAACCGGGTCTTTTTTTAATCAGGCTATACCTCAGAGGTAGTTTTTGTAACTTACCCTAAGATTAGTTTTCAAGGGTTCCTAATTTATTCAAACCAGCCCTTCAATATGAATCCAGTCAGATGTAAATCTTTTTTTTAATAACTATGAAATGGAAATCGAAATTGCTTTTCGACGATTGTTGATGCATTCACTAAAGGATCATGTTCAACAATGTTAGCTTCGAGTCTAGGGGACAAGCCCAGTTATCTGTAGAACTTATGTGATTGTTTCTTAGCAAATGGAATATCAAAATCTTGCGAAAGACTATGATTAGTTATAGAGTGTGCATCAGCTGGGCTAGTGCAAACATATAAGAAAAAGGAAATAAGAGCAAGAATGTAAGCAGACAAGGATGAACTCATTCTGCATGCAGATGATTGTTTATGGGTTTGAATTAACCTTTGATGTCGATGTATAGTGTTAAACCTTGAATTTATAATGATCTAAAAGGGATCTTATCGACATTAATGCAAGATTATGCATAAAACTAAAACTAACCCTCATGTTTGATGTAATTACAGAAAAACCCAGGAAAATCTTAAAATTAGAAAAAAAAAAAACCTTGAAATTTGATTTGCCTTAAATTGGCAAAAATATTTGTTGGAAGAGAGGATGCTAATTTGCTGCAGGCCTTAGAGGCGGAGCGTGCTGCTCGTGCAGATTTGCAGGCGCAAATGATGGAGATGATGAAGAATTTCCATCAACAGGGTGGATTGCCACCTTCATAGCTATGACGATTTTCTATCTCGATTCCACATATCCCTTTGCGCATTCATTTACATTATGGATATTGCTTTCATATTTTGGAGCTTATGTGTATATTTGGTGATTAATGTTTGGATATTTTGGATATCACGTGAGCTTTAGATATCGCTGTTTGGTATTCGGGTATGATGTGATTTAGATATTGACGTTTGTTAATTTGAATATTGGCGTTTGGAATTTAATATATAGTTTAAGTTATCTTTAAATTCTCGGTTATTATTGTGAATTATTTGGTGTAATTACAGGAAAATTTAAGAATAAAAAAATAAAAAAAATACATTAAAAAAAATACCAAAGGATTACTTCATTAGTAAAAATATAAGTTGTGGCTGTTGGTAAACTACAATTACCAACGGAAAACTGCTGTTGCTATTTTACCAACAGTTTAATTCAGTTGGTGAATTTTTAATTACCAACAGACTGCTTCAGTTGGTATTTACCAACGAAAATATTCTGTTGGTAAATAGCGACAGATGAGTCGATTGCTAAATCTAGCGATAGAAATTTTTTTAGCAATCTGTTGCTAAATTTAGCGACACACAGTATTCTGTTGGTAAATTTTACCATCAAACTGTTTACCAACAAATTTTTTCTGTTGGTAATCTGTTGGTAAACTCAGTTTCCAACAGAAATAATTAATTACCAACAAATTTTTCTGTTGGTATTTTCCAGTCTTCTTGTAGTGACTTAGGAGGTGGGGTATTCCCCTTGCTCAAATCCATCCCTTGTTGTTGGCTCGCATCTTGGGCGCCGTGGTCCTGTTCAGCGAGAACGCTTGGCCACTTCCCACTTTTGATGAGCTTAATTGGTTATATCAGTTGAGGCCTTCAAGAGGTGTGCTTGTTTATGAGGTGTCGAGTTAGGAGGTGTCGGGTCGGGTTGGTTCTACGCCTTTGTTTTGGACGGTGTGTTCAAGACTTTGGTTACTGGTCTTTTGGAGACCCTCCACACATGGAAGCCGTACTGGTTCTATGTGGGGGGTGATTGGCAAACACGGAGACCTGATGGGCGTGTCTATAATCCACCGCTTGCTTTTATTTCTGCACTTGGTCGGTATACGTCCTCGTCTTTCACTGCTTTCTTCTACTCTAATCCCTCATTATTTTCTTTTGTTTACAGCTATTCCGAACACTGTTGAACCTGATCTTAAGTTTCTTGAGCACCTATATGATATTCTGAGCTCGGATCCTGAACAACGGGGGTGGAGACGGGGTGGAGAGAGCTTTTTGATCCTGCCAAGTGTTACAAAGCTGGTTTACGCGTTCTTTCTCCCGAATTGGGTCTTGGTCGAGTCCTTCCTTGTACGTTTAATGACGTTCGTTGGGTGTCGGGTCGGCTTGTCTGTATTGGTCGGCTCGACACCTTTTTTTTTAATGGTCAGCCTATCGAGCATTATTTTGGTGTCGACCTGATGATGTCAGCTTCCTGATTCTAACGTCTCTCCTCTTGCAATGTTCTATCATTTCTTCGATCGAACCGAAGCGATGAATGCGATGAGCGAGGCCCGCAAGTAAATGGAGACTATGAAGAAGAAGTCGAGTAGGGGTGGTGGTGTGGGAAAATGGAGGAGGGCGGTTCCTTCTGGCAGCGCACCGCCTCCACCCGAGGTCGAGCCTGTCGCGGTCCCTACTGGAGGCGAGGAAAGTCTCGTGCGCGTCTAGTCGACGTCGATCTTAGTCCTGAGCCTCCTGCCTTTGTGGGTTCATGTTCGCAACCACAGCCCTTAGCTATCGAGCCGATCTACCCGACGGCATATGCACCGTATCCTGGTGAGGGGTCGTCGCATTGCTCGACCTTCATTGAAGCGCATAATCGTGCTTGGGCACCCGACCTGAGCAATTGGGTCACGAGTCTTCCTTCTGAGGAGAAAATCAATTTTGTCGAGACTGACTTGTGCCGGGCTATGGCCTCCGAGACCTTGCTTCGCCATGACTTCTCGAAACTTCGGCGTGCGCATACCCAACTTCTGAATGACCATCAAGCCCTCCAAGAGAGTCACGCCGCCTGTACTTCGCTCGTCCTTGACCGCGATGAGTGGATGGCACGACCCAAGAAGTCTGACCAGTCTTTGGCCGAGGCACTGCGTATGACAGAGTCGACGGTCGGCGAGTTGAATGCCCTCAAGGAGAAACATGCCGACCAGGTCAACGCCGCCTTCGAGAGGGGAAAAATGGAGGGGGTTGCCCAATATGAAGCCGAGATTATGGATCCGATGATCATCGCCTCTTACCTTTCGACTATGCAAAAGGCATATGATATACTTGCGGGTGGTGCCACTCTTCCCGATCTAGAGCGACATATTGACGAGAGGAAGGTCGATCTCAGGATGGGCGACTCGAACGACGACATGGGTGGCTCTGATGGAGAGGATGATGGTCAGGGGGTGAAGGAGATGATTAGGCTCTACCTTGTTGTTTGGGTCGGCTTGCCACTTTTGGGCAGCTCGTCTTGATTGTCTTGCTTTTGTTCTGTTTCTGAATAATTCGCTGTGTAGTGAACTAGTGTATGACTTGGTCGGCTTCTTTTGGCCGACCTGCTTTGATTTATGAAATCTGCTTTGTCTTTGCAAATTTTATCGCTGGTGCTTTGGGATTGTATCATTTATGTTTAACCTTATTTTGCATTGTGGTCGTTATCTTTTGCTTTGGGATTGTATCATTTCTGTTTTATCTTTAAGATTTTTTTAAAACTTACTTTTCGAGCCGACCTCTTTGTTGGGTCTGTTTGACTTTGGCGATTCAGCCTTACTTTTGTTCGGTGTTTATGTTAAGAGTAACACAACCAATATAAAACCAAAAAATAGCAAAAGAGCAGCAATCAGATAGCAGAAAACGAATAGGAAAAAGTGCTTAACTTTTATTCCTCAAAATCAGTTCGGATGGGCCTTGGCCGGGTCCTTTTACAAGTGCTCAATATCAGATTACAAGCTTTCTCTCTCTAAAGCTCTCTATCTTTCTTTCTCTAAAAAATTGGGATCCTTCTTTCTCTCTTGGAGAGGGTATTTATAGTTTTCCCTTGAAACCCTAATTACACACCTGTCATTTTCTTATTGGGTCTCCAAGATTTCTGCTCACGTTTCCACCGCCTCAGTGCCGACCTCAGATATTTTCCACCGACTTGATCCGACCTCAGCCATTATTCTCACAAGCCGAATCCAGAGATGTCGACTTGACACCTTAGCTCGACTCGTTGAGATCGCCGACTGGTCGGAGGCGAACTAGTTCAGGCAGCGCACCCCTCAGGGGAGCTCACCCTGCTCGGCACCTTCCTGGTCAGCACCCCTGGGCGGGAACACTCGGCGTGTGGCGCGGACCGCCTGGCATCCCCAGAAGATGCCCTGCTCGGCAGGGTGGCCGAGCTCAACCTGCTTGGCACCTTCCTGTTCGGCACCCCCGGGCGGGAATACTCGGCGTGTGGCGCGGACCGCCTGACATCCCCGGAAGAGGCCCTGCTCGGAAGGGTGGCCGAGCTCAACCTGCTCGGCACACCCGGGCGAGAGCACTCGGCGTGGAAGCTCGGCAGTAGACCTAGATCACCCGTCACCTGCTCGGTGTGGGTGCCCGGGTCTGCTCGGCGCGGGCGCTCGAATCTGCTCGGCCATTCTCTGCGCGGGCGCTTGGTTCTGCTCAGCATCCTCGGCGTGGGCGCTCGGCATTAGACCTAGATCACCCGTCGCCTGCTCGACATGGGTGCTCGGGTCTGCTCGGCGCGGGCGCTCGGTTCTGCTCGGTATCCTCGGCGTGGGTGCTCGGCAGGAAACCTAGATCACCCACTGCCTGCTCGGCGGGGGCGCTCGGATCTGCTCGGCATCCTCGGCGCGGGCGCTTGGTTCTGCTCGGCATCCTCGACGCGGATACTCGGCAGGAGGCTAAAGCCACTCAGCTGTTGTTCGGCGAAATCCCTGCTCGGCACCTTCGGCGCTTGGCCAATTTTCTCGGCCAGCTCAAGCTGCTTGGCTCGGATCCTCCTCGGGATGATAACGACCATCAACAAGCCCCTGAGCACGGAGTCGGACACGTGTGGTCGAGTTTGTGCTCATCAAATCCTGGTCGTCCATGGGAGTCGAGCCAGCTGAGGCATGGGTGTCTTGTCTTACCGGCCTTGTTTTGCAGGAAGTTTGACCGTCACGTTTCCCGAAAGGGAAGCTTTTGCAGCCTTTCCTTGAGACACCTATGGCCCGCCTCTGTCTTTTTGTGATTTTTGCTCTTTATGGCATGTGAAGTCTCCTTTGGGCTTTTGTGGCCCATGATTGATCTCTCCTCCTTTATTACGTGACTCTTCACGCTTTTGCTTCTCATGTTTCATCCTCCATATTGCAAACTCAACCATTTCTCAAGCCTTCGCTTTTGAGTCTCAGCCCCATAGATATAATCTCAGTTTTCTGTTCGGCCAACGTCTTTTTCCATCTAGCTTCGTCTGGTCGTCTTCTTGTCCTTGCAAAGGTAATTTTCTCTCTTTCTTTCTCGATTCATGTCCATATCTAGTAGTCCGGGTTATTCTCCGGATGATCTCTGGGAGTTTGAGGGAGCTAGTCAGGGCGGCGGTCAACCCGTTCCTCGGACAGGCCACAGCGCATTCGATTTTGACCAATACGGAGTTTCGACGCGGGAGAGATCTTCGGTCAAGGGCGACCCTTCGCCTTTGAAAGGTTCCCGAGTGGTGATTATCAATTTGGCGGATGCTCCCAGTTCCACGAATGTCAGTCCTTCGGGCCTGGTGGTCAATTCGGGCAGGGCTGTGAATTTGGTCCTCGGAGTGGCTTTTACCCATAACATCATTATGGTTTGGTTGACGAAAATGAAGAGGAAATAGTCGGCGGGTCGACCTAGGCAGGTGGTCTGAGCCCGGACCAAACCGGAGCGGCCACTGACGATTTTGGGATCGGCTGACCTGCTCGAGCCCCTTGATGATTTCTCCGGTCAACATGAGGATGATGTCCAGCGACCGCCACGAGCCAAAAAATCCCGGTGGCCTAAGGCCGGCGTGAGGTCGGTGACTCCCGACACCTTTGCCTCCTGGTCGGACCAACCCGGCGAGCATACCCCGGTCGGTCACTGGAAGAGACCCCCCCTTCGCGATTGGGACAACAAGATGCTCGGCATAGCCGTCGAGCAAAGTCAGCTGGTTGATGACAACTTAGTTACGTACAGAAAGGAGTGTGGTGTGCCCGGGTCTGTCCATCTATTCCTCCCTTATGATGCCGAGCAGATCCACTGTCCGCCGGCCACCTGTACTACCATGTTTACGGACAGCCTGCAATTTGGTATTTCGTTCCCGCTCCCTCGGCTCTTGACGGATATTTTGAACGACTTAGGGCTGCCCATCTTCCAGCTCCATCCATTGGTCGTGGCTCGAATTCTAGGTTTGTTTGTGCTTTTCAAACTCAACGACTTTCCAGCTCTCAACCTTGAGGAGCTTCGGTGGCTTTATCTTTACAAGGCTGCGGGTGGGGTCGATTCCGATTTTTATTATAACTCAGTTCAATTCGGCAACTTCAAGAATCTCGTGACCGGGCTCCCCGATTCTCTCCATGACTGGAAACCCCGTTGGTTCTATGTCATGGGGGAATGGCAAATGAGGAACCCCAACGGCTCACTTTATTCTCCCCTCAAACTCTCTTACGAAGTTCGGTTAGTATGACGTTAACACTTTTCTTCTTATTTTGACCCAATCCTTATTGTTTGTTCCTCTTTTCAGCATATCGTCGACCTGAGAATCCTAGCAAGGAATTTCTCGCTCGCTTGTACGTTATATTGGATTACGACCCAGAGCAGAGGCATTTCAAGATACTGCTCACGAAAGCTAAACTTTGGAAGGCCGGACTCAGGGATTCTCCTCCTCACTCTCAGCTCTAGACGTGTTGTTTCGGTTAAAACCGGCCGGTTAATTAACCGGCGGTTAATAACCGTCCGTTAATTTAACTGGTTTTTGGTTAACCATAACCTAACCGGCTGAGAACCGGTTAAGGTTACGGTTAAACTGGTTAACCGAACCGGCAGTTAACCGACGTTTTTTTTTAATCAGTCGATCGACTGCGGATCGAGTGTTGGATCGACTGAAGGACAGAGAGTGGTGTTTGGAAATGCAGTCGATCGTTTCAGTCGATCGACTGAAAAACAGTCGTTCGACTGAGTTACAGCCGAACTTTATTTTTTTTGTTTGGGAAAAAATAAGTTTAAAAAAAATAAGGACTTGATTTTAATTCTAATATTAAAAATTTAAAATTTAACTTTTAATATTAGAATTAACTTGCCTACGTATCCTCGTAAAGGAATCAAAGTCCAATGGTTCGAATTTTCTTTTTTGAAAAAAATAAGTTAAAAAAAAGGATTTGAATTTAATTTTAATATTATAATTTAAAATTAAATTTTTACTTGTAATATTAGAATTAAATTGCCTACGTATCCTCGAAAAGGAATCAAAGTTCACGTAGTTCTTTTACTTACCTCACTTACCTATTCGTCGTTGTCGTTGCTTCACGAAGTGGTATCGTAATAGTCGCTCTCTTCGCCTTCATCCAATTGTATTTCTTGTTCTTATTTTTCGGCCTTCACCCAATCGTTCATCAACATTTGATTTTCAAGATTTTTGGATGTTAAGGTAGACCGACGCTCATCTAACATGTAGCCTCCCGTGCTGAAGGCCTGTTCAACAGAAACTGTCGAAACCGGAACGGCAAGGACCTCATTGGCAATTTTAGAGAGAGTGGGAAAAATACTGGCCATTTTCGACCAAAACTGCACAAGATCGTTAGTAACACCATCGGGCTTTTTTGGAACAGAAGTCGGTTCAAAAACTCCTAAATAAATATCTAATTCCATTGACCGACTAGCACTAGACCTTTGCCGTTTTCGTTTAGTATTTTCAAGCAATCTCATATATGGGGCTAGAGCTCCTTGAGGGTCGTTGGGTCTTGTAGAAGTGACGGGGGAAGGGGAAGGGGAAGGGGACACATTAACATCACTAGAACATGAAGATTGATCGTATTCATTAAAAGTTTGAATTAAAAAGTGTTTTGCTTCGTGAGCAACACTAAGAGGGCTAGGAATTGGTTTTCCACGAGATTCTAAAAAACATGTTAATGCATCGTAATAAATTTTAAGTAAGTTTTGAAAACCCTTCATCCGATAATTCGGGTCTAAAATTTTCGCAATCAAAAAAATATTGGGAATGTAATGAAAATATTTGACCCATTTATCCAACATCTCATCGATAACATCGCCTAATTCCGGGTTACCGAGTAAAGCACTACAAACAAGTACTATTTGAATACAATGATCAACAAGTATTGAYMAMGTAGGATAATAAACACCGGATAAAGRCACYGTGYCATCGTTAAAAGTTTTTAAAAGGGATATCATATTATAACAATCATCCCACATATTTGGAAACAAAGCGAAATCGACATCTTCATTATTAAAAAATGTACACAATGCATCTCTATATTCAAATGTATCATTAAGTAATTTATAAGTAGAGTTCCAACGATTTGGCACATCTAATGAAATTTTTTTTGGATGCAATTGATTGGTCTTGCAAAATCTTCGCCATTCTTTTGAAGCGAATCGTGGTTTCGTAGATAAGCTATAGTATTCCTAATCGGTTGAATTTTAGTTTTTAAAAGAGTTAAACCATCTTGAACACATAAATTCAAAATATGATAAACGCATCTAACATGAAAAAATTTGCCGCCAATAGCGGGTGGACAAGTAATTTTTAACAATTCTATACTAGCCGTATTGGCGGCGGCATTATCAAATGAAATTGAAAAAATTTTGTTAGTTAAATGATACTCGGACAAAACAATGGAGATTTTTTTCGAAATATTCATCGCCGTATGTTGGCTATCGAACTTTCTATATGCAATTAAACGTTTTTGCAAAGTCCAAGAATTATCAATCTAATGGCAAGTAATTCCCATATAATTATGATTTTTAAAATGATCTGACCAAATATCCGAACATATAGAGACACTATGAGGCAAACTATCAAATATTGAAATCAAATTCAATTTATGCTCACCGGCCATTTTTTCAATATCGCGAGTTAATTTATTTCGTAAAATCCTAGTGCTAGATGGATTAAATGCACCCCTAGTATACTCTTCATAATGACTACTATGCGCATGATTAGAAGGAAGACTCATAACAGAAATAAATTTTGCAAGAAACTTTCGATGACCACTTTCGGTATATTGAATTAAAGTAGAGGAACTTGTACCTTGGCCTCCGGTCCTACTGGCGGCGGTAGATGAAGATGAGAAGTTTAGTTGTGTTTGAGAACTACCGGCGCCGTATTTGTCGGGATGCTTCTTCTCCATGTGTGGTATTTGAGCGACCCTTAGCCTTTATTACTTTTAGAAGCGAAGGCGTAATGAGAATTGAAATAATTGCATTGCGCTCAAGGTTCTCCGTTGATCGTCTTTTTTGTAAAATACAATCGGAAGATGGGGGAAAGTAATTCCCTCGGTTTCGATCGAGGCGGCGACATATCACCCGTCGCTTCCTCCTCATCTTCATCAAAATTGACGATCGCTTCTTCTTCATCGGAGCTCGGTAATTCCTCTTCAAAATTAGTTTGTTGCGAGTCGAAGTTGATTTGATTATATAGGTTCTCAACTTTTTCCGCCGTCATCTCATCGGAAAACGTAATCTATGGCGACGACCGAAGATTCTCGTCGAGATCCTCGACCTCGACCTCGACGAGAAGAAGTTAGAGTGTTGGTATTGATATCACGGGAAGAGCTTGCCATAGTGATATTATAAAAGAGAATTAAGTAAAACGAGATTAGGAATGAATAATAAGAATATTATTGGTGTTGGAGAGTGGGGTATTTATAGGTGTAGAAATTTGCAAAAAAATAAAAAAATAAAAAAACCGGCCTCAACCGGAGGCTAAACCGGTTAACCACGGTTAACCGCCCAATGGCTATTTTCTTTTGAATTTGAGCCGTCGATTATCAACGGCTAGTTGATCTCAGCCGTTGATTTTCAACGACTAATTCACAGATCAGTCGATCGACTACACACCAGTCGATCGACTAGTCTGTGTTTTTTTAAAAAAACCCGGTTAACCGCCACAGAACAGTCGATCGACTACACACCAGTCGATTGACTAATGACCAGTCGATCGATTGGTCCGTGTTTTAAAAAAAAAACCGGTTAACCACGGCGGTTAAGGTTAAACTTTTTGGTTAACCGTAACCTAACAGCCGGGAACCGGTTGACGGTTATGGTTTTTACCGTGACCGCCGGTCAACGCGGTTGAAACCGGCGGTTAGGCGGTTAACCGCCAACCGATCAACACCTCTACTCAGCTCGGACCTATTACCTCCGGTGAGTTGAATTTTGCGTGTTTTTTCTGTCCAAGATTGAGAGTGAGTCGTTCGTCCCTTTGTGAACTTGGTGTTTGGATTTTCTAGTTGGTATTTTGTGTTTAAGATGTTAGATTCTCTGTTCGGTATTTTTTGTTTGGCCGAGTTTCTCGTTATCTCTTGATGTCGGTGCCCGTGTCAACCGGTGCGGCCGAGTTGAGCTCGGCAGCTCGACAACTTCTGCTCGGTTGGGCTGACCATCGCTTCAGCGTCGGTGCTAGCGTGGGGCGATGCTGCCGAACCGAGCTCGGCAGCTCGGCAGCATCTGCTTGGCTGCGCTACCCGTCTCCTCAGCATCAGTGCCCTAGTCGGCCGACGTGGCCGAGCCGAGCTTGGCAGCTCGGCAGCTGCTGCTGGGCCTGGTTGCCCGTCGCTTCGGCGTCGGTTCTCCCGTCGGGCGACGCTGTTCAGGCCGAGCTCGGCAGCTCGGTAACTACTGCTCGACCTGGTTGCCCGTCGCTTCGGCGTCGGTACTTGCTTCGGGCGACGCTGTCAGGCGGAGCTCGGCAGCATCTGCTCTGCCGGGTTACGTCGGTGTTTGGATTTTAGTTTCTTATTTGTGCTTTTTCTGAGTTCCGCCTTTTATGTTTGCAGTGTATTACCCTGACAGAAGCATGTCTCTCTCTGCACTCGATCGAGCGGCCAAGTTCTTGGAGCTGAACACTAAGAAGCCGGCGAAGAGGCCGACGGCTGCTGGTGGCAAAAGAAAGAAGAAGACCAGCTCGTCAGCCCCGTTTTCTCCTCCACAGCCGTGCCCAGCTCCCCGAGCCAATGAGGGGAGCTCTCATCAGGAGCCTATTACTATGGAGATCGAAAAGCAGATTATTTTCGGAGGCCCTCGTCCTCAGTCAGTTCCTCACGTGTACGACTATTCGGGATGTTATGCTCCGAACGCCGCAGGGGGATCATTCGCGGGGTATCTCTTTTCTGAATTCTCGAAGAGCATGGCTCGTAGTTGGAACCGAGACCTGAATTATTGGGTTTCCGGATTTGACGGGGACAGTCAGGTCGGATTTTCCGAGATGAACCTTTACCGCGCCTTTGGTTTGATGAATTTGGCGCGTCGAAGTTTCTCTGAGCTTCGAAGGGATCTTGCTCGGCTATAACGGGACCTTGCTGTTCTTCAGGAGACCCATGGTCAGTGCACCACTCTCATCCTTGATCGCGACTCTTGGATGTCCAGGGCTAAGAAAGCGGAACAGTTCGTCGAAGCGGCACTAGGTGCGACTCAACGGACTTTGTCTGGCTTGGACGACTTGAAGGTTCAGCATGCTGAGTTAGTCCAGTGTCATGCCAACCTGGTTAGTGCTCGCTCCTGAGAAGTGGAGGCGGCGTTCGCCCGAGGAAAAGCTGCAGGCGTCGAGGAGGGGAGAGCTGTCGATGCTGAGGAGTACAAGACCGAGACCCTTGGGCCAATGATGAGTGCCTCCTACTTGTCCACCATGGAGGAAGCCCTCCAAATGCAGGAAAATGGGGCCTCCATCCCTGACTTTGAGAGGCATATTGCTGAGAAGATGGTGGAGTACGGGCTGGGAGGTGGTGAGGACGACATGGACGCTGATGGCGACGAGCAGGGAGATGATGATGATGATGATGATGATGATGGCGGGGACTGATTTACACTTCTTCTGACTTGGTGTTTTCTTTATTTCTATGGCATGTCACTTTTGAGCGGCCAAATCTGATGTTCTGAATAATTTAATTTAAATTCAGATCGGCTTGTTCTGGACGGATTTTCCTTTTTAATTGCCCTGAACTTGACTTGGTTTTTTTTTTTGATTTCCTATTGTGGTTTGGTGATCTAAATATGCATGCATATTGTCTTTTATTTATGATGATGATGACCCGGGATGGAAAACTCACTCTTCCTTACGTGGCGAGTCGATTTGAGTTCGACTCTTTTGAGCTCGGATTCTTTGAAAACTTGCTCTTTTTTAACTGTCGAGCTAGTTTGAGTTTGACTCTTTTTGAGCTCGAATTTTTTGAAAACTCACTCTTTTTTACGTGTCGAGCTAGTTTGAGTTTGAGTCTTTTTGAGCTTGGATTCTTTCTGAAATCTTTCTCTTTGACGTGTCGAGTCAATTTGAGTTTGTCTCTTTTGAGCTCGGCACGTTGATCTCGGATTTTTGAAAACTTGCTCTAACGTGTCGAGTCAATTTGAGTTTGGCTCTTTTGAACTCGGCACATTGAGCTCGGATTCTTTGAAATCTTGCTCTCTTTGACGTGTCGAGTCATTTGAGTTTGGCTCTTTTGAGCTCGGTACGTTAAGCTCGGATTTCTTGTTTTTCTCTTAGCGAGCAGAGTGTTACAATGGGGTTTTCATGAGTGAGATCGACCTGGTGAGGTCGGTCTATCACTCCTGTTTGGTTTTGGGCGTGGAAGCCCCTTGATTTTGTCGATCTGTGCTCTCAATGAATAACGAAAAATGAAAATTTATTGATAATATTTCTTAAGGTATACAACATTCCAAGGGTGTGCAAATTTCTTTCCGTCTAAGTATTCTAGGTGGTAAGCCCCATGCTGGAGGATTCTTGATACTCAAAAATGCGTTTTAGGACCAGGTCTCCGACTTTGAAGGTTATGGCCTTCACTTTTGAGTTGTAGTAGCATTCGCTTCTTTGTTTGTAGATCGCATTTTTCAGTTCGGCATCCATTCTTCTTTCCTCGAGGAGGTCAAGTGCGGCTTGGCAAGCTAAGTTGTTTTTCTCTTCCTCGAAGTGTGCTACTCGGTAGGATGGTGTGCCGATCTCAACTGGCATGACCGCTTCTGATCCAAAGGCCAGTGAGAATAGGGTTACATCGGAAGATGAGCGTTTTGTTGTTCTGTACGACCATAAGACACCGGGTAGCTCCTCTGGCCAGCTACCTTTCAGATATTCCAATTTCTTTTTCAGTGTGTATTTGAGGATTTTGTTGACCGCTTCGACTTGTCCGTTCGATTGAGGGTGGTATGGTGTGGAGAAATTGTTTCTGATATTCAGCTCCCCACAAAATTCCTTAAACCTCTTGCTGTCGAACTGCTTGCCATTATCAGATACTATTGAGAGTGGCACTCCGAATCTACATATGATCGATTTCCAGACAAAATTGATGATCTTCTGGTCGGTTATGGATGCCAGCGGTTCGGCTTCTGCCCATTTGGTAAAGTAATCCACCGCAACTACCGCGTATTTTACTCCTCCTTTGCCCTTCGGTAGTGGACCAATCAGGTCAATTCCTCATTTAGCGAACGTGCATGGCGAGTATATGGAATTGAGGGTTTCTGTGGGAGAGTTGATCTGGGGTGCAAACACTTGGCATTTTTTGCACTTTCTGGCCTTCTCTATCGCGTCCTTTTTCAAGGTTGGCCAATAGTAACCTTTTCGGATGAGCTTGTGAGCCAGTGATTGTCCTCCAGAGTGGTTTCCAAAGACGCCCTCATGTACTTCTCTCAACGCGTATTCAGCGTCCTGTTCATTCAAGCAGCGGAGTAGGGGAATGGAATACCCCCTCTTGTACAACAGCACATCCACAATGGTGAACCGAGCTGACTTTGTCCGTATTGACCGTGCTTCAGCTCGGTCTTCTGGGAGCACTCCTTCGTTTAGGTAAAGTAGGAATGGTTTCATCTAGCTCTCCTTTCTGTTCTGAACTTCCTCATTCTGGTCGGCTTGGCTAGCCGAATAGGTGGCGGCAGCGTCAAGTGCCATTGTTGAATGATGGCTCACCGTCACTGTATCCAGATCCTCAACGCCCAAGCTGGACGCTAGCTTACCCAAGGAGTCTGCTGGGACGTTATCATTTTGTGATACATGTATGATCTCGGCTTCAAATTCAGCTAGGCGAGCTTTAGTGAGTTCTAGGTTCAATGAAATTCTAGGCTCCTTGGTCTCATACTCCCAGTTGATCTGATTCACCACTAGTTGGGAGTCGCTCTGTATTTTCAAATTCCTGATCCCCATTGAGGCAGCTATTTCAAGACCAGCTAGGAGTGCTTCATACTCAACTTCATTATTAGTTAAAGGAAACTAGAAGCTTACATCTGAGCAGAAAGGCTTCTTTTCAGGACTCACCAACACAATTCCAGCCCCAGCTCGGCCAGTTCTCGATGAGCCATCAACGTACATGCTCCACTGTTCAGCCTTTGCAGGGACTGACTCAACCGCAGGGGTGAACTCAGCTATGAAGTCGGCCAGAGCTTTCCCTTTGATGTCCGTTCTCGGTTCATAATCTATGTTGACTTGTCCGAGCTCGACGACCCATTTGATCATCCTTCTCGAGGTGTCAAGGTGGTGCATGATTTGCTTTAAAGGGAAGCTTGCCAGCACAATTATCCTGTGTTCCAAGAAGTATGGACGTAATTTTCGGGAGGAGGTGACAAGGGCGTATGCTAGATTTTCCATGGCCGAGTACCTCAGCTCGGTATCATGCATAGCGTGGCTTGTGTAAACACTGGGTGTTGTCCGTGCTCATTAGATCGGACGAGCGCTGAACTGACTGCCGCCGTTGAGATAGCTAAGTAGAGGTACAACGGATCTTCCTTTATTGGCTTTTGCAAGGCCGGCACACCTGCCATGCACTTCTTCAGCACTTCAAATGTTGTTTTTCAATCTTTAATCCATTTAAAGGTTCAGTTCTTCTTGATTGATTCAAAGAAAGGTTTGCACTTATCCGTTGATCTGGATATGAAATGGTTCAGAGCGGCCATTTTGTCGGTTAAGCTCTGCACTTGCTTTATGATTCGGGGAGGTTGCAGTTCGGTTATAGCCCGGATTTTGTCCGGGTTGGCTTCAATGCCTCTCTGACTTACCATATAACCTAAAAATTTTCCAGAACCAACTCCAAAGGAGCATTTTTTGGGGTTTAACATCATTTGGTAAACACGCAAAATTGAAAACATTTTATTGAGATCATCAATGTGATCGATTGAGTACAAAGACTTGACAAGCATGTCATCTACATAGACTTCCATAGTTTTTCCTATCATACTAGCAAACATTTTATTCACGAGGAGCTGATAGGTAGCCCCAACATTCTTCAGGCCGAACGGCGTCATGGTATAGCAGTAGAGACCTCTTGCCGAGTAGAACGATGTGTGCTCCTGGCCGCTCGAGTATATTGGGATCTGGTTGTACCCGGAGTAGGCATCCATAAAGCTCATCAGTTCGTGTCCAGCGGTTGCGTCTACCATGTAGTCGATGTGTGGGAGTGGGTAGCTGTCCTTCGGGCATGCCTTGTTCAGGTCAGAGAAGTCAATGCACAATCTCCATTGACCGGTCTGCTTCTTGACGAGCACGGGGTTTGATACCCAGACCGGGTACCTGACCTCGCGGATGAACTTATTATCTAAGAGCTTCACGACCTCTAACTCCAGTGCCTCGTACTGGTCCGGGCTGAGCTTACTCCTTTTCTGTATAACCGACCTGACATTCTTTTCAATGTTATGTCAGTGGCAGGCTTATTCTGGGTCGATGCCCTGCATGTCAGCGTGTGTCCAGGCAAAGACGTCTTGGTTTGCTTTCAAAAAACTTATCAGCTTGGACCTGATGGGATCTTTGAGGTCATGGCCGATCCAGAGTTGTTTGCTCGGGTCGAGCTCGTCAATCGATATCCAGTCCAGCTCTTCAACCGGTTCCGCATGAACAACCTTCCTCTTCAGACTCAACTTGCGAGGATCCAGCTCATCCTCCCCCATTTCCAGCTCGGCATTTTCAGCTCGGCAGACGGTGTCTGATTCCTAAATCGGCTCTTTTTAGGGCGCCGACCTCGATCGTACTCAGGTCGGCATCTCCCTGTTCGGTTAGTTCTGTTCGGCATTGCTGCCCAGAAAGTTCTTTCTCCAACTCTTCACTATTCTGTTTGGTCCTGCCGAGCTCTACACGTTTGTTAGCGTTCTGAATGGTGTTCTATTCTTTCTCTCTTTCTTCTGTCCGTTCACCTATTCTTTCTGAGCTCAACACTTGTCTCTTATCGTTGTTAGCGTCTTTCAGCACTTCTGTCAGAGTATGTGTTTGTTCTTCAGGGATTGTGTTGGGCTCATGATTGCTACGGTTCTCAATTAGGTTGTCGCTCTCTTTCACTTGCTCGACCAATTTTATCTGCCTTGGTCTGATGGACCAGCTGCACTCCCTTACTGCTACTTGGTCTCCTCGGTGCTCGCACTCTCCTGTTATGCCTAGAAATTTTATGGAGTAGTGGTAGACCGACATTGCACCTTTGAGGTCGTAGAGGGTCGGCCTGCCGATTAGAGCATTGTAGTCGCTGGGCACATCGATTACTTTGAAGGTGGTGATTATTGTTCTTTTCTCCTCTCCCGTACCAAATTCTACTGACAAGCTGACTTGAAATAATGCTTTGACGCATTCTCCGCTGATCCCTTTGATTCGGCCATCGCATGGCCTGATGTACTCCCTCGGTACTTGCATTCTTCGGAAAGCCGGTAAGTAGATCAGGCTGGCATAGGCCCTAGGATCGACCAAGACTCTGTGCGTTTGGATTCCTAAAATCGGCACCGTGATAACTAGCGCGTCCGAGTGTGGGTGGTCAAGCGGCGCTGCATCAAACTCATGGAATGTGAAGGAGGACACATACTTGTCTTCCTGAGGCTGGTCATCGAAGTGGAAAATGTCTGACTTCATTACTCTTGTTTTCTGGATGGAATTTCTTGCCTCTCTAATGAAGATCTTTCTTTTTCGACTTGAGATCTCTTCTTCTGCTCTGCTCGTATTGACAAAGGTCAAAATTTCTCTTGGCGCCCCGGCTCCATCCGCTGGGGGTGGGGGTGGCTAATTGTTACCTCTTCGTTCCTGTCTGGCTTGATGGTTCTTTGAGAACGACAACAAGTTCCGGTCATCACAAACTTTGATCAGAGCGCGGACCAAGTCGTGGCACTCTTCTGTGTTGTAACCGATTGACCTGTGATACCTGCAGAATCTCTTCTTGTCGAGCAGGGAAGGATCTTTCTTGATGGGTCGGGCTGGAGGGAGAATATCTAGGTCCTTGATTCGCTAAAAAATTGTGGCTGCGGCTAGCGAGTAAACCTTATTGTACTCGGTAAAGAGATCGGTGTGTTTGTCTTGCAGAAGTTTCTTTGGGGCGATTTCTTGAGAGCTTGGGTTTTTGTCAATATGACGGGATGATTTGTGATGTTGCGGGAAAGATATTATCGGAGCAGAGATGTTCTGCTCGGCTGCGATTTGTGATGCAGCTAGAGCGAGAAATTCCTGGAAAGTCTGCGGGTCCTGGTGGTTATTGATTCATTTGAAGAATGAATTGTCAGATAATCCGTTCTGATCTAAAATGAGTAGAGCTTCATTACCGCAAGGCTGAGACTCTGAAACTTTTTTTATGAATCGAGCTAAATAGCTCTTTAGTGATTCATTCGGCTGCTGGACGATGGTGGCGATGTCTCTTTTCGGTGAAACTGAGGCCTTGGAAACCATGAAGTGCCCTCGGAATGAAGATATCAATTGAGTCCATGAGCAGATAGAGTGACGCGGTAGCGATCGGTACCATCTTAGCGGGGCTTCGTCCAACGTCATGAAGAACATTCGGCACCTGTATGTGTCAGACGCGCCGAGCATGTCCATGTAGTTCTGGTAGTGACTCAAATGTGAGTCAGGGTCGCTGCTCCCCTTGTACAAAGAAATTGGAGGGATTTTCAGCTTTCCTTCAAGTGGTTCAGAGAGAATTTGGATAGACAGGGGGTACTCATCGTCACATGTCGGGCTAATCACGACTGGTCGTGAGATCGGGTATGTGGGTTGGACCAGGGGAGTGATTTTCTTGTCCTCCAGCTCGGCAATCCTTTGCTTCAAAAATTTCAGCTCGGCCAATTCATCATTTGGCTTACGTGGGATGCTCATGGAAATACTCTTGCTGTTGGCCGACCTCACGGGATGATCTTCCTACGCTTTGGTAGCTGGCTTTTTGAGCTGAGAAAAGACGTTAAGGGGGGAAGAGAATGTGAGGCGACGCGCAATGGGAGGTCTCTCGGGCCTGCTCTTGGCATTCAGCTCAGTTTCCTCCTCTAGTCTTCTTTTTCTATATTTCTTTGCTGCCTCTCGAACTGGGTCTGACTCTGAGTGTCCTTCCTGAAGGTCAGCGTTCTTGGGATTGCCGACCAGAGCTTCTGGCATCAAGACTGACTTTGCTGCCTTCTTCATCATCTCTTCGAATTCCTTAGCAAAGGCAGGGTGCTGCTTGAACGACCGTACTTGTTCCAGGTCGAGCTCATTTGGACCCGATTACACAGTCCTCTCCTTGCGCTCCTTGCCAGGGTTTTTCCTTGAACTTTCTGAAGGATTCATATTGACAAATAGGATGAACAAAAACTCCTCTTTGTACTAACAAACCGAAAATACAGTGAAGTGCTGAGGTCCAGCTCCTCACGAAAAAACAAAAATCGTGCAGAAGATAGAAAATGAAATTTGAAGTGCTGACTGAGCAAGTGGGACTGGAGATCACAAGAAACTTTCCTCTAGCGCCATTTTATTTATGTTAAGATTAACACAACCAATATAACACCAAAAAATAGCAAAAGAGCAGCAATCATATAGCAGAAAATGAATAGGAAAAAGTGCTTAACTTTTATCCCTCAAAATCAGTTCGGATCGGCCTTGGCCAGGTCCTTTCACAAGTGCTCAATATCAGATTACAAGCTTTCTCTCTCTAAAAAATTGGGGATCCTTCTCTCTCTATTGGAGAGGGTATTTATAGATTTCCCTTAATACCCTAATTACACACCTTTCATTTTCTTTTTGGGTCTCAAAGATTTCTGCTCACGTTCCACCGCCTCAGTGCCGACCTCAGATATTTTCCACCGACTTGATCCGACCTCAGCCATTATTCTCACAAGCCGAGTCCAGAGATGTCGACCTGAAACCTCAGCTCGGCGCGTTGAGATCGCCGACTGGTTGAAGGCGAACTAGTTCAGGCAGCTCACCCCTTGGGGGAACTCACCTTGCTCGGCACCCCCGGGCGGGAATACTCGGCGTGTGGCGCGGACCGCCTGGCGTCCCCGGAAGAGGCCCTGCTTGGCAGGGTGGCCGATATCAACCTGCTCAGCACCTTCCTGGTCGGCACCCCCGGGCGGGAACTCGGCGTGTGGCGCGGACCACCTGGCGTCCCCGGAAGAGGCCCTGCTCGGCAGGGTGGCCGAGCTCAACCTGCTCGGAACTTCTCTACTCGTCACACCCGGGCGGGAGCACTCGGCGTGGATGCTCGGTAGTAGACCTAGATCACCCGTCGCCTTCTCGGCGTGGGTGCTCGGGTCTGCTCGGTGCGGGCACTCGAATATGCTCGGCCCTTCTCTACGCGGGCACTTGGTTCTGCTTGGCATCCTCGGCGTGGGCGCTCGACAGTAGACTTAGATCACCCGTCGCCTGCTCGGCAGGGGTGCTCGGGTCTGCTCGGCGCGGGCGCTCGGTTCTGCTCGGTATCCTCGGCGTGGGTGCTCGGCAGGAAACCTAGATCACCCACTGCCTGCTCGGCGGGGGCGCTCGGATCTGCTCGGCATCCTCGGCGCGGGCGCTTGGTTCTGCTCGGCATCCTCGACGCGGATACTCGGCAGGAGGCTAAAGCCACTCAGCTGTTGTTCGGCGAAATCCCTGCTCGGCACCTTCGGCGCTTGGCCAATTTTCTCGGCCAGCTCAAGCTGCTTGGCTCGGATCCTCCTCGGGATGATAACGACCATCAACAAGCCCCTGAGCACGGAGTCGGACACGTGTGGTCGAGTTTGTGCTCATCAAATCCTGGTCGTCCATGGGAGTCGAGCCAGCTGAGGCATGGGTGTCTTGTCTTACCGGCCTTGTTTTGCAGGAAGTTTGACCGTCACGTTTCCCGAAAGGGAAGCTTTTGCAGCCTTTCCTTGAGACACCTATGGCCCGCCTCTGTCTTTTTGTGATTTTTGCTCTTTATGGCATGTGAAGTCTCCTTTGGGCTTTTGTGGCCCATGATTGATCTCTCCTCCTTTATTACGTGACTCTTCACGCTTTTGCTTCTCATGTTTCATCCTCCATATTGCAAACTCAACCATTTCTCAAGCCTTCGCTTTTGAGTCTCAGCCCCATAGATATAATCTCAGTTTTCTGTTCGGCCAACGTCTTTTTCCATCTAGCTTCGTCTGGTCGTCTTCTTGTCCTTGCAAAGGTAATTTTCTCTCTTTCTTTCTCGATTCATGTCCATATCTAGTAGTCCGGGTTATTCTCCGGATGATCTCTGGGAGTTTGAGGGAGCTAGTCAGGGCGGCGGTCAACCCGTTCCTCGGACAGGCCACAGCGCATTCGATTTTGACCAATACGGAGTTTCGACGCGGGAGAGATCTTCGGTCAAGGGCGACCCTTCGCCTTTGAAAGGTTCCCGAGTGGTGATTATCAATTTGGCGGATGCTCCCAGTTCCACGAATGTCAGTCCTTCGGGCCTGGTGGTCAATTCGGGCAGGGCTGTGAATTTGGTCCTCGGAGTGGCTTTTACCCATAACATCATTATGGTTTGGTTGACGAAAATGAAGAGGAAATAGTCGGCGGGTCGACCTAGGCAGGTGGTCTGAGCCCGGACCAAACCGGAGCGGCCACTGACGATTTTGGGATCGGCTGACCTGCTCGAGCCCCTTGATGATTTCTCCGGTCAACATGAGGATGATGTCCAGCGACCGCCACGAGCCAAAAAATCCCGGTGGCCTAAGGCCGGCGTGAGGTCGGTGACTCCCGACACCTTTGCCTCCTGGTCGGACCAACCCGGCGAGCATACCCCGGTCGGTCACTGGAAGAGACCCCCCCTTCGCGATTGGGACAACAAGATGCTCGGCATAGCCGTCGAGCAAAGTCAGCTGGTTGATGACAACTTAGTTACGTACAGAAAGGAGTGTGGTGTGCCCGGGTCTGTCCATCTATTCCTCCCTTATGATGCCGAGCAGATCCACTGTCCGCCGGCCACCTGTACTACCATGTTTACGGACAGCCTGCAATTTGGTATTTCGTTCCCGCTCCCTCGGCTCTTGACGGATATTTTGAACGACTTAGGGCTGCCCATCTTCCAGCTCCATCCATTGGTCGTGGCTCGAATTCTAGGTTTGTTTGTGCTTTTCAAACTCAACGACTTTCCAGCTCTCAACCTTGAGGAGCTTCGGTGGCTTTATCTTTACAAGGCTGCGGGTGGGGTCGATTCCGATTTTTATTATAACTCAGTTCAATTCGGCAACTTCAAGAATCTCGTGACCGGGCTCCCCGATTCTCTCCATGACTGGAAACCCCGTTGGTTCTATGTCATGGGGGAATGGCAAATGAGGAACCCCAACGGCTCACTTTATTCTCCCCTCAAACTCTCTTACGAAGTTCGGTTAGTATGACGTTAACACTTTTCTTCTTATTTTGACCCAATCCTTATTGTTTGTTCCTCTTTTCAGCATATCGTCGACCTGAGAATCCTAGCAAGGAATTTCTCGCTCGCTTGTACGTTATATTGGATTACGACCCAGAGCAGAGGCATTTCAAGATACTGCTCACGAAAGCTAAACTTTGGAAGGCCGGACTCAGGGATTCTCCTCCTCACTCTCAGCTCTAGACGTGTTGTTTCGGTTAAAACCGGCCGGTTAATTAACCGGCGGTTAATAACCGTCCGTTAATTTAACTGGTTTTTGGTTAACCATAACCTAACCGGCTGAGAACCGGTTAAGGTTACGGTTAAACTGGTTAACCGAACCGGCAGTTAACCGACGTTTTTTTTTAATCAGTCGATCGACTGCGGATCGAGTGTTGGATCGACTGAAGGACAGAGAGTGGTGTTTGGAAATGCAGTCGATCGTTTCAGTCGATCGACTGAAAAACAGTCGTTCGACTGAGTTACAGCCGAACTTTATTTTTTTTGTTTGGGAAAAAATAAGTTTAAAAAAAATAAGGACTTGATTTTAATTCTAATATTAAAAATTTAAAATTTAACTTTTAATATTAGAATTAACTTGCCTACGTATCCTCGTAAAGGAATCAAAGTCCAATGGTTCGAATTTTCTTTTTTGAAAAAAATAAGTTAAAAAAAAGGATTTGAATTTAATTTTAATATTATAATTTAAAATTAAATTTTTACTTGTAATATTAGAATTAAATTGCCTACGTATCCTCGAAAAGGAATCAAAGTTCACGTAGTTCTTTTACTTACCTCACTTACCTATTCGTCGTTGTCGTTGCTTCACGAAGTGGTATCGTAATAGTCGCTCTCTTCGCCTTCATCCAATTGTATTTCTTGTTCTTATTTTTCGGCCTTCACCCAATCGTTCATCAACATTTGATTTTCAAGATTTTTGGATGTTAAGGTAGACCGACGCTCATCTAACATGTAGCCTCCCGTGCTGAAGGCCTGTTCAACAGAAACTGTCGAAACCGGAACGGCAAGGACCTCATTGGCAATTTTAGAGAGAGTGGGAAAAATACTGGCCATTTTCGACCAAAACTGCACAAGATCGTTAGTAACACCATCGGGCTTTTTTGGAACAGAAGTCGGTTCAAAAACTCCTAAATAAATATCTAATTCCATTGACCGACTAGCACTAGACCTTTGCCGTTTTCGTTTAGTATTTTCAAGCAATCTCATATATGGGGCTAGAGCTCCTTGAGGGTCGTTGGGTCTTGTAGAAGTGACGGGGGAAGGGGAAGGGGAAGGGGACACATTAACATCACTAGAACATGAAGATTGATCGTATTCATTAAAAGTTTGAATTAAAAAGTGTTTTGCTTCGTGAGCAACACTAAGAGGGCTAGGAATTGGTTTTCCACGAGATTCTAAAAAACATGTTAATGCATCGTAATAAATTTTAAGTAAGTTTTGAAAACCCTTCATCCGATAATTCGGGTCTAAAATTTTCGCAATCAAAAAAATATTGGGAATGTAATGAAAATATTTGACCCATTTATCCAACATCTCATCGATAACATCGCCTAATTCCGGGTTACCGAGTAAAGCACTACAAACAAGTACTATTTGAATACAATGATCAACAAGTATTGAGTAGGTAGGATAATAAACACCGGATAAAGTCACGGTGACATCGTTAAAAGTTTTTAAAAGGGATATCATATTATAACAATCATCCCACATATTTGGAAACAAAGCGAAATCGACATCTTCATTATTAAAAAATGTACACAATGCATCTCTATATTCAAATGTATCATTAAGTAATTTATAAGTAGAGTTCCAACGATTTGGCACATCTAATGAAATTTTTTTTGGATGCAATTGATTGGTCTTGCAAAATCTTCGCCATTCTTTTGAAGCGAATCGTGGTTTCGTAGATAAGCTATAGTATTCCTAATCGGTTGAATTTTAGTTTTTAAAAGAGTTAAACCATCTTGAACACATAAATTCAAAATATGATAAACGCATCTAACATGAAAAAATTTGCCGCCAATAGCGGGTGGACAAGTAATTTTTAACAATTCTATACTAGCCGTATTGGCGGCGGCATTATCAAATGAAATTGAAAAAATTTTGTTAGTTAAATGATACTCGGACAAAACAATGGAGATTTTTTTCGAAATATTCATCGCCGTATGTTGGCTATCGAACTTTCTATATGCAATTAAACGTTTTTGCAAAGTCCAAGAATTATCAATCTAATGGCAAGTAATTCCCATATAATTATGATTTTTAAAATGATCTGACCAAATATCCGAACATATAGAGACACTATGAGGCAAACTATCAAATATTGAAATCAAATTCAATTTATGCTCACCGGCCATTTTTTCAATATCGCGAGTTAATTTATTTCGTAAAATCCTAGTGCTAGATGGATTAAATGCACCCCTAGTATACTCTTCATAATGACTACTATGCGCATGATTAGAAGGAAGACTCATAACAGAAATAAATTTTGCAAGAAACTTTCGATGACCACTTTCGGTATATTGAATTAAAGTAGAGGAACTTGTACCTTGGCCTCCGGTCCTACTGGCGGCGGTAGATGAAGATGAGAAGTTTAGTTGTGTTTGAGAACTACCGGCGCCGTATTTGTCGGGATGCTTCTTCTCCATGTGTGGTATTTGAGCGACCCTTAGCCTTTATTACTTTTAGAAGCGAAGGCGTAATGAGAATTGAAATAATTGCATTGCGCTCAAGGTTCTCCGTTGATCGTCTTTTTTGTAAAATACAATCGGAAGATGGGGGAAAGTAATTCCCTCGGTTTCGATCGAGGCGGCGACATATCACCCGTCGCTTCCTCCTCATCTTCATCAAAATTGACGATCGCTTCTTCTTCATCGGAGCTCGGTAATTCCTCTTCAAAATTAGTTTGTTGCGAGTCGAAGTTGATTTGATTATATAGGTTCTCAACTTTTTCCGCCGTCATCTCATCGGAAAACGTAATCTATGGCGACGACCGAAGATTCTCGTCGAGATCCTCGACCTCGACCTCGACGAGAAGAAGTTAGAGTGTTGGTATTGATATCACGGGAAGAGCTTGCCATAGTGATATTATAAAAGAGAATTAAGTAAAACGAGATTAGGAATGAATAATAAGAATATTATTGGTGTTGGAGAGTGGGGTATTTATAGGTGTAGAAATTTGCAAAAAAATAAAAAAATAAAAAAACCGGCCTCAACCGGAGGCTAAACCGGTTAACCACGGTTAACCGCCCAATGGCTATTTTCTTTTGAATTTGAGCCGTCGATTATCAACGGCTAGTTGATCTCAGCCGTTGATTTTCAACGACTAATTCACAGATCAGTCGATCGACTACACACCAGTCGATCGACTAGTCTGTGTTTTTTTAAAAAAACCCGGTTAACCGCCACAGAACAGTCGATCGACTACACACCAGTCGATTGACTAATGACCAGTCGATCGATTGGTCCGTGTTTTAAAAAAAAAACCGGTTAACCACGGCGGTTAAGGTTAAACTTTTTGGTTAACCGTAACCTAACAGCCGGGAACCGGTTGACGGTTATGGTTTTTACCGTGACCGCCGGTCAACGCGGTTGAAACCGGCGGTTAGGCGGTTAACCGCCAACCGATCAACACCTCTACTCAGCTCGGACCTATTACCTCCGGTGAGTTGAATTTTGCGTGTTTTTTCTGTCCAAGATTGAGAGTGAGTCGTTCGTCCCTTTGTGAACTTGGTGTTTGGATTTTCTAGTTGGTATTTTGTGTTTAAGATGTTAGATTCTCTGTTCGGTATTTTTTGTTTGGCCGAGTTTCTCGTTATCTCTTGATGTCGGTGCCCGTGTCAACCGGTGCGGCCGAGTTGAGCTCGGCAGCTCGACAACTTCTGCTCGGTTGGGCTGACCATCGCTTCAGCGTCGGTGCTAGCGTGGGGCGATGCTGCCGAACCGAGCTCGGCAGCTCGGCAGCATCTGCTTGGCTGCGCTACCCGTCTCCTCAGCATCAGTGCCCTAGTCGGCCNCGAGAAGCAAATTGCTTCACTCGCTCAAAAATAAAAACCTCACTTAACACTCATAACGTAGCCTTTCAAACATAGGCTATTCCTCAACTCAAAACTCGTAAACGACTTGAAGCTCAGAAACCACTTAATCACAACTCTTTTGCCTTCTAAACATTAGGCTTCATAAGAAAATTAAAAATAAAACACAAGCCTTAATTAGCGCGTAGGCAATTAATCAACACTATCCACCATCCTATTATTATATTTTTTTTATTTCCCCCTTTATTATTATTTTTTTAATTTTTTTATGGGGTATTATTCTTTTTTTTCTCTTTTTTTTTCTTTTGGATGGTGGTCCAAGATTACAAAAATTATAAATTCCTAATAAAAATTCAAAAACTCTAATAACCAATAAAAATAGCGAACTCCTACCCCACGCTTTTAATGGGTTGTAGGAGTCGTCTCAAAAATACTCATGGCTATAGGCATGGATAATTTGGCTATGATTGGCTCATTCGGAATTTATAGTGGCTAAAAATATATGGATATGGCCGGAATAGGGTTTTATATGTGCCTTAACGTCATTTTCAAAGTCGACCACACAGAGCGGTTTCAAACAGATATCAAGACTGAAACTCATTCAAGCACATGCAAAGATGATAATCACTCAGGCTACTCACTGGCTTTTTGCATTAAAATATTTTTGAAATGACGCTGTTTTAAGGTTTTGTGAAATCAATTGCGTCCAAGTACCATTTTACAATATATAATAATAAATTTTGAAAAATTATGCACTTATGCACGCTCAAAGAACTAGAACAAATAATCATACATAGTCAACTTCAACAGGCATGCCATACAAACACAATTAAATGTAGAAATAGCGATCAATCACGCTTACAAATTAATGCATTTCAAAACAAAGACATCAAATTGCACTTAAAATATAAACCATACTCAACCACCCCTCTCCCTAAAAATTTGGCAATCTCCTGATTGTCATAAATATTAAAAAAAAATAAGAGTATGGGAGATAAGAAAACATCCCTGAAAATTCGATGGCCGAGTCTCTCTCTAAAAACGCATGTGCAATTATCTTTCGTCTTAGATCGCGTGACTAGATTGTCACGAACAAACCTATAAAAATAAACAAAACAAACAAACAAAACATGATTGCGATCAATTGCTACGCGCAAGTGCCCGGTGGCACGTCTTTTTAGATTTGAAATGGCCAGATTACGGCCAACGTCGTAAATGGCTGGGTTGCAGCTCATTAAAAGGTTGCCGGGCTGCGGCTAACTTGGGTCGGATTGCGACCTCGATCGATGAAATCATCGTTTTCCCTGATTGCTGTGGTAAGCGGTAGGTTCAGTGGTTGATCGTCATCGTTAACGCCTCGAGTGGAACTAGCGGTAAGGCCTTGCAGTAGCGAGCTTCCGCTATAAAACCGTTGTCCAGAATAGGCGACTTATCGTATTTTCTGCACATCATCACAAACATAAACGTACCATGGCAATTGACACAATATAAAAAGACACGAAATAAAATAAAAGAAAATAAAGAAAATAAAACAAAAACTAACTAACGCTTGCCTCCCAAGAAGCGCAACATTTAACGTCATATGCTCGACGTAATTACTTGATCAAATTCTAGCTTGTGGTGGGTCCATGAACTCCTCTTTGGTACGATCACGATTCTTCATATAATCCTTGAAATAAGGTTTAAGTCGATGTTTGTGGACTTGGAATCCCATCTTTGCACTCTCATTGTAAATAGTGGCGACTCCTTACTCACCCATCTCCTTTATTAAAAATGGTCCACTCCATGCGACTTCAAACTTGGTTGGATCAAACTTACGATCGGAATTATACAGCACTAGTTGACCAACCTTGAACTTCTCGTTAAAAACTTCATTCGAATTCTTCTTCTTCGCTGTCCAATCCTTGCTATTAGCCTCGCCCTTTTTATTCGTACGTTTAAAATTCTTGTAGGGGTCGAGGGAAACACATCTTGAATGATTATTCGGTGGCTTCGTCTCTTCTCTTGGCTCAAACCTCGAACGATCTCGTTGTGGTCTCAACTCCACTTTTGGCTCGGTTTTAGGCATGTTAAACTTCATGGG
>BMAC01000192.1:625091-648590 GCA_014905375.1 Phtheirospermum japonicum
GGCGAAAGTCCAGTAGCCGAAAGCATCACTAGCTTACGCTCTGACCCGAGTAGCATGGGACCACGTGGAATCCCGTGTGAATCAGCAAGGACCACCTTGCAAGGCTAAATACTCCTGGGTGACCGATAGCGAAGTAGTACCGTGAGGGAAGGGTGAAAAGAACAAGAGTGCTTTCTCGAGGGGTTAGATCCAGGTATGATCTTGCCAATAAGGAGAGGTGCGTCCTTCCCGGTCCTCTCGTACTAGGGAAAGGTCCTCTCAATGCTCTAACGCCCACACCGGATATGGACCGAACTGTCTCACGATGTTCTGAACCCAGCTCACGTACCGCTTTAATGGGCGAACAGCCCAACCCTTGGAACATACTACAGCCCCAGGTGGCGAAGAGCCGACATCTACGGATAGAGGAATACATAGAGTTGAACATAGTAAAATAAGAAATTGAAAGATTTCGTTGAAATTGTTCGTTTGGAAATTTCCCGAAAAGCTAATCATAGGTTCTTCTCTCCATCGGAACAATAGGGCCGTTATGCTCATTACTAAACTTGTTGAAGAGATGAAATATAACCAAGGTATATCTTTTTGATCAGAGGTTGAATCGATCATCAGAAGAAGAATTAGGCCAAAAATTAGGATACATTCTGGGAAAATCAAACTTCCATCGAAGTTCTTCGTGGTGTATCTACTCTACTGAATTTAGAATGCTATCAAGTCAAATCAATAAGATCAAAAGAAGCAGTAGATATATTGAAATCCCAATTCAAAATCCAGCAGCTCAAAAAAGAAGAATGCCTCCTAACACTTTTCATAAACACCGTGGCACCCCAGTCCGGGACCGTGGACCAATCCAATTCACCGACCCTCCCCTTAGCAATAACATCCATAACTCATTAGCTCAAGAGAAGAAAGAACGCTAGCTATATGCTTAACATATGCATGTCGAACTTGTCCATCTCTTTCAGATCTTACAATATTATGCTTAAATCGTCCAACTTATACCAAAAACAAATAGAAAAACGTACTAAAATACTAATAAAAACAAGGACAAATCTACTCTAATCAACGAGGAATGGCTGGACTAAAGAGGAAAGCTTATTCAGAAATATGTATTAAATTGGTAGGTCAATTTTACCTTTTTAGTGGAATAAAAGTAAAACTTAATTTATTTAATTATATCCTAAGTTTATTGTATATTAGAAATTAAATAAATTAATGGGCCAATTTAATATTCTTCTAGATCCTTGTTGCCTAATATGACTGTAAGTGGACTGGAGATGGAACATGAGATAGAGGCCTAAACCAAGTAAGGTTTGGAGTCTTGATTTTCGAAAACCCCTAGTATAAATAGGGGTTTAATTTTCGAAAATCACACACATATTTACACAAGAAATCTGCCCCTCTTGGTTCTTACATGATCTCCATTGAATTCACAATACAGCAGAAGATCCGGGAGTTGAATCTGTTGCAGAAATTCGACGGCTTTGAGGGAGAAGAGAGGTGCATATTCATCTTCATTCAACAGCAATATCAGGCCTTTGATCTTGTCCTCAGACCGTCTGATTATTGTAAGTGAATTCAATATTTATGTTTCCGCTTTATTAAATTTGAATCGGCCGAGCATGTTTTAATGCGGACGTGTGAATACATTGATATGCATGAAAATATGATTTACATGAACACATAATTAAAATATGAATATCCAAAAGATCCTGCGGGGTTCAATTCGAGAAAACCCCAATAATTGGTATCAGAGCGGGTTTCGGCACTGTTCTTATTTTAATTGTTTCATAAATTTKGAATTACATGATTAAATTTGATGTTGAATTTATGGTGTTTAAATTTTCAGATTTAATAGCCCATGTATTTCGATTTTTTATGGCTTTTAAAACTTGGATGAATTTTTTGGTTATTTTCGAAAATTCTAGTTTTAAATGAATTGTAATTTTCGGTCATCTTGGAATAAGATTTGGATTGATATTTGATTAACTAAAAATTTTCAGATTTTATTTTTATGACGAAAGAAAATTTGATTGTCAAAATTTTGTTTTTGATGTCTATTAAACTCCCTAATTTTAATTGATAATTTTCGGTACTATAGAAATAATTTTGGAAGGATTTTTGATCATCATCAAAATTTCCAGATTTATTTTCTGACATGGTTTGAAAATTATGGAGATTAGAAAAGGAATAGGTAATTTTTGATGTATATTAAAAGTTACCTAGTTCTGATCAACTTAGTTTTGAAAAAGGAATTTTAGATTTGGTAATTTTTGAAGTGGTTCAGAATTTCCAGATTTTTTGTTCTTGTGATTTTCGAAACTGACACTATTTTATTTGGAATAGATTTTTGATTAATGTAAAAATTTCCAAGTGTGTAAAATAGGATAAATTTCGATTTTAGTAAATTATTTTGGAGGAGATTTTAATTAAAATTAAATTTCCAAACTTATTTATGTGTGTATTTCGAAAATTAAATATGTTGGATTTAGATTTGTTATTATTTTATGTTACCTAATTTAAATACTAATAAATATGAAAATAAAATTCTAAATCTTGAAATATTTGGAGTGGATCATATTTTCAGATTTATTATTCTTGTTATTTTTGAAATTTGTGGTATTTTAAATTGGATAAGGTAATTTTGATATAGATAAATAAATACCAAGAGTCCAATTGTAAAAGGGATTAAATTTAAGATAAGACTTGGAAGAATTTGAAGTGGATCAAAATCCCAAATCCTAATCTTTGTAGAATTCGATCCTTACATGTATTATTTGGATTAGATCTTGATTTATGTCAAGGTATCCAAATATTATTTAAATTAGGGATGTTTAGAAAATTTAAAATAAATTTGGAGGATATTCTAATTAATTTCAGATTTATTTTTTGATAATTTTCGAAAAATTACAAGTTTAAAATTGGTGGATAGTTTTTTTTTAATTTCCAATTTTATCTTGTTGTATATTTTRGAATTAATTAATTTAATTAATTGTAAAATTCGAAAATCATAAGTTCATGTATAGTTATCATGTGTTATTTCATGAGCATCATATTTCAATGATTGTTGGATTTGTAGACGGTATTTGCTTGCAGGTTTACCAACTATCATGGCTCCAATTTTATTTTATGTGATGTTATGAATGTATGGTTGAATGAATGTTTTGGCCGTATGCCGGTTTGGCTACGTGATTTTTATCCATGAGAAAATCCATGGATTAGGTCTAGGTTTTATTTTATGTTGTTTTAATGTAATAGAAGTAAAATTGTTAGACGGGTTTTTGAGTTGTAATTTTATTCTAGATGTACTAGTTCTTTTCCTTTTGGAATAGTTAGACTGTATAGAATAGAAATCGGAGATCAACTCAAAACAGGAAAGAAGTACAGCACCAAGAAGGAAGGTTCACTGATTCACGTCCCGAAACCCTAAGTTGGAGATAGGGTTTTCGGCGAGGCGCAGTGATGGAGGCGGCGGCCCAGCTGTTTCTACCGGAGCTGTCTTTCCAGTTTATCTCGTCAATCAACATGAGATAATAAGCCATGATAGTTGGTTTTATTTTCATTGCTTATTTATGTTGTTTTAAGCATGCAATGGATGTTTACATTTTATGTGATAATTGTATGTTTTTAAATGGGATAAAATGAAACCTCAAGCATAAATAACTAAGTGGGAGAGATACATACCAAAGTATGTAGAAATCTCATACGGTCTCCATTAATCTGGTTTATTTGAGATTTGATGGGCATGCGCGTTGACATCGGTCTTCCTCCATATAGGATGTGTCATATCATGGAAATCTCTAGAAATTAAATCTCCTCGATGGATAGCTCTAGAGCACAATTAGAACTGACTGACTCCTCCATCTGGAGCAGTCAAATTCGAAATTGAGCTCTTGGGGCAAAGATAATGGTGTTCACACTTAGACATAATGTATTGATAAATGTCCACACGATCGTGGCTTATCAATTAGATAACTATGTGACCGTGTTTTATCCGGCTATTAATTTACTTGTTGTAAGGAAATACAACTAGAGGCAAATTAAAGGTTTAAAACCTATTTAAAAATGAATTTTATAAACGTCCACAAGATCGTGGCTTATAAAAGTTTTTTTAAGGGTCGGTGAAAAAGTATATAATTCTTTGTGAGTTCTTCTATTATATACTGTTTATCCTAAAGTTTGTGACTGTATTGCATGTTTTATTTCAGTTCTTTCCATATCATCATGGCTCTCTCCAATTTGTCCTCTATACTAAAAGAAAATAAACTCGTCGGTGAAAATTATAATGATTGGATTCGAAACCTGAACTTAGTCTTTTAGTTGCTGAGGGACACAAATGCTATTGTTTCAGAGGGTCGCATATGATAAGTTGGTCAAGTCTGATGAGATTGCGCGTCGCTACAATTTGGCTTCTATGTCAAATGTGTTGCAACATCAGCATCAGACTATGAAGACTGCTGCTGAAATCATGCTCAACCTGAAGGAGCTATTCGGTCATCAGAACCGCTCGGCATGGCACTTGGTGATAAAGAAGCTTATGAATGCGAGGATGACTGACTCCACACCTGTTAGGGATCACGTTCTCATGATGATGGGACATCTGGCTGAGATCGAGACCTTGGGTGGCAGTCTGGATGCTGATTCTCAGCTTGACATCATGCTTCACAGTTTGTCTTCGAAGTTTGAGCAGTTTAGGTTGAACTTCTTGATGGTAAAGAAGGATGTGACCTTGGCTGAACTGCTCATAGATCTTCAGGCAGCTGAACTGCTTCAGAAGAACAGTTCTGAGGTGCACATGGCCGACGTTAGGGCGTCTTCTTCGGGGGTGAAAAAGAAGAAGAGGTTCGTTCCTAAGAAGGCTGCAAATGTGGCGCCTAAGGTGAAGAAGCTAAAGCCAAAGATTCCTCCTGAGGATTTCAAGTCGAAAACCAAATGCTTCAAGTGTAACCAGTCAGGTCACTGGAAGTCCGTGTGTCCCAACAAGAAGATTAAGAGAGGTATATCTCACACTCTAGTGGTTGAAACATGTTTGGATACTTGTTCTGCTCATTCGTGGGTAGTAGATACTGGAGCTACTGGTCATGTTTGCATGTCTTTACAGGGGTTCCTGGTAAAAAGACAGCTGAGTGAGGATGAGATCACCGTCTACATGGGAAATGCCATGAGAGTGGCGGCTATTGCAGTGGGAGACGTAGTTTTACCATTCAGTAGTGATAGAACTCTGGTTTTAAGAAATTGTCTCTATGTGCCTGGTTTTAGGCGAAACTTGATTTTGGTTTCTAGACTTTTTATGGACGGATATTCTGTTTCTTTTGATGATAAGGTTGTTATCTTTAGTGGTAAACGTTTTGTCTATTCTGGCACATTAGATGGCCAACTTTACATTCTTAAACCAGTGTTTAACACTGCACAAAAGCAACTTTTGAATACTTCGATTATTAACTCTAACAAAAGAAAAGAACCTTCAGAATTGAATCAAACCTATCTTTGGCATCTTAAGCTCGGTCATATTAATCTAAAGAGGATACAAAGGTTGGTAAATGATGGACCATTGTCTTCTTTGGTTCTAGAATCACTTCCTTTGTGTGAATCCTGTTTAGAAGGAAAAACGACCAAACGTACTTTCCAGTCAAAAGGAAACCGATCCGAAGGGCTATTAGATTTGATTCACTCCGACTTGTGTGGCCCTATGTCGATTCAGGCAAGAGTAGGGTTCGAGTATTTCATCGCTTTGATTGATGATTATTCTAGATACGGCTATATCTATCTGTTACGTCACAAGTCAGAATGCTTTGAGAAATTCAAAGAGTTTAAGGCGGAAGCGGAGAAAAGAAACTGGTAGAAGTATCAAGTCACTACGATCTGATCGTGGAGGCGAGTACCTTTCAACTGAATTTAGGGATTACTTGGCAGAGCATGGGATTACATCCCATCTGACTGCGCCTGGAATGCCACAGAAAAATGGCGTGGTGGAGAGGAGGAACAGAACACTGTTAGAGATGGTTAGATTGATGATTAGCTATTCGGAGTTACCTATTTCGTTCTGGGGATATGCACTGGAGACAACGACTTACATTCTTAACTTGGTTCCATCAAAGTCAGTTCCTTCTACGCCCACAGAATTATGGACTGGACGAAAGCCCAGTTTGAAGCATATTCGGATTTGGGGTAGTCCAGCACATGTGTTGGACAAGGAAGCTGATAAGCTGGATCCCCGTACATATGTAAGGTTGTTTGTTGGATATCCTAGAGGAACGAAAGGAGGTTTATTTTATAGTCCTAAGGATCCAAAGACCATTATTAGCACCAATGCTCGATTCTTAGAAGAAGACTATGTTATAAACCACAAGTGAAGGAGCCAAATCGTCCTTGAGGAACTAAAAGTGGAAGGATCGAATTCCACACTAGTTGTACAAGAAGAGGTACTGCCAGATACTACACAACGTGTCACGGAAGTACAAGAACTGCCTCGTCGCAGTGGGAGGGTTGTACGCCAACCTGTTAGATTCATTGGTCGGGGAGAGGCTTCGGATTTCCCGGAGGGACTAAATGAATTGGATCCCAAGACCTATGACGAGGCGGTGCGAGACAAAGATTCAATTTCTTGGGAAACTGCAATGAAATCTTAAATTGGATCTATGGATCACAATCAAGTCTGGGAGCTTGTAGAACCACAAGATGGGATAAAACCCATTGGTTGTAAGTGGGTCTACAAACTCAAGAGAGGACTTGACGGGAAGGTTGAAACCTTCAAAGCTAGATTGGTGGCGAAAGGGTATACTCAGAAAGAAGGGATCGATTATGAGGAAACCTTTTCACCAGTAGCTATGCTTAAGTCAATTCGGACTCTCTTGTCTATTGCTGCTCATATGGATTATGAGATATGGCAGATGGATGTCAAAACAACTTTTCTAAATGGAAGTCTTGAGGAAAACATACACATGAAGCAACCATAGGGTTTCATTGCTAAAGGACAAGAGCACTTAGTGTGCAAGCTTAAGAAATCCATTTATGGACTTAAGCAGGCATCGAGGTCTTGGAACATCCGGTTTGATGAGGTCATCCAGTCATATGGGTTCGTGCAAAGTCCGTATGAGAGCTGTGTGTACAAGAAATGTGACGGAAAAGTGTTAGTATTCCTCGTACTTTATGTGGATGATATCCTGCTTATTTGAAACAATAAAAAGGTGTTATCCGACATAAGGGTGCGGTTGTCCAAGCAGTTCGATATGAAGGATCTGGGAGAAGCCGGACACGTCCTTGGCATCAAGATCATTCGTGATCGCAAAAGGAGGATACTATGTTTATCTCAGGCAACCTATATCGATACAGTGATAGCAAGGTTTAGCATGGGAAATTCCAAGAAAGGTTTTATACATTTCGAGGATGGAATTCATCTATCCAAGAAAATGTGTCCCCAAACACAGTCTGAGATAGATGACATGAGTAAGGTTCCATATGCTTCGGCAGTGGGGAGCTTAATGTATGCTATGCTATGCACTAGGCCTGATATATGCTATGCAGTTGGCATGCTAAGCAGATACCAGTCTAACCCTGGACGAGGCACTGGACTGCGGTCAAAGGCATTCTCAAGTACCTTAGACGGACTCGAGATTACATGTTGGTATACCGCTCTGATAGTCTAGTACCTTTGGGTTACACGGACTCAGATTTTCAATCCGATAAAGATCAAAGAAAGTCTACCTCGGGCAATGTGTTTACACTGGGAGGCGGAGCTATTGCATGGAGGAGCATAAAGCAGAAATGCATTGCGGATTCCACCATGGAGGCCGAGTATGTAGCCGCCTCTGAGGCAGCTAAAGAGGTGGTCTGGCTCCGCAGTTTCCTGTTGGACTTGAGCGTGGTCCCTTATTTGCCAAAGACTATCACGATATACTGTGATAACTCTTGTGCAGTGGCAAATTCGAAGGAACCTAGAGCCCACAAAGCAAATAAACACATAGAGAGAAAGTACCACCTTATACGAGAGATCGTTAAGAGAGGAGATGTAGCGGTGGTCAAGATTGCGTCTGAGGACAATTTGGCTGATCCATTCACGAAGAGCCTTCCGGCTAAGACCTTTTATGGTCACGTGGCAGAAATGGGGGTGAGATGCAGACCTGGTGGCGCGCTTTGAGTAGATAGTTAGATTGGAGAGTTAGCCAGTTTGTTATTATGCTTGAAAGACATGCTTCAAGTATAAGTGGGAGATTGTTAGTTTAGTATACTGGAAGGACGTGTCTTTTTATACTTATACTAATTATTTATGATGATACGAAATGGTTTTGCAGTCACTGTTTGCATTTTAGTTTATTTTATATAATCGTTCTAGTGCAAATGTCCCATATACATACGTTTTAGATGATATGGTGTGGGGAGTCACACGGTAAGATCATATCATCAGAACCTTGTATTTTATTAAATTCTCACGGCATAGATGGTCCTGAACTCACCATCGATAAACCGTAGGATAATCTGACAAGTCAATTTATCTTGATTGACTGATTATTCTAGTACAAAACGTGTAGTGTATTTGAGGAAAAGATCGCGATAGGATACTATTCTCTGTCTCTGACCCAAATAGTGAGAGAATAAAGATCCACAGAGTTCGGGTTCTGAACTCATGTGATGCTGCCGATCATATTCTTGTACTGATCATTGGTTTGATTTATCAATGGGTGAGATTTTTTCGTAGATCAATAGATTCGGTATTTTGGGTAATGTCAGTTCATGTATGATGAGTCGAATAGTATGCATGAGCACCGTGTCCTGGTGCGCCAGGTTGATGATGTTCTCTTGAGGAAACACAAGTGCATGCTGAAACCCTGCAGGTGGAATTTATTCCGTGCATGAATAAAGCTTGTGTGGTGCTACTCAAGGTTTTAGAAGTTAATTAATTATAGCTGTCAGAGGCTTACATAATTAATTAATTAATGAACATTAAATCTTAAACACGGAGAATGGCTGGACTAAAGAGGAAAACTTATTCAGAAATATGTATTAAATTGGTAGGTCAGTTTTACCTTTTTAGTGGAATAAAAGTAAAACTTAATTTATTTAATTATATCCTAAGTTTATTGGATATTAGAAATTAAATAAATTAATGGGCCAATCTAATATTCTTTTAGATCCCTGTTGTAGCCCAATATGACTGTAAGTGGACTGGACATGGAACATGAGATAGAGGCCTACACCTAGTAGGGTTTGGAGGCTTGATTTTCGAAAACCCCCTAGTATAAATAGGGGTGTACTTTTCGAAAATCACACACATATTTACACAAGAAATCAGCCCCTCTTGGTTCTTACCTGATCTCCATAGAATCCACAATACAGCAGAAGGTCCAGGAGTTGAATCTGCTGCAGCAATTCGACGGCTTTGAGGGAGAAGAGAGGCGCCGAATTCATCTTCATTCAACAGCAAGATCAGACCTTTGATCTTGTCCTCAGACTATCTGATTATTGTAAGTGGATTCAATATTTATGTTTTCGCTTTATTAAATTTGAATCTGCCGTGCATGTTTTAATCCGGACGTGTGAATACATTCATATGCATGAAAATATGATTTACATGAACACATAATTAAAATATGAATATCCAAAAGATCCTGCGGGGTTCAATTCGAGAAAACCCCAACAGAGACCAGCTAGGAGGGCCTCGTATTCGGCTTCATTATTGGTCAACGAGAACTTGAAACGGACCGCCGAGCAAAAATGCACCTTTTCTGGGCTAATCAGTACTATCCCGGCACCAGCTCGACTGGTGGTCGATGATCCGTTGATGTATAGGTGCCATTGTTCGGCCTCTGCTGGAATAAATTCGATGGCTGGTGTAAATTCGGCTATGAAGTCAGCAAGGGCCTGTCCTTTGATTGCTGTTCTTGGCTTGTAGGTTATGTCAAACTTTCCAAGCTCGAAAGCCCGTTTGATCATTCTTACTTACGTGTCGGGTCGGTGCATGATCTGCTTTAGAGGGAAGCTGGTCAGCACGATTATTCGGTGTTCCAGGAAGTAAAGGCGCAGTTTTCGTGGGGAAATGACAAGTGCATAAGCAGGTTTTTCCATGGATGAGTATCTTAGCTCGGCATCATGCATGGCATGGCTTTCATAGTATACTGGATGTTGGCCGAGCTCGTCGGATCGCACGAGGGCCGAACTGATTGCTACTGCCGAAATTGCCAAGTAAAGATATAGGGGTTCCCTCTTGGTCGTCTTTTGTAGGGTCGACACATTTGCCATGCACTTCTTTAACTCCTCGAAGGCTATCTGACATTCTGGTGTCCATTTGAAGTTCTTGTTCTTCTTGATTGCTTCAAAAAATGGTTTACACTTGTCTGTTGACCTGGATATGAATCGACTTAGTGCGGACATTTTTTCGGTAAGGCTCTGTGCTTGGTTCATACTTCGAGGAGGTTCTAATTCGGTTATTGCTCGAATTTCGTATGGGTTGGCTTCAATGCCTCTTTGACTCACCATGTAACCTAAGAATTTTCCAGACCCGGCTCCGAAAGAGCATTTCTTGGGGTTTAACATCATTCGGTAAACACGCAAAATAGAAAACATTTTATTAAGATCATCTATGTGATCGGTCGAGCACAAAGACTTGACGAGCATGTCATCTACACAGACTTCCATAGTTTTTCCTATCATACTAGCAAACATTTTATTGACGAGACGCTAGTAGGTAGCCCTAGCATTCTTTAAGCCGAATGGCATCATGGTATAGCAGTTGAGGCCTCTTGCCGAGTAGAATGATGTGTGTTCTTTGTCGTCCGGATGCATCAGGATTTGGTTATAACCAGAATAGGCGTCCATAAAACTCACCAGCTAGTGCCTGGCGGTGGCGTCGACCATGTAGTCGATGTGGGGAAGTTGAGAGATGTCTTTGGGGCATGCCTTTTTAAGGTCTGAGAAATCAATACATAGCCGCCACTGGCCAGTCTGCTTCTTGACAAGCACCAGGTTGGACACCCAGACTGGATATCTGACCTCTCAGATGAATTTATTGCCTAGCAGCTTCACAACCTCCAATTCTAATGCCTCGTATCGGTCTGGGCCGAGCTTCCTCCTCTTCTGGATAAGTGACCTTACATTCCTATCGATGTTGAGTCGGTGACAAGCATTTTCTGGATCAATCCCTTGCATGTCAACATGTTTCCAAGCGAAGACATCCTTGTTCGCCTTCAAGAAGTTGATGAGCTGGGATCGGATGGGCTCCTGGAGATCGTGGCCGACCCGGAGCTATTTGTTTGGGTCGAGCTCATCGACCAAAACCCAATATAGGTCTTCCACTGGCTCAGCATGGGTAGCCTTTCTCTTCAGATTCATCTTTCGAGGATCCAACTCGTATTCATCCATTCTTACTTCTTTGGCTCGGGATTTTCTCTCTCAGGCTCCTCAGTCATTGGCTCTTTTCCTGGTCTACGACCTCTGTCTCTATCCAGGTCGACCTCTGTCAGGTCGGCTTCGACAATTTTTTTTTCAATTGGTGCAGTTTGTCCTGTTGTGTCAGTGTTTTCTATGTTCTGGCCGACCTCCATCAGGTCGACCTCTGTGTTCGACCCCTGTTCATGAATTGATTCTGGTTCCTTTCTGTTTGGCATTGGTATCAGGTGGTCGACCTCGGACATAAGGGTTAGTTCGTCTGTGCTCGTGTCTTGTTCCTCATTACTTGCGGGTATGGGTTCGTCCAGCTTTTCGATGATCATGTCTTTCAAAATTGGATCGCCTTTCGCCTCCTCCGTCAGCTCTTCTCCTCCCGATAGTTCGACCATATTTATCTGTCTTGGTCTGATCGAACAGTTGCATTCTCGAGCAGCTACTTGATCACCTCTGTGTTCGCAGGGCACCTGGGAACTTGATCGAATAGTGATATACTGACATTGCTCCCTTGATATCATATAGAGCTAGTCTACCTATGAGGTCATTGTAGTCGCTTGGAACGTCGATCACTTTGAAAGTTATGATAATCGTTCTCTTCTCTTCGCCCGTGCCGAACTCTACAGATAGCTTCACCTGAAATGGAGCTTGCACATAGTTTCCGCTTATCCCTCTAATTCTATCATCGCATGGCTCGACGTACTCTCTATAAACCCTCATTCTTCGGAAGGCTGGCAAGTAAATTATGCTTGCATATGCGCTGGGATCTACGAGGACTCGATATGTTCGAATCCCTAGAATAGGCACGATTATAACGAGAGCATCTGAGTGGGGGTGATCGAGGGGTGCTGCATCAGATTAGTGAAACGTAAAGGACGATACAAACTTGTCTTCTTCCTAGGCTGGTCGTCAAAATGAAAGATGTCGGATCTTATGACTTTTGTTTTCTGAATAGAGTTCCTTGCATCACTGACCAGGATTTTCCTTTTTTGATTTGATATTTCCTCCTCTTCTCGTCTAGTGTTAATGAAAGTCAGTATCTCTCTCGGTGCTCCGGCTCCGGCTGCTGGGGGTGGGGGTAGCTGATTATTGCCCCTTCTTTCCTACCGAGCTTGGTGGTTCTTAGAGAAGGGCAGCAAATTCCGGTCATCGCAGACCTTGATCAGGGCGCGGACCATGTTATGACACTCCTCTGTGTTGTGCCCGATCGATCCATGATATTTGCAAAACTTCTTTTTGTTGAGCAGAGAGGGGTCTTTCTTAATTGGCCGAGCTGGGGGAAGAATATCTAGATCTTAGATCCGTTCAAAAATTGTGGCAGCTTCCATTGAGTAGACCTCATTGTATTCGGCAAGGAGATCGGTGTGCTTTTATCTCAAGAGTTTCTTCGTGGTTACCTGAGGGCTCGAATTCTTATCACTCTGTCGGGCAGGCTTCTAACTCTGTGGGAATGATATGACCGGGGCAGACATGTTCTGCTTGGATGCAATCTGGGTTGCTGCAAATGCGAGGAACTCCCGGAAAGTTTGAGGGTCCTGCTGGTTGTTGATCCATTTGAAGAAAGAATTATCGTATAGTCCGTTCTGAGCTGAGATATGCAGAGCTTCATCGCCACAAGGTTGGGATTCTGAGACTTTCTTGGTGAACCGAGCTATGTAGCTCTTCAAGGATTCATTTGGCTGCTGAACGATTGTGGCGATAGCTCATTTTGGTGTGACGTGGCTTTGGAGACCATGAAATTTCCTCGAAATGAAGACCTCAATTGGGTCCAGGAGCAGATCGAATGTCGTGGTAGTGACCGGTACCATCTCAGTGGGGCCTCGCCAAGTGTCATGGAGAACATGCGGCACCGGTATGTGTCAGATGCACTGAGCATGTCCATGTAGTTCTGGTAGTGTCTTAGGTGCGAGTCAGGGTTGCTGCTTCCTTTGTATAGAGCGATTGGAGGGATTTTCAGCTTCCCCTCCAGTGGATCTGATAGGACTTGAATGGATAAAGGTGACTCAGCATCGCAAGCCGAGCTGATTGTGGCGGGTCGTGAAATTGGGAAGGCATTTTGTACTGGGGGAGCAGCTTGTTTAGGCTCAAGCTCGGCTATGCGTTATTTCAGATATTGTAGCTCGACCGATTCCTTGGCTGGTTCTCGCTGTGGGGGCGTGTTCATGTTAGTGTTGCTCCTGCTGTTGGATGACCTGGTAGGGATGTCCTCTGGACCCTTGCCAGTTGGGTGTCCAAGTCGAGCAAATACATTCTGAGGGAAAAGAATGTGAGGCGTCACACGATTGGGGGTCGGTCGATCCTTCTCTTGGCATTTAGCTCGGCCTCCTCTTCAAATTTTCTTTTCCCATTTCTCCTTGCTGCCTCTCGAGCTGGATCCAACTCCGAATGCCCTTCCAAGAGGTCAGCATTCTTAGCATTTCCGACCACAACCTCTGGTGTCAAGATTGATTTCGCGACTCCCTTCATCATCTCTTCGGATTCTTTGGCAAAGGTGGGGTGTTGCATGAACGACCTCACTTGTTCAGGGTAGAGCTCATTTGGGCCCGACTGGACAGTCTTTTCTTGGCGTTCTCTTGCAAGGTTTCTTCTTGAGCTTTCTAACGGGCTCATGATGACGAACAGGGTCAAAACTTTCTAACTCTTTTTTTTAACAAGCCTCAACCTCGATAAAGGTTGATGACCAGCAGCTCGCGAAAAAACAAAAAATGAACACACAAAAACAGGAAACAAAACAGGACGAGCTAATTGAGCGAGTGGAACTGTAGATCACAAGATACCTTCCTGTAGCGCCATTTTGTTCATGTGAAGAGTAACACAACCAATACAAAACCAAAAATAGCAAAAAGAGCGGCAATCAGATATCAGAAAACGGGTAGGAAAAAGTGCTTAACTTTTATTCCTTTATTTCGGGTCGGATCGACCTTGACCGGATCCTTTTACAGGGTATAACTATTGTTACAAGTCTTTCTCTCTGTAACTCTCTATGTACTTCTCTCTCTAGCAGATTGGGCCTCCTGCCTCTCTCTTTCGGAGAGGATATTTATAGTTTTCCTTCAAACCCCAAATTAGAATCGTGTCACTACCTCAATGAGCACCGATTTACCTGGCCAATAAGCCAGTAAAAAAATCATAACCGTAATTAGACACCTGTCATCTTCTCTTTGTGCATCCTTTTCTGAGTCAGAGTATAAAGCCTTGATCATATCTCTCCCGCTGCCTCGAATCCGACCTGGAACCGTCTTGATGTCGAGCCGACCTTTCCTCATGGATGATCAATCTCGATCAAATCTTCCTTATCCTCCGATCCTAATCTCAGCCATAGGTGAGGAGTGAGCATATCCAACCTTCCTACTGAGCATCAAATCTATTAGGTTGATCTACCCGTTACTTGGGATGTATTCGGCTCGGCTTCATCAGCGCGACCATTATGATCATAGCACGAGCAACCCAACCTCAAGCGCTTGACCCGGTCAGCCCGATTAGGCCTGCTCGACGGTTCGGCACCTCAGCTTGTGGCTGGTCGGCTGGCGGGAGGCGTCTGGCAGCCTCGGCAGCCCTGCTCGGCAGGTTGCGCCCTGGCGCTGGAAACTGCTCGGGCAAGGGACCAGCTTGGCCTCGGAAGGCCCTTCTCGGAGGGTTGCGTGCGATTGCGCGCCTGGGCCCTGCTCGGCCCTGAGACCAGCTCGGCCTCGGTAGCCCATCCCGATGAGTTGCGCACGAGCACGCGGGGCTTGCTCAGCTTTAAGTTTGCTCGGCCTCGGCAGCCCTTCTCGGCGGGTTGCGCTTGAGTGCGCGCCTTGGCGCTTGAGCCTGCTCGGCCCTAAGACCATCTCGGCCTCGGCAGCCCATCCCGGAGGGTTGCGCGCGACCGCGTGGGCCTGCTCGGCCTCAGCAGTCCCTTCTTGGCGGGTTGCGCACGAGTGCACGCCCTGGCGCCTGGGCCTGCTCGGCCCTGAGACAAGCTCGGCCTCGGCAGCCCATCCCGGCAGGTTGCGCGTGAGCGCGCGGGGCTTATATCACATATAATTTACTTATATCATCACAAGTAACTGGTACGATGATAGATTTCTATCGAAATCCTAAAATGGAAAATTAAAACCTAAAATAAAAATATAAATCCAATATACTAATATTTTATCATATCTCATCATATATAGTTGACAAATGTAAATTCGTAGGTCTATGGTTAATAAATATAAGTAGAACTAAATGATGTTGCTTTCGGTGTTACAATCACCGAAACTAACATTAAAAAGAGTTTAACAAAAATAAGCAGCGGAAATAAATAAGATAAACTCAGCAATTTAAATTCCATTCATAAGCAAAAATACTTGTGAGCTTGGGTATACAAACCCAAAAACTATATTACTTTTCTTGTTCAAGATCAAATACAAAAGGAGTAAATTAATATATGAAAACTAAAGTATCAAACACTATGATACTAAAATACTTGTCGCCATGAAGGATGATCTTCTCCGTTGGTCACGCAACTTCGAAGACCTTCTTGATATTAGATAATGTCTTCAAGTATGTCACTTGCTTGTGTTCTTCCTTGATGATTGCGTCTTTCTTGATTCGTAAAATCCATGCGTCTCTATCATTCTTTTGCGTCTCTTCCTTGTCTTAAATAGAAGTGTCCTATACTTGGTAAATAATCAAACCAAGTGCTAAACATAATCTAAGAAACTAAATAAGTCCTAGACACGATCTAGGAAACAAAATCTAGAGTCATAAATTCTTTTGTGCCCAAGAAAGGCAAACAACTAAAAAAGAAAAAATTGCTAAGAATAAAATTCTCAACAATCTCTCTCTTTTGCCTTTCTGGACAAAGTACAAAACAACGCAACTAAAATTCAACAACTAAAAAATTCAACTCCAAAATTAAACTCCCCCTAAGTTAAACAACTCCCCCTAAACAAATGAATATTGTATAATAAAATATACCAACATCAACACAAACATTGTTTTTCATCCATTAATCAAAACAGAGAATAAAGCAAAGGCATAAGAACTTATTGACCGCGAACCCTCTTCGATCGACGAGGAGACGCCGATGTTCCTTCACCCTGTGTCTTTCTCTTTCTCAGTAGCTTCTTCATCTTCTTCAACTTCTTATTTCTGGAACGGATCCTCTTTCTTCTCTTATCCTTGGCTAAGCTAGCCAACACTTCAGCATCTTCGTCATCAATGTCATCTTCACCATCAGCACCATCAACATCGTCATCTCTAGCATCTCCCCCTTTTTGTTCAGAATGCAAAAGGGCCTCCAACAAAGATCCTCGAAGCACTTGCAGCTGGGCAATTTGATTATCGACCAAAGATAACTGTGCCCGAATAACTGGAGTGAAAAACTGCACCATGTTGGAACCGGTGTTAGGAACACCAGAACCGTCAACGAAATTCTCGGCAGTTCTAGGAGGTGCAGTCCAAGGAAGATCAATGATGCGTGCCCTGTTCAAGTTCTGATCATACAAAGAGAACCAATCGACCTCTCCAGTGAGCACATCGTCGACGGCAGGCTGGAAACCTTGACTTTCCAACAGGTTGTAGATAAGAGACGGAAAACATAGAGAGGACTCGACCTTGATCATCGCAAACCTCGTGATGGCCTCAAAGACATGCTTGAGGACGAGTGACAACAGTCGCATTTTTGGTTAGCACCCAACTGAAGACGACCACTTTGTGTAGAACATAATAGAGAGAAGGAAGACGCGTGCAGGGTAATTGCTCACGCTATTTCTTCCTTATATCACCAGATAAAAAATTGATGACCTAATCCATGTCATCCACAATCGAGTCACCATGATAAGACTCAGTCCCAAACAACTCATTAACCAAGTCACGGGTAAAAGAATAAACCTTCCCATGAACAAAACTTTCCCATAATTGACAGACTTGGAATCTCCAACAGACGACAACATATTTGAATAGAACTCAAGGATGACATCATTCACAAATGGCATAGCAGTAATAACGATCGAATACATACCTCGATGTTTGAAGAAGGTGATCAGGTTCTGCTTCTCAAAAATCTCAACCTGGACTCGGTGCTCGGCAATCATCCCTTGAGTTTGATAGCAGTCAAACAGCTCATCCGCTTCCATAGTCAAGAACTTTGGTGACACAGGCACCATGTCCTCGATCTCAACACCATGAATTTCATCTTCATCAAAATTATCAGACAACTGGTCAGACGATGGCGATGCAAGGTCAGGGGTAGCAATACCAGCCAAATCAGAGCTAGAAGAAGAGGCAGAGTCAGTTGCAAGAGATGTTGGTTTTGGTGACACATCACCAGAACCAACGTTGGTAGGCGGAGCAGCCTCAGATGGAGCTTGAATTGGAGACACAACTTTCAAACTTTCAGCAGCTTTCTTGATAGCTTTGGCCTTTTTCTTTTCCCTTCTGATGTCAGACAAGTAATCGCCAAGGGGAAATGCATCGTCGAAGTCAGAAGAGTAATCGAAGAGCTCAGGCTCAGACGCTGGTTGAGTCGTATTAACTGGAGTGAGAGGAGGAGCAGTAGGCGGCGGTCTGGAAGAACTTGTAACCTCTCCAGTGAAGAAATCAACAATTTCATAGGGGAACTCGAATAAATAGTAGCAGTAGACAATGGGGACACCTTGATGGAAGCTGGTGGATTCTTCTTTTCCACCAAACTCACGGTTTACTTCCGGCGAAGAGTCGCCGTTTCTGCCAATTGGGGAGCAGAGGAGGTCGCCGGCGTAGCAAATTGTACGGGTGGTACATATTCACATCAGAATCAGTTTCTACCGTAACATTCTCGGCCAAATTTATGTGCTCAATTGGCACATGACGACGAGGACTAGCTTGACTATTTGGAATAGCCACCGAAACAACTCCCAGAGGAATGTTGCGCAACCTCCACAATCTCTTCAGGGTCGGATTTCTAACCCAGCAAAAAGTGGCAGCGATGAACGGAAAATCAGGTGTATTGTCAACATTGATATCGTTCCCTTGATGTCCTAGAAACACCTCGACCTTCCGAACAACGTCGGAAGGTGCCGGAGCAGGAACAATATCCTGAACATCGAGCGGCAATGGAGTGGCAGCAAATGTTGCAATCGATGACGGGTTTTGAGGTAAACCACCAACAACTTCTTCGCGAATGTATAGTCCTCCGAATTATGGGAAATTTACAGGAATCTATTCACTGGGATGGAGCCGCCGATAGCTTACGAACATTTGACGAAGAAGATGGATTTGACATCCTGTAAAAACTTCGAAGAAAAAGCGCACGAAACAAAGAAGTAATCGAGAGTTGTGGTAAAGTAGTGAGGGCAGGAGAGTTCAATTAGCAAGAGAATTATGGAGGAGTAGGGCAAACGGTAAAAAATAAAATCGATCCTTTATTCTGCAAAAAGTGACCGGTGCAGGAGAGAGAAAGGTAAAGTAAATAATAAAAAAAAAACTCCCTTATTTACCCAAAAAAAATGATTTTAAGCCTTGACATTATTCTCTTTCCTTCCAAAACCAAACACCCACTCCCCCTTAATATAGGACACTTGATCCCATTCCACTTAACCACTATCTCATTAATTTTAAAATAAAAACCACACGTCTCTACTACAAAATCAACCGAAAATAGAGCTGAATTATTTAAACAATCACCAAAGTAGAATTAATCTTTTGGAAAGTTATATTCACTCACCAAATTAATCCCTTTATTACCTTTCCAAACGTACGATTATAACACCGCTGAAACACTTGGTTAGCAAGGTTCAAAACAGGATTAAGAGAATTCAGGAAACACGCAAGCACAAGCAAAAAAACAACAGCAAAAAGGCATCTTCTCAAAGTATGAATGTCCTCATTGATGCCTAAAAATCATGACCTAAAAAGGTTAAAAATACACTTTATGTTTTAGTGAATTGATTAGTGTTGCTTTTCAAGACAGATGATATTATAACCAACATTGCTTTAGGTGAAGTCAATGAAAACAGACCCTTTAACCCAAGTTAATGACTACGTGAAAATCACTCACTGAGGTGATATTTAAAGATTGGATCGTTTTTAATCCAGATTTCTTCATCTTTTTATAGATTTGAAGAGAAATAATTTATCTTCAGCAAATGCTGTTAGCACCTCTTGTTTTTGGACCTGGGGCAAACCAATTTCTGTGGGAAAGTCCACAATCACCTAATTGAAGAGGTTAGTCTTTTTTCCACCAGTTTTATTACAACACATGACCTTTTTGCACTTTTAGCCAGACCCAATGCATTTATATTATGTATGAGAAGGAAAATAAAAATGCATGCATAAATATACAGATTTTATGACTGATGACAGTTTTGGTGTCATAACATCAAAACTAACATGGACTTTAGACAATGCACATTCTGAGATCTCTTCTCAGGAAAGAGAAGGTCTCTAAATCTAATGCCTTTGTGAAGATGTCAGCAAGCTGATTGTGTGTTCTTATTTGCTCGAGACTAACTATCTTCCTCTTAACCAAGTCACGAATAAAGTGGTATCTTATGTCAATGTGTTTGATTTGTGAGTGCTGGACTGGATTTTTTGTGATATCAATGGCACTGGAATTATCACAGAGCACAGTCAATATTCTACTATGTGGACCATAGTCTTCTATCATTTGGTTCATCCACAGCAATTGTGTACAAGCACTTCCAGCTGCAATATACTCGGCTTCAGCTGTAGAAAGAGAAATGCAATTTTATTTTTTTTCTATACCATGAGATAAGATTATTACCCAAGAAAAAACAACCCCCTGTAGTACTCTTCCTATCCACAACATCCCCAGCCCAATCCGAGTCAGTGTAACCCACGATTTCAGTACCAGTTTCTTTAGAATACGAAACACCCAATTCTGTTGTACAAGCTATATATCTAATGATTCGTTTAATAGCTTTTAAGTGTGACTCTTTAGGGTTTTACTGATATCTAGAACATAGACACACACTATACATGATATCAGGCTTACTCAAAAGACTCCCTATCATGCTCCTATACATAGTATTATCAACACCATTACCAACATCATCTTTAGATAGTTTCATGATTTTGCCTAACGGTGTTTTCTTATGTGTATCATTCTCTAGTCCAAACTTTTTAACCAAATTCTTAGAATACTTTGACTGAGAGAGAAAAATACCGTCATCCATCTGTTTCATTTGCAAACCAAAAAAGTAAGAGAGATTACCTTTCATGCTCATCTCGAATGTATCACACATTCGCTTGATAAACTCACTCACCATTTGCTCGTTAGTAAATCCAAAAATTATATCATCTACATAAATTTGGACAAACAAGATGTTCTTATTTGATCTAAGGAGAAATAAGGTTTTGTCAATTTCTCATTGTCTAATATTTAAAAACAGCAAGTGTTGAGTCAACCTCTCATACCAATATCTCGGAGCTTGTTTTAAATCATATAAAGCCTTTTTCAAATTTAAAACAAAATCTGGTTTGGAAGGAACAACAAACCCTTTGGGTTGCTCAACAACCACTTCTTCACTTAAAACTCCATTAAGAAAAGAACTCTTTATGTCCATTTGATGTAGATATATTCTCATATGACAAGCAACAACAAGTAAAAGTCTTACATATTAAATGCGAGCAATAGGAGCAAACTTATCATCAAAATCGATGCCCTCAATTTGAGTGTACCCTTTGGAAACCAATCGAGCCTTATTCCTCATAATATTGCCTGCATCGTCCGTTTTATTCTTGAAGATCCACTTCGTTCCTGTTACCTGTGAATTTTCTGGACGAGGAACTAGATCCCAAACATTGTTCTTGGCAAATTGATCCAACTCCTCTTGCATTGCCTTTACCCAAAATTCATCCCTAAGAGCATCCTCTACACGCTTGGTCTCTATTTTAGAAATATACAAAGACTCTTGAATTTTAGAACAGTTAGTAGATAAACAAACATACCTAACCATTTCTTTGAAGTTTATCTGACGCTTCTTTGTACTTCTTTCACCGAGATCTCCAATTATTTGGCCTGTAGGATGATTCTTCTGGATCCTTGAGGGTATATCCCTCTAATGTAAGTCAATCAGTTCAGCTGGATCTTCCTCATCTTATTCTGAATCAGGTTCTGGAGCAGTCTAGGTCGATGTTACTTTTGGTGACATGTCATCAAAACCGTCACCACCTGCATCTTCATTTTCAACACCTACACTTTTATCTACACCAACCGTGACATTATGTTGAGGATCTTGATCATATATTAGATCATTATCCTCAGTAGGTTTAACACTGCTCATCAAATCATCGAACTTGACGTTAACTGACTCAAACATGCTACGTGTCCTAATATTAAAAAGTCTATATGCATGACTGTTTTGGGAATATCCCATGAAGATGCATTTATCACTTTTTGAATCTAGTTTGGCAAGATGATTTCTATCATTAAGCACATAGCAAATACATTCAAAGACGTGAAAGTAACTCAAGTTCGGTTATTTCCCAACAGCAATTCATAGAGAGTGACACACGACCCTGGTCTAAAATACACCCTATTTATTTTATGACTTGCAGTACTCATAGCTTCAGTCCAAAAATGTTTTGCCATGCCATTAGAAATGAGCATAGTTCTTGTCATCTCTGTAAGAGACCTATTTTTACGTTCAACTATGCCATTTTGTTTGGGGGTGATAGGTAATGAAAACTCATGACTTATACCTACTTTTGAACAATAGTTTGAAAAAGATGCATTATCAAATTCCTTTCCATGATCAGACCTAATCCTACCAATATTTCCACCAAATTGCAGACACAATCTTTTTGCAAGTTTTTTAAATGCTTCGAAAGCCTCAAATTTTTCTTTTAAAAATTCTACCCATGTATAACAAGAAAAATTATCTACAATCATAAGAACATATGATTAGCACGTAATTGTCTTGATTTTAGTTTGTATTTTAATTGCTTTTTCTTATTATTTTTGGTATAAGTTGGATAGATTTAGCTTAATTTCATATATTTAGACTTCCAACTTATTTTACCACTTTTTGATCTAGATTGATGCAAATAAGTGATTATTCATGATTTTTCACTTTATAGCTAAGTGACCGGAAGAGTTCAGCATGTTAAAGATGAATGATGATGATCGAGATTCAAAGATCGAGCTTTCCGYTGAAGAAGTAGCAAGAATTAAAACTGACAGACTTTTTAGAAGGGTTATTCTGCTGGAACCGATGTCGATTGAAAGCTAACGGTTARACTTAGCGGTTGCTCCAACCGTTAGCTGCTACCGCTAACCTTAACGGTTACTGAGAACTGATGTTAACGGTTAGAATGCTGAGTTCKGAGTTAACGGTCACTTTCCAGAACGGTTTCATTACAACCGATGTCGTCGTCCAGAAATGCAAAAAAAATATACACCTAACGGTTGCACCAACCGTTAGCAACCAACCGTTAGCGGGCCCAGAAAGCCCAGAAACAGATTTTCGGCCCAKTTCGCGGAAAAAATCCTATAAATACCATCTTTAATCCGAATTTCGACCAGGAGGTCGTGGTGTGCGTGTGCTAACCCTAAAAATGGAGTAAATCTAGGGTTTTGGAGACGGAAAAACAACAACAAGACGCAACGATCAAGGAGCAACCAAGAATCGACGACGACGAGTTCTCGAGCCCGTTCGACGCCGTTCATCGTTTCTCGACCGGTTCGCTGTGTTTCCTRTTCGGAATAGCCGAAGTACTTTCAGTTTCAAGTAGATTAAACAAGTACTCTTAAACCTTTAATTAGTTTCGTAGTTTTAAATCGTTAGTTTCAAGTTTCGAATATAATTTAGTTTTCCTACGTATTTCGTTTGGATTTGTTGAACTATTTGGTTGATCGATTTTAGTTTATATTCCGTAATTCATGTTTTATATTGGATGTGTGCTATTCTGTTGGCTTGAGTTTAGTTTATGCATGCAGGTTCATAGTTTGTTATTTCAGAATTGTTAAAGGTTACAGCTAAAGGTTACTCCAACCTTTAACAGCAACCTTTAGCGTTAACTGTTACAGCTAAAGGTTACTGCAACCATTAGCAGCAACCCTTAGCGTTAACCGTTACTGCAACCCTTAGCAGCAACCCTTAGCAGCAACAGCAACCCTTAGCAGCAACACACTAGCAGCAACCCTTAGCAGTAACC
>BMAC01000192.1:669845-680952 GCA_014905375.1 Phtheirospermum japonicum
CACCCCACACTTCAACCATTATCTCATTATTTGTTTTAAAGAGTTGGATCAATTGAACCATCAGCACAGTAGAGTTAATCTTGTGCATTATGAATTATCACTCTCCAAATTAAGCTCGTTATTACCTGTCCAGCTGTCCGAGTACAACTCCACTGAAATACTTAGTTTGCTAGATTCAAAACGCAATTAAGAGAATTCAAGATAGACAAAAGCACAAATAACATTACGCACAACAAGATGGAATCTTCACAAAGTATGAATGTCCCAATGGATGCCTAAAATTAATGACTTAAAAAGGTTATAGAAAAACACATTATGATTTCGGTGACTTGATCTGATGTTGCTTTTTATTACTGATGACATTATAACCAACATTTCCCTAGGCGAAGTCAATGAAAACTTACCCCTTAACCCAAGTTTATGACTACGTCAAGATCGCTCAAGAAGGTGAAATTTAAAGATTGGATCAATTTGTATCTAGATTTTCTTCATCCTTTTTAGGGATTTGAAGAGAGATAGCTTATCTTCAACAATTGCTGTTAACACCTCTTGTTTTTGGACCTGGGAGAAAACCAGTTTCTGCGGGCAAGCTCCACAATCACCTAATTGAAGAGGTTAGTTTTTTTGTCACCACTTTTATTGCAACACAAGACCTTGTCTCACTTTCAACCAGACTCAATGCATTTTGATTATGTATGAAATGAAAAATAAAAATGCATACAAAATTATACAGATGTTGTGACTGATGTTGATATGGTGTGTCACAACATCACAAACTAACAATGTCTTAGACAATTCACATACCGAGATCTCTTCTCATACGAGAGAAGGTCTTGAAATCTAATGCCTTTGTGAAGATGTCAGCAAGCTGATTGTCTGTCCCTATATGCTCAAGTCTAACTATCCTCCTCTCAACGAACTCTCGAATAAAGTGGTACCTTATGTCAATATGTTTGAATCGAGAGTGCTGGACTGTATTTTTCGAGATATCAATGGCGCTGGAATTGTCACAAAGCACAGTCAAAATACTACTGTGCAGACCATAGTCTTTTATCATTTGGTTCATCCACAACAATTGTGTACATGCACATTCGGCTGCAATATACTCGACTTCAGCTGTAAAAAGAGAAATACAATTCTGTTTTTTTGCTATACCAAGAGATTAGATTATTACCCAAGAAAAAATAACCCCCTGTAGTACTCTTTCTATCCACTACATCCCCAGCCCAGTCCGAATCATTATAATCCAAAAGTTCAGTACCAGTGTCTTTGGTATACCACACACCTAATTCAATTGTACCAGCAATGTACCTTATGATTCTTTTAACGGCTTTTAAGTGTGACTCTTTTGGATTAGATTAATATCTAGCACACAAACACACACTATTCCTAATATCAGGCCTACTTGCTGTAAATATAGCAGACTTCCTATCATGCTTCTGTACATGGTGTTATCAACACCTTTACCAACATCGTCTCTCGACATTTTTACAGTTTTAACTAAAGGAGTCTTCTTATGCGTTTCACTTTCTAACCCAAATTTTTTAACCAAGTTCTTAGCATATTTGGTCTGATAAAGGAAAATACCATCATCAAGCTGCTTGATTTGTAAACCAAGAAAGTACGAGAGATTACCTTCCATGCTCATCTCAAATGTGTCGGACATTCGAGTGATAAACTCTTTTACCATTTGCTCGTTAGTGGATCAAAAAATAATATCATCTACATAATTCTGGACGATTAAGATGTACTTATTGGACTTAAGGAGAAACAAAGTTTTGTCAACTTCCCCTCGTCTAAAGTTCAAATAGAGCAAATGTTGAGTCAACCTTTCATACCAAGCTCTGGGAGCTTGTTTTAAACCATATAAAGCTATTTTCAGTTTTAAAACAATGTTTGGTTTTTGGGGATCTACAAACCATTAGTTTGCTCAACATAAACTTCTTCACTTAAGACTCCATTTAAAAATGCACTCTTTATGTTCATTTGATGCAATGATATCTTCATATGACAAGCAACAACAAGTAAAAGTCTTATCGACTCAATGCGGGAAACAGGTGCAAATATCTCATCAAAGTCAATTCCTTCAATTTGTGTATACCCTTGTACCACCAATCGAGCTTTATTTCTCACAATATTGCCTGCCTCATCGGTTTTGTTCTTGAAGATCCACTTTGTTCCAGTCACGTGAGGATTTTCTGGACGAGGAACTAAATCCCAAACATCATTTTTGGAAAATTGGCCGATCTCTTCTTGCATTGCCTTTATCCAGAATTCATCCTTGAGCGCAACCTCCACACGCTTGGGCTCTGTTTTAGAAAGGTACAAAGACTCGCGAATTCTAGAACATAGACAGACGTACCTAACCATTTCTTTGAAATTTATCAGTCGCCTTCTTGTACTTCTCTGAATTCTAGATGGGACATCCCTCTCATGAAGATCAATGGGGTCAGCTGGATTTTCTTCTTCTGATTTAGAATCTGATTCTGCGGCGGCTTGAGTTGATGTTGTTTCTGATGTTGTGTTTCCAGAACCAACATTGGTACCAACATCACTCAATTCCCTGGTTTCAGCACCTGCATCTCTGTTTTCAATACCTGCACTATCATCTACAGGAAGTGTGACATTATCTTGAGGATTTTGATCATAAACCAGATCATTATCCTCGATAGGTTTAACTCCACTTGTCAAATTATCGAACATGACATTGACTGACTCAAACATGCTACGTGTTCTAAGACTAAACAACCTATATACATGACTATTTTGGGAATAACCCATGAAGATGCATTTGTCACTTTTTGAGTCCAGTTTAGCTAGATGATTCCTATCGTTGAGCACATAACAAATACATCCAAAGACATGAAAATAGCACAAGTTCGGCTTTTTACCCAACAACAATTCATAGGGTGTGGCACATGACCCTGGTCTAAAATAGACCATATTGTAACATCCATACATCCAATACATTTTTATTTATTTATTTATTTATTTATCATCATGCATTAAAAATATAAATTCTAGTCCCAAACTCATCGCCATAATACGACTTCCTATTTTAGTTTTAAATAATCTAAGAATTCTATTTAAACGAATTTATAGTTCGTTTCCAAATAAAATTATATTATCAACCTCTAAGAAATTATTATAATTATTTAGTAATTCATTTATTTAAATTACTTTCGAGTCGTCTATGAAATAATTTCATATTTCTAAAACTCTTATAATTTATTTATTTTATAGTTATTTTAATACTATTGGATCGTTCACGAAATTAATTGATTAAACTTAAGTCGTCCAGTGGATCGTTTTTATTTTGGACATGAAAACGAGCCCAATCGAAACCCAATTACTAGCCCTTAACCCACCAAGACTCCACCCTAACTTTCCATAATTAAATCCTAAGTTGATTTATAAGAAAAATCTTATTTTTTTTCCCTTCAGCCGTTTCATCACCGTCTCCTCCAGCCTTCACAAAATTTTTTCCACTTTTCCTCACAATTCTGCAAACGTCCGCAAGCAAAGGTAATGGCCAAATTCTTGTTTGTTTTCAAAAATTTCATAGAAATTGACCCCATTCAACCCTACGAACATCTTAAAGCGCCAGCACCAAACGAATTCCCGACTGAAACCCAAACCGGACCCCTGTCCAAACCCGCACAACCAACATCACGCCTGCCGCCGAGGTGCCTGCAAAAATAGCCACCGTCCAATCCATCCAAATCCATCAACTACGGCCACGCCGCCCCGCACCTTCCAGGAAAAACCCTGACTCTGCCATGATCAACACCCCACAACCCGCTTCAAAACTGGGACCCAATAAACCCCCACGGCGAACCATCCGGATCACCACCCCACACCGTTGACCGACCCAATCTCCACCCCAGCGCATCTTGATCGCCAAAACCGTTAAAACCATCACCCCCCACCGCTGTTTCAAGCCGCCAGTTGCCACTTTTCATCCACCGCCGCGTGCCTGCCGGAGAAAGAGGTTCGTCGATTTTTGATTTTCTGGAGAAGGAGAAGATCCACCCGAGCGTAAATGAGTCCAGCCGAGCGGCCCCGCAGTGCCAGTCGCCGGCATTCCAACCCCTGGGTTGCGGTCGACACGCTGCCCCTAAGATGCTAAATCCCAGGCCGCCGTCGTCCATTCGCAGTCTTGGGGAAGAAAAACGCTAGCGCCTCGGAGACGCCCCACAGTTGTCGTCGCACCACTTTCCGAATGCCGCCGCCAAATTGCCGTCGCCAGGTGCCATTCGCCGACGACCGATGGAGGGAATGCTGCGCTGGCCAATTTTTTGAAATTGGATGAGAAAAGGGGGGAGAAACGGGCTGAGGCTATTAGAGGCTGGGTCCTGTCTTTTATACCCAGCAACTTTCCCATATTTCCAGTTTGACCCCAAGAGCTTTATTCCCTTTTCAAATAAACCCACCAGCCTTGCCACCCTTCCGAATTAACCACCAGCTTATCAATAACCCCAATTTCAGTCCTCCGATTTATTAAAAACCTCGATCCAGCCCTTGAAATATTTTATAAAAATACATTTCAGTCTAATTTTATTATTATTATTATTATTATTATTATTATTATTATTATTATTATGAAATCTATTTTAAATATGAAAATTACTAATTTAAATATACTTTCTAATTGAATAGGTGACGAGCATTAAGGGGACTTAGGATTTCAACTACGTGCATACCACTCGATTTTCACGACATTTTTACGAGGTAGGTACCACTGACTTGCCTATGTTAAATTTTATGTACTCAAATTTATGTGCTATGTGTATCATGCAATTCTATGTTTCTAAAAACTAATATAGCCGTAGACCAAATGTGTCTGTGACCGGGGAAAAGGGTCATCGGGTTTATCCTGGCGTACTATAACCACGAATTTAAACCAGAGAACAAATGTGTCTGTGACCGGGGAAAAGGGTCATCGGGTATATCCCGACGCGTTTTAGCTGCAGTCAACTTATTTTCTACGATAAAACTATGAATTCTATGATTAATTGTACTATGTGTGAGTTGTATGGTTTTGCATTGGTTAAGTCAGTGTAACTATTGAGTACGTTGAGCTCATCCCAAATCAACGACGTGTTTTTCAGTTACAAATGAAGATATCGAATGAAAGAGAAACGAGGAGGGGAATAAAACTCTTGATGTTGGATTTATGTCCTTATAAATTTGTTTTATATTTTAAATAAAAGTCGTACTTCAAAAAAATGCTACATTAACTATCAATTTTAATTGATAGTCTTTGGGTTATTTATATTATTATTTTCCGCTGCGTAAAAGTTGAACCTTTTGAAAATTTTCTATTCTCTTTTGATTTTTATGTTAAAATTGTGAAAATTAGACATTTATTGTGACTCCAAGGTTTCTCCATTTGATTGTTTAAAAATATAATTTATTTTTCGACTAAAGTGAAATCGGGGCGTTACAAAGGTGGTATCAGATCCAAGGTTTTGAGTGGTTCTGTAGACCCATTTTGTTTGTAAAAAATCAAAAAGTTTATAAAAAAAAATATTTAAATTACTTAAATAGTTTTCATTCCTCCTCGTTGAACATTCGTCGATACCCTCAAGGTGCAAAAGTTCATTGCAATTGTATAATCATTAATTTAAATTCCATGTCACTCCATGATTATATTGTATTGGGTATGGATGTTGATACTTGTGATATGATTGCATTGTGTTGGGAATGGTTGTTTATACTTTTTGGTATGATATCACTCCAAGGCATGGAGGCTTTCAAGAATTATGGTTTTTCGGAGGTAGATACGGTGGGGTCATTTTTGTTGACCAAACATCGTTTGTGGTGCTAGGCCAAAGAAGAAACTCCTAAGGAAAACCATGAAGAGGTTTCCAAAGAGAAGAAGAAGTGGAAACAGGGTTAATGAAGAAAACCTACCCCACTTCAACCAAACGATCGTTGAGGCTTTGGGCACAGTTCTTTCACCAACTTTTTCCAATGCCTTCAAGATAATAGTTTGGGGAATGGAGGTAATAACTCGAGAGCAGTGGAGAAATTCCGTCATTACCGACCACCAACCTTCAACGGGAGAGATGGACCTGATGCAGTGAATGAGTGGTTACGGTCGCTCGAAAGAATCTTTCGAATGATAGCATGCGACGACGTGCAGAAGGTCATATGCACTACTTTTCAGCTAACTAAAGATGCTGACCACTGGTGGGAAGGTTATTGGAGAACCTGTTCAAAGGCAGAGCGAGACGCCTTCACTTGGAACAAGTTCAAGACGGTGGTTATGGAGAAGTTTTTCCCGCGCTCGTATCGCGATCAGAAGGAGACCGAGTTCTTAAATCTTAAACAAAGGAGCATGACGGTCACTGAGTACGAGAGGAGGTTTAACCAGTTGAGCCGTTTCACTATACACCTGGTGGACACCGATTTGAAGAAATCGTTGAGGTTCAAAAGAGGTTTGAGGGCCCAACTAGCGGGTATCTTATCAGCACAAGGCGACCTTCCTTACTCGGAGATGGTTAAAAGAGCCCAGGATGTGGAGTCAAGTCTTGAAATGGATGAGGTGAAGCCTAAACCCACAACTTCGGTGGACAAGAGAAAGTGGGTAGGAGGAAGTTCCAACAAAGCCAAGCAACAGAAGACTGGTGACGTGAACAGACAACAGGGGATGGACAACAAGCCCATGTGCCAAAATTACGGTAAGAGACATTTTGGTGAGTGCCTTCTAGGACAAGGAGAGTGTTACCGCTGCCGTCAGAGTGGGCATGCAACGCAGTTCTGTCCTGTGTATGGTCAAAGGCAACAAGGCGGTGGAGGGCCAAAGCCAGGACCAACCAATGGAGGAAATGCTCGAATGTATGCCATGGCACGCAATGAGGCTGAAGAGAAACCTGGAGTTATAACAGGTATGTTAACCATCTCAGGAACTCCTGCTTTTGTGCTTTTCGATACGGGTGCTTCGCACTCTTTTGTGTTGGAAAAATTTCATAATTTAACTGAAGTTAAGAGCACTAGAGTAGAGGAACCCTTAGAAGTTGGTTTACCATCCGGAGATGTAATGATTACGAACTTGATGGATAAGGAAGTGAAGATCGATGTAGGAGGAAAGAATCTCGAGGCTGACTTGTATGTGATCGAAATGAAAGATTTTGACTTGATATTAGGAATGAACTGGCTCACAAAATATCAAGCGAGAATACAATGTCGCAAAAGAGAAATAACTTCCAAACTCCCTGAAGGTGGAGAGATCAAGTTCTTTGGAGCAAGGACCAAAACGGTGCCACAAGTGATAACGGCAATGAAGGCCATGAAGCTGTTGAATAAAGTGAGATGCCAAGGTTTCCTGGTAAATTTGGTGAGCAACCCAGTGGTCGAAGCAACACCGCACGAAGTGCCCATCGTCCGAGATTTTAAGGACGTCTTTCCAGAAGATTTATTAGGATTACCGCCCAGTCGTCAAGTCGAGTTCACAATTGATTTGACACCAGGAGCAACGCCTATCTCAAAGGACCCATACAGGATGGCACTAAAGGAACTACAAGAACTAAAGGCACAAATCCAAGACTTACTGGATTTAGGTTTTATCCGACCGAGTGTTTCACCATGGGGAGCACCGGTCCTCTTTGTTAAGAAGAAAGATGGGTCACTGAGAATGTGTATCGATTATAGAGAACTTAATCGACTCACAATAAAGAAAAAGTACCCATTACCTCGAATCGAAGACTTAATCGATCAATTAAAAGGAGCGAGTGTCTTCTCTAAGATCGATTTAAGGTCAGGGTATCATCAGTTGAAGATCAAAGAGAGTGACATTCCGAAGACTGCTTTTAGAACAAGATATGGAAACTACGAGTTCGTTGTGATGCCTTTCGGGCTAAGCAATGCTCAAGCAGTGTTCATGGATTTGATGAATAGGGTTTTCCACCCCTACTTGGATAAGTTCATCATAGTCTTTATTGACGATATCTTGACCTTTTCAAAGAGTCAAGAAGAGCACGAAGAACACTTACGAATAGTGTTGGGAACACTTCGCAAGGAGAAGTTGTATGCGAAATTCAGTAAGTGTGAGTTTTGGATGGACCGAGTTGTGTTCCTTGGTCACATCGTCACTGCTCAAGGGATAGAAGTTGATCCATCTAAGGTTGAAACGATAAATGGATGGGCCACCCCCACGAATGCGAGTGAGGTTCGCAGCTTTCTGGGTCTAGCAGGCTACTATCGAAGATTTATCGAAGAATTTTCTAAAATAGCTGTGCCGATGACTCGACTTACAAGGAAAGGGGAGAAGTTTGTTTGGAGCACGAAGTGCGAGGAGAGTTTCTAAGAGCTGAAGAGAAGGCTCACTTCCGCACCCGTCTTGACAATTCCCGACCCAACGAAGGACTTCGTTATTTATAGCGATGCATCGAAACAAGGTTTGGGTTGCGTCCTGATGCAACATGGGAAAGTAGTGGCTTATGCGTCACGACAACTAAAGACCCATGAGACGAACTACCCTACGCATGATTTGGAACTCGCGGCCGTAGTTCATGCTTTGAAAATCTGGAGACACTACTTTTATGGAGGCAAGTGTGAGATTTTCACCGACCATAAGAGCTTGAAGTATTTGTTCACTCAGAAGGAGTTGAATATGCGTCAAAGAAGATGGTTGGAATTGGTTAAGGACTATGACTGTACTATTAGCTACCATCCAGGGAAGGCGAATGTGGTAGATGATTCTTTGAGTCGTAAAGGAGGACTGACGAGTTTACTTTCCGAACAAGAAAAGCTAGTTGAGGAGTTCGCCAAGATGAAGATCGAAATGGTGATGCCTCCATAGAACACGAAGGGGATCTTAGCATCCTTAGTGGTGCAACCAACTTTGAGAGAAAGGATCAAGGAAATTCAAACCCAGGATGGTTTCATAGGCAAGATGAAGGATAAAGTGCGGAAAGGAACCATCAAAGGTTTTATTTTAGCAAACGATGGAGTGTTGTTTTACGAAGGAAGAATTTGTGTTCCAAAGGACGAGAGTTTAAGGAAAGAAATTCTGGAAGAAGCCCATTGCACTCCTTACACTGCACATCCTGGTGGTACCAAAATGTATAAGGACTTGAAGACAGTGTTTTGGTGGAGGAGCATGAAGAGAGACAATGCCACTTTTGTGGGAAAGTGTCTAGTTTGTAAGCGAGTCAAGGCTGAACACCAACGACCGTCTGGTTTGCTAAGACCACTAGAGATTCCGAAATGGAAGTGCGAGCATATCTCAATGGATTTCGTGGTAGGTTTACCGCCATCGACGAGAGGTAACAAGGCAGTTTGGGTGATAGTAGATTGTCTAACCAAGTCGGCTCACTTTTTACCAGTCAAGATGACCTTTAATATGGAATAATATGCCAAAATCTATATTCGGGAAATTGTTAAGCTACACGGAGTACCGGTCTCGATTGTGTCAGACAGAGAAACAAGGTTCACTTCGCACTTTTGGAAGAGCTTGCAAAGTGCTTTGGGTATTAAATTGAAGTTCAGTACGGCTTATCATCCACAAACAGACGGTCAAACTGAGAGGACTAACCAGGTCATGGAAGATATGCTGAGAACTTGCATACTTGACTTGGGAAGTCAATGGGAAGGTTTATTACCATTGGTAGAGTTCGCTTACAACAACAGTTACCAATCCACCATTGGTATGGCTCCATACGAGGCTTTGTACGGAAGAAAGTGTAGATCTCCTTTTTACTGGGACGAAGTAGGGGAGAGAAAGATTTTGGGCCCCGAACTGGTACAAGAGACGGTTAAACACATCGCCACGATCCGAAATCGAATTAGGACTGCGTAGGATCGACAAAAATCTTATGCGGACCGTCGAAGGAAAGATCTGCATTTTGAAGTAGGCGATAAGGTGTTTCTAAAAGTAGCGCCGGTCCGAGGTGTAGTGAGATTTGGTCAAAGGGGGAYGTTAAAGCCAAGGTACATAGGGCCGTTTGAGATTCTCAMGAGAATRGGAGAATTGGCTTARGAGCTTGCACTACCACCCAATTTGTCGAGAATTCACAATGTCTTTCATGTGTCAATGCTACGAAAGTATGTCTACGATCCACACCACATTGTGAGTTACYAAGAACTTGATGTTAATAAGGATTTAACTTATGAGGAAACACCGGAAGCGATTTTGGATCGTAAGATACACCAACTAAGAAATAAGGAAGTAGCGTTGATCAAGGTGCAATGGAGACATCATGGGATGAACGAGGCCACTTGGGAACAGGAGGAAGAHTTCAAAGCGAAGTATCCAAATTTCGGCATTTCGGGTAAGTGCGGAATTTTGAGGACAAAATTTTTCTAAAAGGGGTAGGTTGTAACATCCATACATCCAATACATTTTTATTTATTTATTTATCATCATGCATTAAAAATATAAATTCTAGTCCCCAACTCGTCGTCCTATTTTAGTTTTAAATAATCTAAGAATTCTATTTAAATTAATTTATAGTTCGTTTACAAATAAAATTATATTATCAACCTCTAAGAAATTATTATAATTATTTAGTAATTTATTTATTTAAATTACTTTCGAGTCGTCTATGAAATAATTTCATATTTCTAAAACTCTTATAATTTATTTATATTATAGTTATTTTAAATACTATTGGATCGTTCACGGAATTAATTGATTTAAACTTAAGTTGTCTAGTGGATCATTTTTATTTTGGACATGAAAACGAGCCCAATCGAAACCCAATTACTAGCCCTTAACCCACCAAGACTCCACCCTAACTTTCCATAATTAATTCCTAAGTTGATTTATAAGCAAAATCTTATTTTTTCCCTTCAGCCGTTTCATCACCGTCTCCTCCAGCCTTCACAAAATTTTTTCCACTTTTCCTCACAATTCTGCAAACGTCCGCAAGCAAAGGTAATGGCCAAATTCTTGTTTGTTTTCTAAATTTTTCATAGAAATTGACCCCATTCAACCCTACCAACATCTCAAAGCGCCAACACCAAACAAATTCCCGACAATTCTCGACTGAAACCCAAACAGGACCCTTGTCCAAACCCACACAACTATCATCATCCCCAACTTTCAGCCACCGGTGAAACCTGCAGCCCAAACCGTTCGACTCAAACCACCCAACAGCCC
>BMAC01000192.1:681275-758635 GCA_014905375.1 Phtheirospermum japonicum
CCGCCGCGTGCCTGCCGTAGAAAGAGGCTCGTCGATTTTCGATTTTCTGGAGAAGGAGAAGATCCACCCGAGCGTAAATGAGTCCATCCGAGCGGCCCCGCAGTGCCAGTCGCCGGCATTCCCAACCCCTGGGTTGCGGTCGACGCGCTGCCCCTAAGACGCTAAATCCCAGGCCACCATCGTCCATTCGTGGCCTTGGGGAAGAAAAACACTAGCGCCTCGGAGACGCCCCACAGTTGCCGTCGCACCACTTTCCGAACCCCGCCGCCAGGTGCCGTTCGCTGACGACCGAAGGAGGGAGTGCTGCGCTGGCCAATTTTCTGAAATTGGATGAGAAAAGGGGGGAGAAACGGGCGGAGGCTATAAGAGGCTGGGTCCTCCGATAAACCCACCAGCCTTGCCACCCTTCTAAATTAACCCCCAGCTTATCAATAACCCCAATTTCAGTCCTCCGATTTATTAAAAACCTCGATCCAGCCCCTGAAATATTTTATAAAAATACATTTCAGTCTAATTTTATTATTATTATTATTATTATTATTATTATTGTTATTATTATTATTATTATTATTTTTATTATGAAATCTATTTTAAATATGAAAATTACTAATTTAAATATACTTTCTAATTGAATAGGTGACAAGCATTAATTGGACTTAGGATTTTCAACTACGTGCATACCACTCGATTTTCACGATATTTTTACGAGGTAGGGACCACTGACTTGCCTATTTTAAATTTTATGTACTCAAATTTATGTGTTATGTGTATCATGCAATTCTATGTTTCTAAAAACTAATATAGCCGTAGACCAAATGTGTCTGTGACCGGGGAAAAGGGTCATCGGATTTATCCTGGCGTGCTATAACCACGAATTAAAACCAGAGACCAAATGTGTCTGTGACCGGGGAAAAGGGTCATCGGGTATATCCCGACGCGTTTTAGCTGCAGTCAACTTATTTTCTACGATAAAACTATGAATTCGATGATCAATTGTACTATTTGTGAGTTGTATGATTTTGTATTGGTTAAGTCAGTGTAACTATTGAGTACGTTGAGCTCATCCCAAATCAACGACGTGTTTTTCAGGTACAAATGAAGATATCGAATGAAAGGGAAACGAGGAGGGGAATATAACTCTTGATGTTGGATTTATGTCCTTCTAAATATGTTTTATGTTTTAAATAAAAGTCGTACTTCAAACAAATGCTACATTAACTATCAATTTTAATTGGTAGTCTTTGGGTTATTTATATTATTATTTTCCGCTGCGTAAAAGTTGAACCCTTTGAAAATTTTCTATTCTCTTTTGATTTTTATGTTAAAATTGTGAAAATTAGACATTTATTGTGACGCCAAGGTTTCTCCATTTGATTGTTTTAAAATATAAATCATTTTTCGACTAAAGTGAAATCGGGGCGTTACAAATACAATTAGAAATGAGCATATTTTAGTCATCTCAGCAAGAGACCTATTTTTACGTTCAGCTATGCCATTTATTTGGGGAGTGATTGGTGAAGAAAACTCATGACTTATGCCTTCTATAGAGCAGTATTTTGAAAAGGATGCATTTTCAGACTCTTTTCCATGATCAGTTATAATCCTACTAATGTTCACACCAAATCTCACACACAACCTCTTTGCAAGTTTTTTAAATGCTTCAAAATTTTCAGACTTCTCTTTTAAAAACTCTACCCAAGTATAACGAGAAAAATCATCTACAATGACTAAAATGTACCTCTTTCCACCAAGGCTCTCGTCTTCAAGTGGTCCCATAAGGTCCATATGAACGAGTTCGAATCAAGATGATGTAGTGAGACTTTGCAATACTGGATGTGGCACCCTGACATGCTTTCCTTTCTGACACGCCTCGCAAACAGGGATGATCTTGGTATTGAGTTTAGGAAGCCCATTCAAAGCTTCTTGTTTTGCCAACCTGTCTATCATCTTGTAGTTGACATGCCCAAGCATTTGATGCCACACCTTAGCATCACTTAATTGAGACAATTTGCAAAAGGCATCACTTTGGATTTGGTAGTAGTTATCTGAAGTCCTTTGACCAGTGAGGATACACGGTCTATTCTCCTCACAGACTTCACATTTTTCAAGGTTGAATTTAACACTAAAATCGTCGTCGCAAAGTTGACTTATAATATTCAAGTCCACAGTAAGTCCTTCTACCAGAGCACATTTTCCAGAGTTACAACTCTGGGAACATGGAGAGTTCCTTTACCAACGATTTGGCCATTTGCACCTCCATCATATTTTAATTTTCCACCTCGAAACCTGAAAAAGTTGGAAAGTAATTTTTCAGATCCGGTCCTATGTTTCGAGCATCCACTATCAAAGTACCAGGCTCCAGGGACATGGGATTTCAGGGAGGTATGGATCATATTGCACTTAATGTTATTCTTCTTGACCCACACTTGTTTGAACTTTGTGTTGGTAACATGGAAACCAACATGGGATTTAGCAGCCACCTTTGTTCTCTGAAAAAGTCTTCTCTCACCAATAATATTCTAACAAAAAGGTCGAATATGACCTGGTTCCCCACAATGATGGCACACGAACTGTCTCCTTCTCTTCTTGTGCCGTTTGGACGATTTTTGTTCTTGGCTTGATGCTTGAGTTGCCTGATTCGGTTTATATCCAGTTCCATGCTTTGAGGTTTCTGGGAAACTCATCTCCAAGATTTCGTCGAGCTTTGCCTTCCCTTTATTCAGATTCGTGATGGTTCCTCGAACCCTCTTTTCTAACTCAGCATCCTTCTTGGTGAGCGACGGTTCTAATCAGACAATTATGTCAAGTTGATCACTCTTTCCTTGGTTAGTTTGTCCACCTCTTTCATGATATCCTTGGCCTTGAGTACGTGTTTTCCCCATCTGACAAACAGTTACTTATGCTCAATACTTAACTGCTCGTACTCTTCAAAATAATCAATAGTCTCCGCATTAAGGCATACGATGTTGGAGATGTGTTAAATCTCCCTATCTATTCAGTCTTGGAGGCTTGAACAAGGCTAGAGAATCCACCAAACACCCAAAGGTAGATAGATTTGACACATCTCTCATACCTCTAGCATAAATCTGTACGACGCCGTTTCAAGGTTCGATTTGCAGCAACCGACGTTCGTCGCTAGGATTCTGGGTTAGTGATAAGCCTTGGAATTCTACGCAACTCTCAGAAGTGCACTCGTTCGTCGTCATCACTCATTGAAAGTAGTTCAACGATTAGTAATTTCTAAACTCGTATTCTTGATATTTTCGAAGTAGTTTGATTTGGAATTTCATATGAACAGTTGGATAGCTTGTTAGATAATGCTTAGTTGATAGATTGTCAAGGTGTTGGCGATAAGAATTTATACTATCGCATTTTGAATTATTGATGTTGGATGAATAATTGCTCTTGGATTAAGAATGGAGTTGTGATTGGTTATATTTCGTGAAGCATCTTAGTATTTAGATCGTTATAAATCTTGTTGAGCATTTGATATGATTTTGCAAGTGGCATAGTGATAAAACGATTGTTGATCCTTGGTTGTTAAAGACTTTAGATTGTTAATTATTATTGTTAAGACATGCAAGCTAGATACAATTATTGGTACGATGTGTAGTATTTCATATTTGGTTTACAATTATTTCTTTTCTCACAACTTGTCGAGAGGTTGACGCCCTCGAGACAAGAGAGTCTTTATTTTCAAAACAATTAAGGTTGCATTATTTCCAAAACCCAATTGATCGTGTGTTTTAGATAGAATTTGTGATAATAGAATAATAAGCATCATTGAATCCGATTCCCACTCCTCGAGAGATCGACCCGAGTTAACTTACTAGTCTACAAGTGACCCCGTTCTCTTGTGGGCGAACTCAAATTCCTTTTCAATCGTAGACGCGTATCGGTTAACCGGTAATTAATTTTGAAAGTAACACAAAAGTTCGGCCCAAAATTTTGCGCCGTTCCCCGGAAACGGCGCCAAATTTTGAGCCGAACTTTTGTGTTCCTTTTAAAATTAAAACCCAGTTAAACAGTACGCGTCAACTTTTGAAAGGGTTTTAGTTTGCCCGCAAGAGAACGGGGTCACTTGTAGACTTGGCAAGTTAACTCGAGTCGATCTCTCGAGGAAGACTAATCGGAATTTATTTTTGTGTTTGTTTTTACGAACGAGAAAATAACAAAATGTTACGCTAAACACGCGGACAAAAGGGTTTTGGTATGAGAATCGTGATAACTAAAACGAAGAAATAAGATTTATTCAACAAGCGATTTAAAACTATTCTTGCAAGGAGAGCGTCAATCTCTATGCAAGAACTTAACTATGTTTATAAAAGTTTTAACAACGAATTCTAAAACGAAATTGAAAATATTTTAAAATGATTAATAAAACGGGGGTCTTGGTCCTTAGAATAGTCTCCACGACCACTTGGGCATTTTATCGAACGCTTAGTCTACGAGTTGGGGTTGTCAATCCCAACGTGTAGATTAAACACCCGACAATTCCAAGCGATGGATCTAAATAATTCCAAGCACTAGACCCGTAATATATAATTAGTAATCATCAACAAATCTAATATCACAAACCCAATCAAAACATCCAATTCACGATAATAGAAATCAACTAGTTAACCAAAATAATTCTTCACCAAATGATTCACAATAATCCAAACATAAACGATTCAAACTAATAATCCAAACACAATATGCAAACACAATATTCAAACAAGATTACTGAAAGTCAAAACGAACCAATGAGAACAGATTTTAGAGTGTACGAAATTGAAATGTTTGTGAGAACTATTTCCAGCTATTCCGGAGGGATTATCATATACGAGTCAAGCCTTGGAAGCTGTCACAGACTCCCAAGAAGCTGCAACTGCCGTGGTAACTACCGAATCTACGCCACTGCAACTGGTTGTCGTGGGACTTTGAGTCGACGGGTCGTAGTTGTCAGTTCCGAGCGTGTCCTCGTGGGAGGTCTTCGTTCCTTCTATCCGGGTAGGTTCTGATCTTTAAAAGAGAGATAAGATGAAAAACGATTCAAGAACGCTCATGGGTTGTCATCTCCAACAGGTTCGAGAATGTCTTCCCGTCTCGGTTTTGTCACGAACTGCAAGGGAGATTATTCGTCTATGGATGGATTAGGGATGGTGTTTCTAGTTCTCTGAATGTGGCTGAGTTCTTGGCCTTTTGTAGCCATCAAATAGTCCTTCCGTCACTTAAAATCTCTACAAAATCCAAGTTTGTAACGCTTACATCCGATCGGATGGTCTTCCAGTCCGATTGGAGGGATCTTTCTGCCAGAGTTTCTAACACTGGTTTTTGACACTAGGTAACCCAGTGTGGATGACATACCCAGTGTCAGTTGTAATATACCAAATCAGGGCCCAATTTCTTTGAAACTCCACTCGATGGCCCACACTCGTCCACCTTAGAAAGACTACAAAAAACCTAAAATAAACATAAAATGTGGTAAAATAATTCGGAGATACATAAATACGAAAATATGCTCAAGCAATCCAACTTATACCAAAAATTAACAAAAAATCTAACTAAAACACCAGCCAAATACACAAAAATCATGAAAAATACGTGCGAGTTAGTAGGCGCCCAAAAAAAATATATTTGCCATATAATTATCACAATTTTTTTTAGAATTGTTTTCATTCGGCCCCCTAAAGACAACGTCATCTTCCTCTCCCCGCCGCCGCCCTGAGCGGCGGCCACCACCCACACAATCATGGCGACCTCATGCCCGTCCTTCCCCAATAATTCGACAGAGTTCGCCAATCTTCCTCCCCATACCTGTCCTCATTTTCTGCCATTTTCCGTCTTCCCTAGTCTCCCCTCCCCGTCGGCCGGCGAGCCAAAATCGGGTGCTCAGTCATCCTCAAGATTAAACCTGCCTATTCTCACCTCTAATTATGTAAAACCTATTTTCAATTCTGCAAGTCGAAAAAATTCTAAACAAACAGGCGCCGATCCCCTTTTGGCCAAAAATGACAAATCTCCGGCCGGACCTTCTCCGGCCAAATTCGACGTACACAAGCCACACTCTCATGACGCTGATGGTTTGCCAAATTCCAATTTCAAGAATTGTGCTCCTTTTTCTTCCAAATTGAATTTCGACGCCTGCGATCCCCTTTTGGGTATAAACGGCAAAACACCGGCCGGTGTCCCTCCGGCCAAATCGGATGTGCATCAAGCTATCCTACATTCATTCGAAGCTACTCCAAGATCCAATTGCAAGATTCGTTCACCAATTTTGGCGAATTCAAAATTTGAAGCCACCGATGCGGTTGACGCGCTCGAGCTCGGAGTACTGCAATTGGGAGGAAGAGGACGGGGCGGAGATCGAGGGAAGGGGAATGGAGACGGCGAGGGAGGGACGCCATGATGGGGTGGGTGGTGTCCTCCGCTCAGGGCGGCGGCGGGGAGTGGAAGAAGACGATGTCTTCAGGGGGCCCGAATGAAAACAATGCCAAAATGATTTTTTTGCTCTACATGGCAAATACAATTTTTTGTCTTTTAATTCATTTCCACGCGGCCGAAAAACCCTCAAATTGAAGACAAGTCAGCAATTCCTACTCAGCAAATTAGGGTGTAATTAAGTTTTTTTTTGACGATAATCGGATGAAATTGCAGAGATTTTTAAAGAAAATGGACGATATTGAAAATAGGCAAAAAAAAAGGACTAAAAGTCAAAGTAGGCAACCTTAAAATACGAAAAATTTTATTTTTCCTACTATGATATATTAGTTTTTGTATTCGAAAGTATTGAATTTTTATAAATCTCTGTCCCGTGATATGATGTATTGATTTTATATTATGATGTATTGATACTATGATGTATTGGTTTTTCACTATAATGTATTGATTTTTGTACTATGATGTATTGATATGAATTTTTGGACTAACGGATAATCCGTTGGTCCGGCCTTATAAGAGTGTTGCCCAATAAACTTTAATTAATTGTTGTGTAATTTTCTTGTAATTATTATTAGTTATTTTTCTAGGTCGAGGTTGCCTTGTCCATCGTGCTTTTATTGAATTGCCTTTTCAAATTTCTTTGTGTTAAAATCTCGTTCCTTGCTTAGTTACAATCCTTTCAAAATCTTTTCAATTTTTATTATCCTTAATTGCTCATTTTTCATTACTTGTGTTTAATTTGATTTTAAAGCTTTTGTATAGGTCTTTTCAATTAATAGATCTATAAACCAAACCCGAAAACAAATTCTTAGTGTGTTTTATAGAATTAGATTTCTTAATTATTTGAGCAATAACTCACTTTGATAATTAGTGAATCGGTTTGCCCATGAGTCAACTCATCACCTTTTCCCTCTCTCGTGGGCATACCTTGATGTTTCAAGGATGAATCATCTCCTCCTCGAAGTTCATTCTCTATCACTTTGAAACCCATCAAAACTTCCATACAAAGAAATAAGGTGGACCTAGATAACTCCACAATGAAATTACACTGCACTACGTGAAAATAGTTGATACAAATACTCTTTATTACCTACAAAGGTCGACCTCATTGTTGATTTCACAAGATTTTTAAGGTTTGACTTTAAGATTGGACATTCTCATTGCCTTTTCCAGAAGAATAACTGAGCGTCCCAACGAAATACACCTCATATTATTTACCGAAGAAGTCTATGAAGGAATTAGGTTTCCTATAAACAACTTCCTCTCGAAATCTGTTGTAAATATCATCTTCCTGCTTATGCGGCTGCTATTATGTGGAACCCGGTGTGGAATGATTTGATTACTAATTCGGGATAAAACTTTATTGATCCTTTTATTAATTTGTCATCTCGTCCAAATGCGCATTTCCTCCTCAAGCTCTAATATGCCGGAGATGAAAACTCCCTCTTTCTATATTTACTTTTCTGAGGTGTGTGCCTTCAAAGAGAATGCGTACGTCTTAGACTTTCCAACATGAAATCATATTCCAAAGAAACATTCAATTTTATCAACCTAGGATAATTAGATTGCTCGGTGGCATATGAAGCTATTCAAGGTCGCCACTTTAGCCAAATCACAACCTTGTCTCCCACTTCAATCAAAGTTGTCGAGCACTTACTCCCATTCAGGACATATGCTAAACAAGATGTTTAGGTTCTTGTGGTGAATAATATATTAATTACTTGTTAGGTTAATTAGGAAACTTTTCATTTTTCCTCCACTATATTAGCCACGGTTTAGAAATTGTACATGATGTTGATAATTATCAAAAAACGTTTGATAAGTTGGCCCATTAAAGGTTCAAAAGTTCGCTGAAATGGCGTGATTCAATATTTTCTTATCATTTTTTTAATTTTAAATATTAAATTGAATATAAAAAACTGATAAAGTTTTCATATTGGTCAATTATATTGGCCACATTTTAGAAAAGATAAGTGAAACTGGCCATTATCAAAATCATATCTGTTAAGTTAACAAATTCATCAAAACAAATCCAAAAAAAGCTTGATTGAATTTATTTTTCTGCCATAGCATAACTCTATATTATTGTATTATTGTTTTTAATTTAAATATTAATTTAATTAAAAAATCGTGGTTTGCCTTCATTTTCTTTTCTTTTAATCAAATTAATAAAATCTTAGTTAATAAGAAAAAAAAACAGTGATAAATATATAAACATAAAATATATCTTAAGAAATTATAAAATTAAAATAATAATTTATATGATCTTTATATTGTGAAAATCTTAATTAATAAAAATGCAATAAACTTAGAGATAAATATAAAAATATAAAATAATTCTTAAAAAATAATAAAATATATATAAAGATTTATATGAGAAAATCCCTTACCAATAATTTTTGAAATTTCAATATTTATTATATGTTTTTTATTATTTATATTATGTTTTTATATTTATAAATGATTTATAATATTTTATTGATTAAAGTTTTATTAATTTAGATTAACGAAAAGATAAAAGAAAAACAAGAAAAGAAAAGGGAGAGCAAAACAAGTTTTTGTTTACAATTTAATTTTTATAATATAAAATTGGTAATACAATATGGAATAATATCACATCACCAAAAAAATCCGATCGTACTCTTTTTGAACATTTTTTGATCAATAGGCCAACTTAGTAGACGTGATTTGAGGATGATCAATATCGTATACCTTTTTTTGAAATATGGTCAATATAATGGACAAACTTAAAGAAAAATGATAAAAAAAAGTATTGAACCGTTCCACATAAGCAAAAAAGCCCATTCGGACAGTTTTTTGACATTTTTTGATGAATTTTCCAACTTAGCAGACGTTATTTGATGATGGCCAATATCATGTATATTTTTTTGAATTTAGCCAATATAGTTGACCAAAAATGTTTTTTTGTTAATTAACTACAAGAATGTAGTTTAGTAAGAACAACAAAAGTCGTCAATTTACGTGATCTTTTTATTACTCTTCGTCTATTGGCAAGATATGTCGTTACAAGAAAGTCATGCTAATATACATGAATCTATTACTATATATTAATTACTATGTCATTCTATAACTCAAATAACAATAGTCACGACTTAGCCAATTATTTGCAATTCTTCATTTCAGTAGCCTCATGTTAATAGGTTTGTAGGAGCAATCATGTCGCGCTAATATCGATCGTTGGTATTGATGTTACACATATTGTAATGAAATGTTGCCCAATTTTGAAGTTGCTAAGGAAATTCATCATCGAAAAAAGTCATTGTAATTCGTCATTGTTATTGGTGTTATACATATTACAATAACATTTTATCCCAATTTTGACGTTGCTAAGGTAGCTATGAATCGAAAAAAGTCATTGCAAATGATCATTACTATTGGTGTTATACATATTGCAACCAAATTTTATTCAAATTTTGACGTTGCTAAGTGGGTCATGCATCGAAAAAAGCCAGTGAGAGAGAGGATAAATAACTCATTGAAAATTATTGTTGCTAAAGTTTAAACTTATTGGAATGTCATTTGACACTCCAATTACTTATTACCGAAAATTGAGAAGTAATGATACAAGCACAATATTTATGTGTCAAATAAAGCAAAACACATTCTCAAGTGAAATTAATTACATGAATTATATCCAACTTAAATATCAAAATACTTTAAGCCTATAAAGAAGTTTGATTCAATATGGTTTACTAAATTCAGCCAAAATATATAGAGTGGGACTCTTGGGACCAAACCATAATATTAATTACACCATTAGAGTAGTTAAAACCAACTAATAAAATGTTGTACACTTCAAATTACCAAACTAATATAAAGATAGATCATGCTCGTCCGCATCACAGGCGAATGAGTATCAGAATCCACATCATTTTACTCTTCATCATCCTCTATCCTAACTTTTTCCTTAAGTCGATCAATCTCCTTTGACTTTTCTACGACCTTTAAAATAAGAAATTGTGAAGAAGAATACATTATTTAGTCCAGAGGTTTTAATGAGGCACGAACAAATGCTTTTAGTTAGGGAATGGGCATCGAGATCTTTGTTTGTATGAACGGTTTTCCTCTTTTTAATAATAATTTCGCACTTTATTAAAAAAATGCAGTATTTAGTCCTTATGTCATCTAGTTTTAATGTCCATCAGACTAACGTCATAATATAATACGCAAACTACTTAGTCTTAATCCATTATATGTTAGTTCTCACTTAAATAATATGACTTGGAAATTCTAAGTAAGTTAATAAACTTGAACATAAATATGCTTTTAATGGGGCACAGGTCATCACACAGGTGGAAGTTGTTATATTAGTTATCTAGGGAAGTGGCGAGCTGCGAAGTGAGAAGAAAATAATGTTCTTGATAATCAAGGTTAGCTCGGCTTACAACATCATATTCGGGCGACCTGCCCTTAATAATTCTCAAGCGGTTACATCCACATATCACATGAGCATCCGATAAGAGATTGAGTTGGCGAAATAGTACCAGACCAGTAGGTCACATGATTATGCTATCTATTGACAATGAGGAAGGGGATGAGTGAAGGTAAATGGGAGTGGAGTAGTGAAATCAAAGAGGGGATACTAAGTGCTAAGAAATTGATAGAGGAAGATAAATATGTCCGACCTCATCAAGAACTCATGGAGAACGAGTTGGAGGATGGTAAGTAGGGGTATAAAATGAGGATAAGTAGCCAGTTACCAGATGGTTTAAAGATGGAGCTTGTCACTCGGTTGAAGGAATTTTGAGATATAATTTCTCTTAGAGATAGCGACTTATCAGGGGTGGCTCCTGAGGTCACGCAACATCATTTAAACACAATCTATAGGCGAGACCTGTACGTTATAAAAGAAGACATATTGGGACAGAATTGGACAACGTGATGGACGAGGAGCTATAGAAGTTGCTGAAAGAAGGTCATATCCTGGAGATCCAGTTCTTGATGTATTTGTCCAACGTAGTTATGTTTCCAAAACAAGGATACAAGTGGAGGATGTGAGTTGATTTCTACTAGTTGAACAAAGCTTATCAAAGGATCCTTATCTGCTACAATGTGTTGATCAACTAGTGGATTCAATCTCAGGATGTGAGCTACTGAGCATGATGGATGCATCCCAGAGATACCATCAAATCCAATTGGTGAAAGAAGATCAACCTAAGGTAGGATTTGTCAAATTAACCGGTACGTAATGCTTTGTCTCCATACCATTTGGGTTAAATAATACAGGGGTAACCTATCACAGGCTTGTGGATAAGATGTTTACAGATTTATTGGGATCCATCATGGAGTTCTATATGGATGATAAGTTAGTGAAGAGTAAGAGGGAGGAGTCTCATGTCAAGGATTTGAAGAAAGTATTTACAATATCGAGGTAGTATATGATGAAACTGAATCCCATGAAGTGTTTCTTTGGATTTCGGTCAGGAAATCTTTAGGATACATGGTGATATAATGAGGCATTGAGGTAAATCTAAAGAAGTTACGGGCTGTGATGGACATGCCACACCCTCAAACTGTGAGAGAGGTGCAGGTATTAACAGGTCACATAGCAGGTCTTAAATGATTTATTTCTAGGTCAGCCGAGAAGGGTTTTCCTTTCTTCAAAACTCTGAGGAAGGGATCAAAGTTGTTGTGGACAGAAGAAGCATGAGAGTCCTTTGAAGATTTGAAGAAGTACTTGACCGAGATCCCGCTATTGATGAAGCCTATGGTAGGTGAGGATTTAATCCTATACATATCTGTTAGAGAGGTTGCAGTGAGCTCGTTATTGATTTGAGAGAATTCTAGAACCAAAGACCTATTTATTACAACAGTAGGATGTTGCGAGGAGCAGAGTAGAAATATTCAGAGTTGGAGAAAGGGGGTTTTATATTGATCTACACAGCGAGAAAACTGGACCTTATTTTATAGGTCATCAGACTAAGGTGAGGTCCAAGTTGGCATTGAATCCAGTGCTGAGCAAGTTAAACATATCTGGAAGATTAGTGAAGTATGAAATATAGTTCAGTGAATACGGTGTGGTGTATTTTCCCAGAACGGTAATTAAGGCATCAGTGCTAGCTATTTTTTTCAAGAAATGGTGCACCCTGAAGAGGAAGAAGACGAATAGGATGCATGGTTATTGTATGTAAATGGATCAACCATGGCAAGTGGTGTGGGGCTAAGAATTGTTCTAACTATCTCCAAATGAGAAAACTTAAATTCACTGAAATCCTCAAATAATGAGGCCGAATATGAAGCATTAATAAAGAGAATAAATATGGCAGGCGGCCTGAAGGTGAGATGGATAAAGGAGTATAGAGACTCTCAATTGATAGCTCGCTAGTATGACAGGTATATTAAAGCACGAGAAGAACCCATGCAAGAGTATCTAGTAAAAGCTAACAAAGGGGTAGCTCTATTCGAGGAATTCAAATTGGAACATCCACCGCGAGCTAAAACTACAAAAACGGATTAACTCGCCAAGATGGCAGGGGCTTTGGGGACTGCAACATGAGGACTGTCACTTTAATGGAATTAGCTGATAGTAGCTTGGAGTAAGTAGGTGATGTAATGGAAATAGAGGAGAGGGAGGATTGGAGAACACTGGTGCGGAAATTTCTTAACAAAGCTATGGAGGACAATATGCAATTGTCTACTAAGGAGGCCAGGATAGCAGCTCGGTTCTTCATGATGGACGAACAATTGTAAAAGAGGTCGCACTTTGGACCCTATCTGAACTGTTTATTGCCAGAATAAGGGTTGGGGGTGTTGAAAGAAATACATGAAGGTTACTATGGATATCGTGTGAAGAGCCGGACATTGGTCTGAATGGCCTTACGAACTGGTTTCTTTTGGATAGGAATGAAAGGGATGTAAGGTGAGCAGGTGATGACCAGTAAGAAGTGTCAGATGCAGAAGCCAATCATTCATGTGCCAGCTTAAGATATGACAGTGATGAGATCGCCCTACCCATTTGCACAATGGGGAATTGATATTGATGACCACTACTAAAGACACCTAATAAGAAGTACCTAGTGGTCACAGTAGATTATTTTACATGGTTGAGGCCGAGACTGTGACCAACATAGTCGAGCAGATAGTGATGTATTTTATCTTTGATATTATTTATTACAGGTGTGGGGTGCCACGAGTATTGGTCTCGGACAATAGCACACAATTCAATGGGCACATGATGCAGGAATTATACAAGACGATGGGGATGAAATAGAGATTTGCTTCAGTGGCACATCCCCAAGCTAACGAACAGGTTGAGGTCACTAATAGGATTATAATGTAGGGGATCAAGATAAGGCGTGAAAAAATAGGTGGATTATTACTTGAGGAGCTATCACCAGTCCTATGGGCTTACTGGTCAACCCTGCGAACTACTTAGGGGAATCACCCTTTAGTCTGGTCTATAAAATAGAAGTTGTCATCCTAGACGAGATATCAGGGGGATTGCATATCATAGTTACTTTTAACACCGAGGAAAATAAAAAGATTGGCTAGAGGAGCTTTGGTGGAGATTGACGAAATAAGGGACAACCAGGCATAATTATTGGCATTAGCGGTGTCGGCCCACATTCCAAAACGGTCTCCATTCCCACGTCTCCTCAAATACTAACAAGTTGGTGGCACGTGTCCTACCCCAGGACGATTGGCTTTCAAGCTCATTACCTAGGGTACTGTCCACATTAAATGCGGGGATCCCATCAAATCCTGCCTTTCTCGATTCCTATTTTTCAAATTTATCCACTTGCCTTTTTGTCCCTCCACGTCTCTTTTTCCCTTCACTTTTCAAATTCTATTTTCACAACTTCTCGAATTCTCCCTTTTTCCTCTCTAGCATTCCGGCGAGTTTCTCCATTTCAATTTTTCTTCATCCAGCTTCAATTTGTTCCGTAACCATGTACTTCCTTATTTCTTCTCACATCCTTTAATTATGTCGACTTCTTCATCTTCTAATTCGGATGCGGGGACCTCGTCGGAGCATCCGGCGAATTCCACTTCCTCCGTAGATCTATCATTATCCGAGTCACCCTCGGTGGCTCCTCCGGCAGAGGTTCCGCCGGCTTTCCCTTACCTTCCCGGTGACAATGTCTCCTCGATAGTGAGTAACCAAACTCTTAAGGAGATACGCACTACCTGCAACATTTCCGATGAATTCACCTTTACCAGTCCGGCATCGGACGAGAGGGCTTCATCGCCTCCCCCTCACCATCTAACTTTCTATGTGGACCAATTCCATGCCGGCCTGAGTTTACCAGTTCATCCCTTCATTCTAGCCGTTTCCCGGATGTACCAGATTCCAGTATACCAGTTCCTGCCCAACACCTTCCGGGTTATGGCGAGCTTTCACCTGGCAGGGCAATATTCCGGGATAACTCCCACAGCCCAAGTTTTCTACTCCCTATTCCTAGCTAAAAGCGCTTTTGTCTTTTTCTATCTTTCCGCCAAATCAGATGTGCACTTCTGACAGGTCTTCCCACTTCTCACAAGTCCTGGAGAAAGAAGTTCTTTTATGTTCAATGTTCCGGAGATTGGGGCTTCTCTACTGCTCCGATTAACATGTTGCCTCCACAAGCACCATTAACCCATGGTGAGAGACCACCACACATAGCCAAGAAAATCAACCTCCTTAACGCTATACCTCTGGACATATCCTCAGTCCTTAAACCTGAACTTTTATCCTTTTTTATCTCTCAAAAATAGAGCGGACCTCTGCCTCCTCACATTGGTATAATCCAGCACTATCAGTTCACCTCTTTTCTTCAGTTGTCGATATTTATCGTTTATAACTCCATGTATTTTTTCTTATTTCAGTAAATATGTTGCAAGCACGTCTGGCTGCCAAAGTGAAGAATTGCGCTTGATCGAGCTAGCCCGGGAGACCACACGCCGAGCCTTCCTGGGGTCGGTGGAGCTGTACTATCTCCTAGTCCCTGAGTCCGAGGTCTTCTTTGGTCTAGGAGTGGATGCTCATGCCAAGTGGGTAGCTGAAAACCCCACTTTTCCCTTTGACCGTTCTGCTCCCATCACAGGCGCTTCTGAGCCCACCTCCTTCACTTACGTTGCTGAGGATGATCGCCTGCACTTGCTGGACTCTGCCGCCTTTGCTGATCACATCCACCAGACCTTTTGCTCTTCCACTTCAGCTTCTTTCCCCCACCCCCCCACCCCCCCCCCCACCCCCAATCATTGGCAATGGTGGTGGAAAACTCTCCAACCTTTGCCAACCTGGGTGATCTGTAAGAGTCCACTCAATTCGCAAAGGATTTTACTGAGGTTGCCTAGGCTGAGGAGCAGGCGTGAGGAAGAGATGGGATCAGCTGACCCGAGGTGTAGCTCAGGATACCTAGATGGCCTTGTCTGTTTTTTTCATGATTTTGCTTTTCAAACAGATCTTGTAGGGTTTGGCCTGTGTGGCCGATCTGTTTTATTAAATGTCAAGCTCTTGTACTGGATGATTACTAATAATAAATACTTTTGTCTCGTAGCAACTCTTGGTATTCTAGGGTTTCATTAATTCACAGAAACCCTAGTACTTTTTATTCTCTGGCATGTGCCTTCTCTTGTTTTAAATATATGCATGTACACTTCATTTTCCTTCAACTTACTGCAATGGACTCTTCTCCTCTTCTTCAAGAACTCGACATTGTGAAAAGGAAGAACATCTCTCTAGTGGTTGAGAATTTCAAACTCTCCGATAAACTTGATTTGCTTTGAGAAAAAATTAATTATTTCCATCGCCTTCAAGAAAGGAAGAGGCAGAAGAAGCGCCATTACAAGCGGGAATGGGTTGAGCTTCGTCAACTGAATCGCCAATTGTAAGAAGAAAATGCTGATTTGGCGGAATCAGTAAGCCGATTGACCATCGTCGCCGGCGAAGCACAAGCTCTGTCTGAGCGCGCTGATAAATATCGTCAGCACTACCATGAGATGGAGCGTGAGCTGTGGCGTGTTCGCCAGGCTCTGGCTGCTGATCGGAGATCTTCTCAGGGATGAGCTCCTGTATTTATCTTTCTTTTTTGTTTCCTGCATTCTGTTAATCAAAATTGCTGACCTTCATAGAAGGTGTGTGCAATTAGCTTTTTTATATTTCCCAGAACTTTAATGAATGAGTTATCAATTTTGAATTTCTGCTTTTCAAAAAGTGATTTTACAATGACGATCAATTTTGGCTTGTTTATCATATGTAGTTTCTTGTTTCCCAGAATATAATGATAAATGCAAGGGCTTTCTAAAAAATATTCGATCAATTCTATTCCGCCCAAATTATGTGAATCATGTTTTCTGAGTACCAACCATTCCAGGGTAATGGGGTGTACCTTTAAGGCTTCCTCCTTTAGTCAGGTCTTGCTTGTGGCTGATCAACCACGGCAATCGTTTCATGTATTTGTTCTGACAATCATGTTCGGTATCAATCTTCATGCTTTAGCCGGTCCTGTCGTAACCTGTTTAGACAAGTGGCAATATTTCATGGGCCGCCGCCCTAAACCAAGCCCGGTGTCTCTGTCATTCAGGTCAGGAAATATTACGGGCATCTACCCTTGGCCAGTCCTAGCTTTAAACTGACAGTCAGGTCAGGAAATCGGGGCATCCGCCCTTAGCTAATCTTGGCTGAAACTGACAATCAGGTCAGGAAATCGGGGCATCCGCCCTTAGCCAATCCTGGCTGAAACTAATAATCAGGTCAGGAAATCGGGGCATCCGCCCTTAGCCAATCTTGGCTTAAACTGACAATCAGGTCAGGAAATCGGGCATCCGCCCTTAGCCAATCCTGGCTTAAACTGACAATCAGGTCAGGAAATCGGGCATCCGCCCCTTAGCCAATCCTGGCTTAAACTGACAATCAGGTCAGGAAATCGGGCATCCCGCCCTTAGCCAATCCTGGCTTAAACTGACAATCAGGTCAGGAAATCGGGCATCCGCCCTTAACCAATCCTGGCTTAATTATTAATACGTACGCGAACTGGTGCACAAGATGAAACCTGCAATTTTATTCAATAAATTAAATAAACATCAAGATATTACAATTATGAATAAGATTTTTGTAAATTAGAAATATTCCAAACACGGGGGATCTCGGTCCCATCCAGCTCTTCCAATTTATAAGCGCCCCCTGCTAAGATTTGGATGACTCGGAGTGGTCCTTGCCACGCGACATCTAGATCTCCCTTCGTCCTTCCTAAATCAGCTCTTCCCAGAACCAGATCTCCCATCTTGAACTGCCTCTTGATCACAGACTTATCGTAAGCTGCTTTTATTCTCCCTTTGATGTGTGCTATTCTAACAGCAGCTCTGTCTCTTTTCTCCTCCACCAAGTCCAGAGCATCCTGAATTAATAGCTCATTCTGTTCTTCGACAAAATTCTGAACTCGATGAGTCTCCATGTCAATCTCAGCAGGTACCACAGCATCCATACCATAAACCAGGCTGAAAGGCGTTTCCCCTGTGCTTTCCTTGGGATTAGTTCTGTATGCCCATAAAACTGAATTCAGTTCATCCACCCATCTGCCTCCATCTCTTTCCAGACGCATCTTGATCCCGTGCACCAATATGCAATTGGTGACTTCCACTTGACCATTGGCATAGGGGTGGTAGATGGATGTGAAGTGCTGGTCAATTTTCATCTTTGCACACCAAGCTCTAATTTTAGCACCCATGAACTGGGTGCCATTATCGGAAACCAGAATTCTGGGTACACCAAATCTACAGATAACATTCTTCCACAAGAACTTCATGACCGCATCCTCTGTAATTCTTGCCAAGGCCTTGGCTTCCACCCATTTACAAAAATAATCAATCGCTACTATCAGAAATTTCTTTTGGGCAGGAGCCATGGGAAAAGGACCGACTAATTCAATGCCCCACTTAGCAAAAGGGCGAGGAGAGCTCATCGTCATGAGCTCTTCCGCGGGTTTGTGTATCAACGATGAGTTCTTCTGACACTTCTCACAAGTACGCACAAAATCTTCTGCTTCCTTTCGCAGTTGTGGCCAGAAATATCCCGCTCGCAAGATCTTACTTGAGAGAGCTCTGGAACCCATATGGTTATCGCAACATCTCTCGTGGATTTCTCTAAGGACCAAGTTCCTTCTTCCCGACTAAGGCATCTTAGAAGGGGCTGTCCAAAACCTCTTCGAAATAGCTTTCCTTTGACTAAACAGAATCTGGCAGCCCTGGTCCGCACCTTTACCAATTCCTTCTTATCTTCTGGCAAGACTCCTTTCTCTAGGTATGCTTTTATGGGAGAGCGTCAGTCCTCTCCTTCAATCACCGAGCACACCTGCTCTATCCCAAAATCTGCATTTGCTTTAAGGAGAGTAATCACCCTCTCGTGGTAGTCCGTAGCTGAGCTAGCTATCTTCGCTTGATAGTCAGCTCTTCCATTCTCTTCTCTACGGATTTGCAAGAATGTTAAAGATTATATATCCCTGGCGAGCTCTCTGAACTTGGCCAAATATCTTTGCATGCTCTCTTCCCTTATTTCAAATTCTCCACTTATATTTTTGAAGACGAGTTGGGAATCCACCCTAGCACAAACCAGTTCTGCCCCCAAGTCTCGCGCCATCTGAACTCCTCTTAGGACGGCCTCATACTCCGCCGTATTATTGGATAAGGCGTAATTCAGGCGCACTGCATACTCAGTGGCTACACCTGCTGGGTCAATCAGGACTACTTCTGCCCCGCAGCCCTGATTTCCAACAGAGCCGTCAGTAAAAATTGTCCATTCCCGCTTTTCCTCGGAAGAGCGTGTCATTTCTTGCATGGAATCAGCCAAGTCCTGGGCCTTAATGGCTGTCCTCGTATCGAATGCAATGTCAAACTCACTGAGCTCGATTATCCACCTGACCAGTCTTCCTGACGCCTATGGCTTATCCATTACAGCTCCCAACGGCAGGTTGGTTCGTACAATTATGCTATGGGACAAAAAGTATGGACGCAGCTTACGAGCTGTTCCCACTAAGGCCAACATCACTTTATCAACTTCAACATACCTTGTCTCGGCGTCGTGCAAGACCTTGCTCCAGAAATAGACTGGTCTCTGTACTTTACCTTCTTCTCTAATCAAGATAGAGCTAACTGCCTGCTGTCCTACAGATAAGTACAAGACTAGGGGCTCTCCCTAGATAGGATTCGTGATCAAGGTCATTCTAGCCAAGTGCTCCTTCAACTTTTTAAACGCGTCTTCACACTTACTGGTCCATTCAAATCGAACCTTCTTACGTAAGGCTTGAAAAAATGGCAGGCTCTTCTCTGCTGAGGGCGAAACAAATCAGCTCAAGGCATTGATGCGACCTTCCAAACATTGCATTTCTCTAACATTTCTAGGCACCTTCATCTCCATGATTTCCCTCACCTTCTCTGGATTGGCCTCAATGCCTTTTTCCGTCACCATGTATCCTGAAGATTTGCCAGTTCTAACCCCAAACGCGCATTTCTTGGGATTGAGCTTCATTCTATACTTCCTCAAGGTGGAAAATGTTTCTCTCAAGTCTTCCACATGAGAGGTTGACTTGATACTTTTGACCAACATATCATCCACGTACACCTCCATGTTCCGCCCTAACTGCTCCTTGAACATTTTATCCAACAGCCTCTGATACGTGGCCCCTGCGTTTTTTAGCCCAAATGGCATGACCACGTAATAGTACATTCCCTTTGGAGTGATGAAGCTGAATCGCTTCCAGTCCTCCTTCACAAGCCGGATCTGCTGATAACCTTGTGAAGCATCCATCATGCTCAGGAGTTCGCAACCAGAAGTCGAGTCAACCAGTTGGTCAATCCTTGGGAGCGGGTAGTGGTCCTTTGGGCAGGCGCAGTTGAGATCACGGAAATAAATGCACATTCGCCAATCTTCTTGAGTTTTGGGAACCAGTACGGCATTGGAGAGCCATTCTGGGAATTGTATCTCCTGGATATGCTTGGCTTTTAATAACTTCTCCACCTCAGCCTCAATGATGGCCTCTTTTTCAGGCCCGAAGTTGCGTTTCTTCTGTTTCACCGGCTTCATGTCTGGACTAGTATTAAGGCGATGTTCGATCACCTCTGGGTCTATCCCCACCAGGTCTGACCTATTCCTGCCACATCAACAGGAGATTACGTCTCTTTGTAGTCAATATTAGGGCATTGTGAGAAAATTTGTGCTACAAGATGAGCTTTGTATCTCAGGACTTCATTTCTCTCATTACGTTTTCTGACAAAAACCCATTTATGTCCTACAGGCTTTACATTTGGTGGGCTTTGCACTACCGGACAAATACCTATCGTTTTGACCGAGAATCAAGTTCTGCCTTTATTGGTTCTTTCCATTTAGGCCAATGTATTCAATAATAGAGCATGGTTTGATATCATCGTGCTCTATGATTTCTTGAGCAACAGTGTATGCAAATACATCATCAATTTGCGTGGAAAATCTTTCCATCAATTCATACACATTTTCATAATCTATTGAGATTTCTTTGTTCTCTGGAATCATATCAAACATCGGAGCTTCCTCCAATAATGATACATGAACATAACTATAATCAGAGATAATCTAATGAGAGGGATTTTCTTCATTGATGATTAATGGATTAGGTTGTGCCGCACCTTCCCACTTTTTCCTCGGGTGGGTGTCGATCGAACCAGGTAACCTCCCCCTTTTCCTTTTAGGAGTCACAACCTCAACAACACCTCCAATATGTGTGGTTGCAATGACTCTTTTCGTGGTGCTGTGCCCTTTATTGGAGACTTTTAACCTTGCAAGCACATTTACAGTCGGTATATGAGATCTTGTCATTGTAGCGATATCACAAACGCATCAGGCATCGAATCTGCTACGTTTTGAAGATTTATTATTATTTTTAATTCATTTTCACATGGTGAAGTATGGGTATCAAAATGATATAGAGTGGAGACAGAACAAAACAATTCCTATCGTTCCCTCAGAAAATCCTTTCTCTTATCTCCCCCTAACGATGGGAATACTGTCTCATCAAAGTGAATTTGCAAATCGAGCATTGAATAGATTGCCTGTTAAGGGTTCTAAATAGTGAAAAATTATTGGAGAATCATATCCAACATATATACCTAATTCTCTTTGAGGACCCATTTTTGTGCGTTGTGGGGCGCAATAGGCACATATACTGCACAACCAATTTTGCATAAACGGGAAATGTCAGGCTCATATCCAGTTACCAACTGGTACGCAAAAAATAGCTTGCTAGTAGTATTTCTAAAATGAATAAGTTGAGTTGTATGCAATATGATATAACTCCATGCAGAAATAGGCACATAACAAATGCCTGAGACACCATTTCAAGTCCTTTGATGGTGGCTTCTGTGAGACCATTTTGTTTATGCACATGCGGTATAGGATGTTCTACATCAATCCGGATTGTCATACAATAATCGTCAATTTCTTTTGATGGGAACTCTCCTACATTATCAAGTCTTATAGACTTGATAGGGTGATCGGGGTGCTGAGCCCTTAAATGTATAATTTGTGTAGGAGTTTTACAAAGGAAACATTTCGTGTGGACAATAGTGCAACATGTGACCAGCGTGTTGAAGTATCTACCAGAACCATAAAATATCTAAATTTTCCGCATTCTGGATGAATAGGTCCATAAATATCACCTTGGATTCTTTGCAAGAAGGGAATGTTTTGCTTTGTATCTGTAGCATAGGAAGGTCTCGATCCTATTATTGCTAAAGAGCAGGATTTGCAATACGAGTGATGTGCCTTTGAGATACATATTAAGGCAGAGTGAGATGTAGGTAATGTATCTTGTGCTTCAGAATTTATTAGCTGCACTTGTGCAGTAATAGTACCGACATTGGGTAGTGCATCGCGTTTATATTCCACTTTATGAGTCACTTTAAAGAAAGGATGTCCGTGTGAGTTTTTCAAAAGATGGATCATCATGTCACTACTATGATGTCCAAAGCCTATATAAGTCAGTGTTACATAGTTCATTATTAGTGATGGCATAAGATTTAATAATTTGTATAGTGGTGAGGTATAACCCATTAGTTTCTCAAAGATGCATTTTCTTCCACATTCATTTGTGGTAATACACACACACAAACACACAAACACACATACACACACACACACATACACACACACACACACACACACACACACATATATATATATAGGGGTGGGTTCAAATAGAACCATGTCATTATATGCGAACCTGCGAACTAGTGCTTTTATTATATACCACCAGTGCTTTTATTATACAATCACAGTACTTTAATAATATTTTCAGTTATATACACCAATAGTGCTTTTATTAGACAGTTCTATTGCTTTTAATCAAATAAGTAAATACACAAAAAATCTGATCCATCCATTTAATTATATCTAAGGCTTACAATTGACCCTAAGTTCACATATAATGACATGGTTCTCATTTGAACCTAATCCTATATATATATATATTCCTTTCCATTCTCACAGTGAGTTTCCAAGTGATAGTCGTTGGCATGGATATCTTTGAAACTCAACAAGGTTCAATTTGCTCGTGGTGCATATAGAGCCTTTTTTACTGTTACCATTATGCCATTAGGCATCAAGAATTTGGCAGTTCCTAGCCCTTTGATTAGTTGAGGTTTCCCAATCATCGTAGTCACATACGAGTTATAAGGAATTATTTCAATAAACAATTGTATATTCCTTAAAATTGTGTGAGTGTCCCACTATCATCTAAGCACTCTATTTCTCTGCGCGACATCCTACAAGTAAAGTGGTGATAGTGTCATGAAAAGAGTTAGAGAGATTTTTCTAATTCTTTAGAGTGTCGTGGAAGATCTAGAATGATGTACTTCTCATTCGAATATGGGGCTCTATGTGTAAGTTGTATTTTTGCACACCATATTTGCTATATTTGAACCAAACACGTAGTTTTGTAAATAATAAACTTGAATACATTCAATACTTTAGAATAAAATTCAAAATTATTAATAAACCAATCAAATAAATATCTTGTCCAAAATAAATTTAATTCAAAAACAAATTTTAATACCAAACTCCATAGTCTTTATAAATGAGGCAATAATGCCTTCACAAATTTCTTGAAAACTAAGCAAATAGATAAAGTAGATCACTCAAAATCAGGAACATCAAGTGATTGAGCAAGGTTCTTATTACCATTGAATTATGCAATCGTGAGGTTGACATCAACGTCATGATCTTCATTTTCAACATAGTGAGTCTCTTGTTCTTTAGACTCTCTAAGTCTCTTGTAGATGGCTGCTACTTTGTCACTTGCGCGATAGTTTTGGTACCAATGCCTAGTGTCACCACATTTATAGAAAGGTTCATTCCCAACTCTTTCTCATTTATTCAAAGGGTTCTTGTATGGTGCCTTGGTGTTATGACCACTAGGCCTAATATTACCATGGCCACTTTGGGTGCTACTACCATCTTTGAGACATACATGAGGAGAGCTTCCACGACCTCTACCATGCCCTCTACCACGGCCCACATGGCCCTTACCTCGTGGTTCATAATTACCACTTTGAGGGGGATTAACAAGTCTAGTCCCCTTTACTTTGAGGTTCTTTACACTATTTACTTGACCATAATTACTCTCGGGAATTTTCTTTGTCCCTGCATGTCTAGCATGATTGTTCAAGAGAACTTGATCATGTTTGATTAACATGAGTTTTTCTTGATTTTTGTTAGTGTTTTAGTTAGTTTTTGTTATTAATTTTTGTATAAGTTGGATAGATTGAGTATATTTTTGTGTTTTTGTATCTCCAGCTTATTTACCGTGTTTTGATCATTATTGATGCAATTAGGTAATGATTCTCTATTTTTCACCATACAGCTAGGTAGGCAAGATGCTCGGGACTTAAAAGATTAAGCTCACAAGACTTTGCGAGGAACGAGAGATAAGAACAAGCAAATCAGCGAAGAAGTTTCAGACTTATCAGTAAACGAGCCGTAAAGAAGACGTCGTCGATCGACGCAGGCGTCGACGCGAAGTCGATGCACTTGAGCCGCATGCATCGATTGACCACCATGTCGACAACCCATCTACAAAAGTCTCTATCCACGTTGGTCCATACTCCGTTGATCAACGCACATGATTGATGCAATTCTAGAATGCCCATCTACGCGATTCCCATCGATCGATGCTAGTCGACGCCGACCCAGAATCGGGATTTTTATGGAAATTCTCTATTCTAACTTTTAGAAAACCTATTTATACCCTTTCATACTTCATCTAGGGTAAACTTTACACTTCCTTAGGGTTCTGAGATGCAGAGAGAGTCCGTTTTCACCCTCTGTTACGTAGATACAAGATCGAGATTGAAGACCCAAGATTATAAGTTCTCAAGTTCTGTTTCTTCATTTTTGATTCGTTCTTCGATTGAGATCTACTTTCTTTTCTCTGCAATAGCTTGAGATTTACCATTTTCTAGACTTAATAAGTACTCTAAACTTTTTTATTGCTTTTTAGATTAGTTCTTAGTTAATTCTAGATTTTAGATAATTTGCTCTTTCTTTTTGGATCTTGAACTATTGATGCTTGGATACTTTGGATTTCATAGGTAATATATAGATTGTAATCATTTTCCTTTCAGTTTCGCTTCGTTTATTCATGCTTGGTAATCGAAGTAGTAATTTATTCATGCTATTTAGTTGTTCTTCAATTTCTAAAACTCTAGTTCTTAGTTTCAAATAAGCTAGATTTTAAACCCTAGTTCCTTAGTTAGTATAATTTAATTAGTTTAATTAATTAGTTTTCAATAAGTTCTTGCTTTTCAATTCGTAGTTTATATATTCAAAAACCCTAATTATACATGTTCTTGTGTGATATTGTGACTAAACAAATATCCAAAATTCCGATTGTCAATTCCTCGAGAGATTCGACTCGAGTCAACTTACCAACCTACGAGTGACCTCGTACTCTTGCGAGCAAACTGAAACGTTTGAAAAAAATATTTATAAAGTATGTACGGAAAGTTCGATTAAAGATTTGGCACCGTTGCTGGGGAATTGGCAAAGGTTTTGAAGATGTTTGTTCGTATTACTTTTTGTTTATCCGCCTATATGTATAATTGTTCTTGGTTTGAAACTCGATGCGTTGATGTTGTTTGTTGTTGATGCAAGGTCGTAGAAGCTTAAAAGGTGAGGTTGCCCCATTCATTAACAGCATCGAACGAGTAGGGAGACAGAGAAAACTTTTTCCTTCTCCCAACGGGAATCCATCTGAAGTAATCCAAGCCACCATGTCAAACAATCCACTTAATGGCGGCCGAGGAACCGGAGGAAGAGGAGGAAGAACAAATGGTGGCCGAGGGAGAGGAAACGATAACCATACCCCCCTCACGATCCTCCATACGGCATGCCACTCAATGATAGCATGCACGTGGGAGACCAACAGAACGACATCGGGGATGAAGACTTGCCAATTTTTGATCCTATTGACAACCAAGAGAACAACATGTAGAACAACCAAGGTGTAGAACATGGAGGACTCGAGATCCTCGATGGTGCGAACAACATGGGGCCCCATACCCAGCCCCAGGACAACCGCCAATTCGTAATGCCAAGAATTCCTATCAACCAACCACAGCACTTCTTGAACAGAGAAGAAGCTCGAGCCTTCAATGCTCGGGAAAATCAGGAGTTTGGGCGCAACCAAGTTGGTAATGGCGGGCCCCAGCCCCAAAACAACCAACGGAATAATGAGTACCAGAACTGGGAGCAAGAACCGCATCGTTTCCAAAATAGAGGGGGATGGCAACAATACCATGTTTGGCAGAACGAAAATGCCCGGAACATTGCATACACTTCAAGAAATCACATGTTTGTGATAATTATTTTTTCCACGCATAAGATTTTTTCATGATATGCTTATCAATAGTGACGAATTTTAATTTTGTCACTTAAAAATACATTTTAACGACAATATTTATTTTTGTCATTATCGATTTGGTTGTTTGTCAATAATTCACATATTTGATGATGATTAAATAGAATTTGTCACAATAATAGAATGACGAATAAATGGGTACGAAAGAACCTTTCACCGATAAATTAGTAATGAATGATGACGACATTTGGTTTCATAATAAGTTTTTATTCGTGACAACACTATATTTTGTAATTATTTTTTCCATGATAAATGGTGATGACACATAGTATCACGATAAGTTTATTTTCATGACAACACCATATTTTATCACAGTTTCAAGAAAAATAGTGGCAACATTATTTTGACACTAAAGTCTTATTTAGTGATGACAAATATGAATTTTTCATTCACATCAAGATTTAGGATGTGATATTTTCAATAACAACTTGATCATAATTGGTGATGACATTTGGTATCACTACATTTTTTTATGTAAATATTATTCAACTTATTATTTGTCATTAAATATTTATTTTCTATGTTTATTTAACTAACTATATTGTTTTTAACGACTATGTTATTATTATATAATAGTTCTCAAGTTTTTTATTTTTAAAATTGATTAAATAAGTTTATAAATTTAAATAATAGATTATTTTGTTTTCTTCTGATTTCGAGTTTTGAAATTTATTTATTATCGTATTATAACATTTTATATATTTGTATACAAAATTCTAAATTAATCTCTTTACCCAAAATCTCTTTTTGTGAACACATCTTTTTTTGTGTGTGTGTGAAGTATTTATTTAGAAGTTAATCACACTTTATTATATTCTTATCTAATTTATTTTGATATTTATTTTATAATAGTTCAATTATATTTTTTTTATTTTTAAAATATATCAAGTAATTATTAATGATTAAGTATTTATTTAACTTGCTTTATAATTTTTAACGACTTATATTATTATTGTAGAATAATTTAAGTTTTCTATTTTAAAATTTTAATTATCGTTTGACACACACACACTCACACACACACACACACACACACACACACATATACATATATATATATATATATAATATATATATATATATATATATATATATATAATTTTTTTTTGTTACAAATTGGATTAGTTTCCCCCAACAAATAATCACTTGGGCCACTAAATTATTTTGAGGTTTATTTAATATTATATTACAATATTTTATATTTTGGTTTTATTCTTTTTTCTTTATTAAATAGTTATTTAAGATTTATTTTATATTTATGAGAAGTATTAAATTTTGTATTAAGCTTAAAATGAATTTTTGGTACGTTGTGTAGGGTTAAAAGAAAGATTAAACTTGTTTTAATGTATAATTCTTTGTTTGTAAAATATAATATCAGGACCATCTGGTGGAGTGGTTGCGGTTTGGTATCAATATTAAATATTGTGGGTTCAAACTCCTTGTCTCTCAAAGGTTAATTTCTTGCTCCCGAACTTTTGTGTAATTTAAATATAATAGAAAATATGTAGATGTTGAAGCAATGTCAATAAAAAATTAAAATCGCAAAACAAAACCAATGGGAATTGAACCCACAATGTATAGAACCATTTTCTAACAAGATATAAATCAAACCATTTAACCAACTATTATTTGATGTTAGTTTTTCCAAATATAATATAATTGTACGCTTGTCTGATCACAATTATTCTTAACCTTATACAAATCAAAACTACCACATAATCTTTTCATAAATATATAAAAACTATAAATAACTATTTAATAAATTATAGTACACAAAAAATGAATAAATAAAAAACAAAAAGTTAAATATAAAAGATATACTCCCTCCATCCCATAAAGATAGTCCACTATTCCCTTTTCATCCGTCCCTCAAGGATAGTCTAGTTACCATATTTAACATATCATTAATTTTTATTTACACACATACCCTTAATTAATATTCTTGAAATACTAGTTTTCTACATGGTAAATTGGAAATTGATGATTACAATACAAAATCTTACTATTCCAATAACAAATATACCAATTTCCACACTGATTTCTATGAGTATTAATTAACATTAATCAATTTAAGAAGGGTATAATTGGAAAACACTAACTAAACTAATGACTTAACTATATAAACTACTCATTTTCTAATCTATGTGAAATCAACCGCAACTACCATTTTGGGACGGATGGAGTAATATAATACTAAATAAAATTCAAAACTTGAATTGATAAATAATATAAATATATAACACAATATCTTTAAATTTTATATAATTATTTAATAAAATTGAAAAAAAAATAATATAAAATAATAATATAAGTCATTTGGATTTTATAAGTTAGGTTCAATAAATATTTATTAATGAATAATTAATATATTTAAAAATAAAAAACATGAATTAGCATTTTCATTTATTCAATCAAATGTGTTAAGTAAACATCAATATCATTTTCGGTTGCTTAAGAATAAAAATTAACATAGTGAGCATCATAAACTTCCTCTTCATACACAACCAAAGAGAAAGATTATATGTGATCGATATAACTATCCAACAACTATTATTAGAAGTCATCAAACTATAGGGATTTACCCCACCTACGAATAATGCCAACTTAAGGATTCTTGGCTCGGCAACAAAATCTGGCCATTTGTAGTCCTACTTTCCAGAAAGGAGCATCAACTGGGTGCCACAAATAACCAACACGAACTCTTTTATCAGCATGCTAAGTTAACTCCTTATATACATCCTTATTAAAGAACATATTTTGAGATCTTGGAATTGGTAGAAAGTACCACAACACCTTCGATAGAATTTTCTGCGTATATGGGAATTCTTGGTCACCTTCCATCTTGAAACACCACAAGTTGGACAGATTGTACAATCCTTGCACTCCTTTCAATATAGGATACAATCATTTGGGGAAGCATGAATTTTCTTGTAATCCATCCCCAATGCAACTAAGCTCTTCTTTGAATCATACAAAAACTAAGGTAATTCATTATTAGTGGGAGCATATTTAAATACAAACTAAGTAGGTCATTATAGCTTTTATCACTCCAACCATACTTTTCCATGAGGTTTTTGAATTCATTACATCCGAGGTATAAAGGTTTTTTGTATCTTTAAGTAATTTAGTTAATTCATTTTGATTCTCAAAATCTTTATATACAATGTGCACCATGTCTACGGGTTCTTGTGCAACAAAATCATGGTCATGTTGTGGAACTTGAGCGTCAATATTCATTGAGTACTCTTCTACCTTCCAAGCAAAAAAGTACTAGTACAGTTAAAAGAGTTGGTTTTAAGAAGCTCTTAACACTTATGATTTCTTAAGTGCGGACTCAACTTCGGAAAATGTGAATCCCCAAGAAGAAGTATTAATATGGGATATATCACTATTGAGAGATGGTAGGAGAAATTTGTTGGTGAAGTTTCTACGGGCCTTCCACATCAAAGTCTAAGAATCCTTCGACATGCTAAAGAACATTATAAATTGGCGAAGGGATTTTAATGTGGACAAGTCACTTGACAGAGACTATTAAGGGGCGGCTTGGAGATCATCTTTATGAATGAGCACGACGAGAAGGGGCACCCGATATGTCACAATGTGTATGGAGAGTTTGAGAACAATGAATTGTACGCTAAGACATTTTGGGGTAATAAAAAAGAAAGAGTTTTTTGAGGTGGAGGATTCAAATATTAGAGAGATGTGTTTGGGGTTTGGATTTTAGTCTGCGTGAGATCAGTTATATGTTTCAAGTTAGTGATCTGAAATCTCTTCTTACAGAGAAAGGAGGGAACTTTGAGATGTTCCTTGCAAATTATTCGCAAAAATTATTTTGAGTTTGTTACGAAGCAGATTATTATCAACACTCCATGGTGGAATTAGTATAGGGTGATCAGTCCATTTCTGAGTGAACATACCAAAAGCAAGACCGTATTGACATTGACGGGCATGACCCTTGTGAGGTGAGTATATTAAATTTCCTCTCCCTTATAGACCCCCCAGGCATTATAAATATAATTTGATGACAGGGCTATAGGCAAAAAAACTCAAAGTTCAGATGGTTTATTGTTTTTTTATATACATAAAGTTATAAACTGCATAAAGTTATACTGATTATATGAATAAGTTATGCATTTTAAAATATTTATGAAGAACGTTCAACAAATGCATGTGCATTTTAGACATCCTATGAATCATGTGTTAAAAATGTGCATTTTTAATAAATTTATGAATCATGTGCAAAAATGTGCTTTTTAAGTGTTTAATTAGTTACATTTATCTACCGTATAATTAAGTCGTCAAATAGTCATGTTTTATAATCATTGATGTCGGTATACTTTGACTACTTTAAAAGAAAGTCTACCGACATATCACTTGTGATTATATATGGAGTCGTAGTAGAGGCGATGTACATTGGGATGTACATCTACTATGCAGTAGAAGAGATACGTGTGAGCTTCTTTTAAGGAGTCCATTTAATTATATTTAGCTTGTTCAAACATAAACTCAATCACTAAACTCCTTCTCATTTCTCCCTTAGATACACTTTCATAGATTAAAAGATGGCAGGTGATGAAATTGGCTTAATAATTCTACTTGAAGCCATCTCACAGCCACCAGTGTCCATGACTAAGAAACCCCAAATACTATCAGAATCTATTTCTAAATCGGGAGACCCGATTGACTCACCACCACCACCACCACCCCCCCCCCCCCCCCCACCCCCACAAACACGAGGAATCTACCTCAACAAAATAATATTTTTCTATTTTTGTTGTTCTAAATTCTTGAATTCTCCAATATGGAGTTTAAATTGGAAGTGGATGTTATTATTGGATGTTTTGTGAATTATATTATTTTAATGTCTAAACGGTGTCCTCACTGGAGTTTATTGGAAGATCAGGAAGATTTGGTGGTCTATTTTTTACTTTTTGTTGGTTGCTTGCTTTTCTTTTTAGTTGATTGTGCTTAAGGAATACTTTGGTGGTTCAGCGGGATAGTTTTTTAGGAGGCTGTTCGGTGTCTATTTTTTAATATTTTTGGTTGTTTTGATGTTAAAACTACTGAGTTTATGTGCATGGTGTATTTAGGGTATTGTAATGTCTAAACTCTCTAGAATTATTTGTAGTGCCAAGGTAGGTTGTTTTGTATTGTAGGTCATTGTCCAACTTTTTTTCGAGTTGAATAAGTCTTATTTTTAATTAAAAAAATATGCATTGTATTTTATTTATGACTTTAATCACTATATATTTGTCATTCTCTGTTTGAGAAATTCTGGCCCAGGTCATAAACCCAATTACTGAACTCCCTCGATCTATTTTCTACCTCTGATATAATAGAGATGGCCAATATTCTACTAAAGGCCACCACCCATCCGCCGATATCCATGACTGAACTGGGCGACCCGATTGACTCACCCCCATGAACACGGGTTGAGGAGATAGTCGTAGAAGAGACAAGATTCGAAACAATTCTACCAGAAGCCACCACATATCCGTCGGTGTCCATGACTGGACTGGGAAACCCGGTTGAATCACCCCTATAAACACGGGTTGAGGAGATAGTAGATATAGTTTTCGATCCCGAATCTAAAACCGTTACAGCAACAAAAACAAATCACATAGTTTTTTAGCCCAAATTTGAAACCATTATAGAAACTGATATAGTTTCCAGGCCCAAATTAGACCAGTCTCTAGAGGATGCCTCTTCCCCAATGGTGTCATTAACTTCTTTATAGCTACCACATTCCGAGTGAAAAGCACCAATACATTTAAAAGATATAGTTCAAAAATATCTTAACACCAATGGTTTCTTAAGTTGAAACTCGGCTTCCAAAAATTTGTATCCCCGAGAAATATCAATATGGGGTGTACCATTGTTGTGAGATGGTAGGATAAATATTGTGCTGGTGAAGTTTCTATAGGCCTGCCATTTCAGAGTCCAGTGATCCTTCGACATGATAAAGAACACTATAAACTGGCAAAGGAATATTAACGTGGACGACGAAGACTTTTTAGGAGTCAGCTTGAAAAAGTCCATCTTCATGCATGGGCACGACAAGAAGGGGAACTCGATGTGCTACAATGTGTACGATGAGTTTGAGGACAAAGAACTATATGCCAAGACATTTGGGGATAAGGAGGATAGAAAGAGTTTTCTGAAGTGGAGGATTCAGCTATTGAAGAGGAGTAGAGGTTAAGATTTTAGTCCAGGTTGGAACAGTTTAATGTTTCAAGTTAGCAATTTGAAAAAATCTTCTTGGGTAAGGAGGAAACTTCGAACATCTTCGCAATGAGCCCTACAAATAATTCGAAAGAATTATCCTTAGTTTATCGGTCACATTTGAAGTGAGAAAATAAAATGCAAGATTGTGTTAACATTGACAGGCATTGTTCTATGTATATTATGTTTCCTCTCCCATATCGATTCCTCAGGTATTTTAATGATAATTTGTTGATAGGGAAAAGTACAAGAAAACTCAAAGTTTTGGGGGTTTAAATTATAAAGTTCATAAGGCTATATGAATCCTATGCAACAAATATGCATTTTGAGTTTTTTATGAAGAACGTGCAACAAATGCATATATTTTTAAACATCATGCGAATCGCGTGCAAAAATGTTCACTTTAAGAAATTTATGAATCATGTGCAAAAATTGTGCTTTTTACCTATTTAACTAGTTACACTTGAAGAACTGTATAATCAAATCATCAAATATTTATTTTTTTCTTGTCATTGATGTGGATATACTTTGCCTACATAAAGTTGAAGCCCATTGACATATTATTAATGAATATATTCAAAGTCATAGTGGAAGCATTGTACAATAAGATGTACATCTACTATCTGGTAGGAGAGACACATGTGAGCTTATTTTAAGGTGTCTATCTAATTATATTTATCTTGTTTAGATATAAACCCAATCACTAACCCATTTCTCCCTCAGATACATAATCATAGATTAAAATATGGCAAATTAATTGACTACAATTACCCAACCACTAAACTCACCCCTTCACAATTCACTGTAAATATCAAATCATGTTTGAAAAATAGATTATAATATATTATTATATTATATTTATTTAAATTTAAAAGAAGGAGTAGTGAACATGATGTGACTGGAAAGAGATAAATGGGAGAAGCAATATTAGATAAGATAGATATAAAATAGATATTAGGTTTAAAGAATTGTTGGATGAATATTTTAAGTTAATTTTTAGAACAAACGAGTATATTATAAATGCAAATCTGATTTTTTTTAATCCTAGTCCAAACATAGCCAAAAAGAATTGATGGTTAGTGGGTTCAATTCACATACCTCCCTCTCTCTCATAAATGTACTAAACAAATGAAATTAGAGAAAAACGTCAAAATCTACCACTTGATTATGAGAATCTTGGACTTGAGAAGTTCAACCATTTTGGCAAGGCACGCAATTGGAGCCATTACCAAGGTCGGCCCTGAGGGTGATCTACGTGGGTGATGGCCTAGGACACCAGAATTTGAGGGTCTCAAAATCATTATACAAGTGTGTGTGTGTGTGTGTGTGTGTGTATGGGGGCGCACACACACACGCGCGCGCATACATATTTAATATGAAAATGGTAAGTCATGAATTAGATAAAAAAATTGTGATTAACTTCGAAATAATTATAATATATTTGGTTTTATGATTTATTTCATTATTATATTATATTTTTTATTTTATTTTAAAAATTATTTAAACGTTTTTAATATATATTCCATAATTTAATATAATATTCAAGAAAAATTATTGTGTTTTATTTTTCATGAATTAAAAAAACTTATTTAATCTTAAAATTTGCTAATTAACTACTCTATATTTAAATATAAATTTATATATTTTATTTTTGAATTTATACATTTTCAATAGTATCTGGAATATCTTGAAATTAAACAAATCTATATTTTAATTATGACTAAGTTCTAAATACTTATTATTAAAAAAATAAAGAAAATGAAATATTGAAAATTATTATATAAATTGCTAATTATTATAAATTAAATTATTTAAATATATAAAAAATAATTCTAGAAAGATATTTATATATTTTAAACTTCAAATGAGAAAATAAACAATCAAAGAAATTGAAATCAATAAGATTATATTTAAATAAAATTAAATCCGAATTAATTATTTCCTATATCTAAAAAATGGTAGAATATATAAAATATTTAAAAAAATCAAAAAAAAAATATCATTAATTATGTGTTGTATATAACCTAATCGAGATATATCTTTGTGTGGTTTTGAAATATTTTATGATATATATTTATTTCTTAGATTAACTTAATAATTCCCTAGAATTCCATTTTAGAATTTATTATCTAATTTAACTTCTTATATGAATTTCATATATAATTTATAATACTATTAATTTTATTTGGTTATAAAATGTTAGAATAAAATATTTGATAAACCTCGAAACATAAAATTATAAAAATTGTATAATAAATTATTTTAAAAAAAATATAATTATTTAATCAGATTTAAAAATAAAATAAACTTAGGAATATTATAGAATAATAATTTAAGTCCTTAATCTGTAAATAAAGTTAAATAAATATAAATAAATAAATATTATATAATATTATTATTCTATGAAAATATAATATCGTGTGATTACCTAGTAAATAATTATTTCATGAAAAGGACAAAAAAGTTAAAATACCATAATAAAAAAACTACAAATAAAAAGATAGAATAAATATTCCCTTCCAAAAAAAAGTTGTTAGGCCACGGAACTAATGGAGGACTTTTGTAGAAAAAAAATAAACAATATAATATAATACTAAATAAATATCAAAAATTAAAATTAGAAAATTTATTTAAATTTGAATAATTATTTAATAATATTGAATCTTTTAAGATATATAGAATAATAATATAAGTTAAAAGAACATAAAGCAAGTTAGATAAATGTAATATGGGATTTGAACACCTAACCTAAAGGTTAGAGGAAGATATTATAACCATCAGACCAAAAATTGGACTTTGTTTGATAATTGCAATACATAATTCTTATAAAACATACATAAAATATAGTAATTTTTCCAACAAAATAAATTTATCAAAAGTTTTTTACCAATACAAATAAAAATGAGAAATCTTGCACAATATACTTAAATATGATAATTATAAAATAAGTGAAAGTATTATAGAAAAACTTTAATATTCTAGGTTCTAAAAAATGTCAAAGTTAATAACTAAAAATTTAAAAAAAATGTGAAATCGAGATAAAAAGGGATAAAGACTTATATTTTATGAATAAATGTTATTATTATTATTATTAATAATAATATTATGACTTTATTACATTTGTTCATTACATGTCTATAAAACATATTCCAACGTGTGTTATAAGATAGTCAAACTCGTAACTTATGGATATAAGTAAAAGAAAATAATGAAGTGAGCTAACGCATAATCTAGTTAATTAATTTGATTATTATTATTATTTTATCTTATGCAGGAGAACTAATCAATATATGTAATTCAAAATTAGGGTAATTCTACAAAAAGTAATCCATTCTAACTATCTACAGACAATTAATCACTAAATGATTGTCGCGTGTTCAATGACACAAATAGTATTTACTCTCTAAATATTTATTTTATAAGTATTTTATAATTTTTCTTTTGATCATAATTATAATTAATTCATTTATATTATAAGAAACTTCATACCAATATTTTTAATAATTAAAAAATAATAAAAAAATGTTAATCATATAAATTAAATCTAAAAAATAGAAAATTGGTTAAAATAAATATAAAAAATATGAATAGTTTATAAGTAGTTGTTTAATAAATCTTGAAAAACAAGAAAAAATTACTTAATCATAAGTAATTAAGTAAAAAAGTAAAAAAAAAAAAGTATTATAGAATAATAATATAAGTCGTTAAAAATTATAAAGTAAATTAAATGATTATATAAAGATAAATATTTAATCTTGAGTAATTACTTAATATATATCTAATAATGAAAATATATTAGAAAATATTTGAAATTTTTTTCTGGGTAAAAGAGGGAAAATAAAAATATTTGAAAGATATAAAAGAAGGTGCAAAGACAGCATATATAAGGGGATTTGAACACAAAACCTAAATGTTAAAAAAGACATTATAACCACTACACTAGAAGTTGTACTTGGGAAGTACCTATTGCTTTCATTGAATTGGGGTCGCAAAAGAATCGAATAGAATATCAAGATATTTGATTAGTGATTAGATAAATTCGGATAAAAAATATTTAACAAACCGAAAAAATCAAAGAATATTGTAAAATTATATAAAAAAAAGGAAAATTAAACTATGCAGCCCGTTTAACAAATATATTTTTCTAAATAACTAATCAATAAATTATAAAATGAAAAAAAAAATATAAAATGCCAAAATATAAAATTTTATAATATAATACTAAATAAATCTCGAAGCTTGAAACCCAAAAATATATAATAAGTTATAATTTAAATTCATATAATTTTTTTTAATTTGAAAAATAAACAACTTAAAAACATTATAGACTACTAATATAAGTCGCTAAAAATCATAAAGTAATTTCAATAAATTTTTTAAAGAAAAAAATATTTATTCATTACTTAACATATTTAAGAAAATAAAAACATAACATAAGTTTAATAAAGTATAATAAAATATTTCTCAAAATACTTTTAAATCGGAAAAAAAAATATAAAAAAGTTTAATTAACTGCTAAATAATTATTTCAAAAACCAGAAAAGAAAAGAAATGAATGAAATAAAATAAAGAAAACTACTAAATAAAAAAATGAAATATTCGGTCCCAAAATTATCTGACGATTTTTATAATAAAATATAAATGTTATAATATAGTACTAATTTAATCTCAAAACTTGAAATAAGCATATTATTTATAAACTATTGTTTGAATTTATATATTAGTTAATAAATATGAAAATTAAAAATAATTAAACTATTATAAAATAATAATATAAATCGTAAAAAAATGCTAAAGTTAGTTAAATGAATATATAAAATAAATATTTTACATGAGTAACACTTAATATATTTAAAATATTTAGGATTTCTTTTCTTGGTAATAGAAGGAAAAGAGAATGTTTGAAAAATAAAAAGGAAGTAAAATTAATATATATACAAGGGGACTTGAACTCCAAACTTATAGGTTAGAGGAAAACATTAGAAGCATTACACTAGAAGGTCCTCTTTATTTAATTTTTGCAATACATAATTCTTAGGCAGAACCTCCTGGTTGTCCGAACCAAGAAATCTTGTAGATTCGGGATACTTCAGAAGCCTACACATCAGAAGCGGAGCGAGGAGACTTCGACACGTATCAATAAAAGGTACAATTAACCAACATATAGGTTAGAGCTCAATACAATTAGTATGATTGGGTTATAGTTTTAATTTTTTTATTATTTGATTTTGATTTATTTTTTTAGATTTATTTAATACTTATTTATAATTTAATTGTAAGTTTTTAAAGTTTATTTAAATTATATTATGAATTTTACATTTTATTTTATTTTATTCTGATTTTCTTTTTTAGATTGTTTTCCTAAAGTTTGCTATAAGATTAATTTTATTCATACGATTTTATAAAATCAAAATATAAAATGTTATAATTTATATTTAGAATTTATCAATAAAATATTTATTTATTTCAAATAATTGTATTTTTTATAGAAAAAAATATAACATTCGTTATTTTAAATTTCAAATTTATAAGAATAAGAATTCTATTTAGTAGTTTTCTTTATTTTATAACATTCATTTTTTTCCTTTTCTGGTTTTTGAAATAATTATTTAACAGTTAGTCAAATATTTTTTTTATTTTCTCCTGTCTAAAATTATTTTTGAGATTTACTTTTTTATATTTTATTAAATTTATGTTATGTTTTTATTTTCTTAAATATATTAAGTAATGATTAATTATTTATTTTTTAAAATCTATTGGAATTAATTTATGATTTTTAACGACTTATATTAATAATCTATAATATGTTTAAGTCTTTTATTTTTCAAATTTATTGAAATAATAATTTTAATTATATATTTTAAAATTAAAAGTTAATAATAAAACTAAGAGTAATAAATTAGTTATGTTTGAATTAATCACATTAAATAAATAAATTTGTAATAATTAGTTATAAATTACCAGATCTTTGAAGTATTTTACAGATCGAAAATTTAATAATAATGAATGTAATCTGATTAAATATATTTTTTGTGTTTGATTTTTTTGCAGATTTTCAAATAATCTTCAAAGAATTTTCCAATTTATTATATCAGGCCATAAGGTTGCAAGTGATCATTATAAACAAATCCGGACCTACCGCGTATTGAAGATCTGGACAGACCCCTACCATTCATCATAATTCATCACAATTTTGCAGATCTTCAAAGAATGTTCAAAGAATTTTTCAGATTTTCAACGAATCTTCCAAGAGTTTTCCAGATCTTCAAAGAATATTCAAACTTATGATCTAACACTATAATTTATGAAATTAATTTTTCTTATCTGTATTATTTTATTTTTTAAATTTCCATTTGTGTTTTTCCTTATTAAGAATAAAGTATTGTAATACTTATTAGGATATATTTTTTGAAAGATGTTCAAACTTATGATCTCACGCCATATGTTCTGTAATCAATTTTCTTTTTGATTTGTACTATGTTTTTTCCTTTTTTATGTTTTTTCTTATTAAGAATAAGATATTATGTTTTCTCTTAATTTTAGGGAAAAATAGATTCTGATATAAACTACATATTCAGTTAAAATAATACCTATTTTTAATAAGAAAAAACTGATTCTTATATGAAAAAATAACAATAATACGGACTCTTATGTTAAAAACAAATTCTTAAATGAAAACCAGATCAATGTTTTAAGGTATCCACTAATGAAGGAAATTCCCTTCACTCTTTTTAAATATTACTTAATATATATACATTCTACTTAAATCTATTTTAAGTAATATTAAAATAATTAAATAGTGCACACACCAATTAGTTTCCGCTAATGAAAGAAATCTACTTAAAATACATTCAACTTATATCCTCGCTGTAAAATAGATTTAAGTGGAATGTATATATATTAAGTAATATTTAACTACTCAATAATTTTTGTTTTTTAATTCTATTACTTAAAAAATCTACTTTTAAGTTTTTTTTTCGTTTTTAAAATATTTAATTGCAAATATAGAAATTAAATCTATTTTAAGTAATATATATATTAAATATAAAATTTAATAGATAACGTTTTGACTTTTAAGTTAAATTAAAATATGAACATTGTTGTGCAACTAATTGGCGTCTACCTAATTTGGAATTACTTGAATAATATTAAAATCAAATTAAAATTTGTCACCCGGGATGCTTAATTGGTGCAATTAATTGGTGATTTACCTTAATGAATTTAATTAATTAAAGTTTCACCGGAAGGAGAGAAAACAATCAATAAAGAGGCAATAAAGACGAAGAGAGAGGAAAAAAAGGGCAAAAAAAATTTTTTTTTCCAAAATCCACCCGGGACGCACTTGACACGTGTCCTCCCCCCCAAACCTTTTTTTTAATTGAACCCGTAATTTTTTTAAAATAAAATGGTTCGGGACGCTATTGTCAAGCGCGTCTTGGTTTTGCCTTTTTTAAATTAATTTTAATGGGCGGGACACGTTTGTGATTGGCGTCCCGACCTAAAATTTTAATTTTTTTAAAAGTTGTATTATTTTATTAATTTATAATTAAAATTATATTAATTATTTAATAAACATATAAGGTTGACTAACATTCTTCAAAAAAGCATGACTTTTTAGACGATATTTCTACCGCCCCGAGGTAATGCACTTGAATACTTGATTTCATTGTTCGCTTTAAATACACTCAGTTACAGGTAACTAACATATTATCAAATACAAATCACTCACTATTTGTGTATGTTAAATCGAATTCTCATTAATTCTTTGAGGTGGTTAGGTAGACCAATCTATATTAGGCAGTGTTTTAATAATTGATGTAACCAGCTATCAAAATATCAGTCAGGTATAAGTTTGAGCCGGTTTTGCTTAAATCGGTCAAAAAATAGCATAGGTAAAAAATTGTGCTAAGGGATCTCTAAGTAGCCAAAACTTCGGAAAAAGTAAAAGGAAAAAGAAAATAAATTTAGGTTTAGGGTTTTGTTTTTGAGGGCACAAAATAAATATAATTATGAATCATACCTAATTTTATTGGTGTAATTGAAATGGAGTAGAATCGAATAGAGATTTATTCTAGATTATTTTGAGTTTTTATCCAACTTTAGAAAAAAATTGTTTGAATTTGGTTGAACTATTTATAGAATCGAGTGTATGTTTCAGTCAAGTCGAACACGAATTGAGTTGAGTTCGAGCTGAGCTTCACATCTTTTCAATTGAAATAATATGTTGGAGCTTTATTTGTTACATTAACTACTGATTTTGTTTGTTTTTTCTTTATCGTAATTGATTTATGGCTTCTGAAATTAAGTAGTAAATGTTTAAAAAAGTGCGGAAAAAAATATGAAGCTATGCCTCTATTTTGTTTATTTGGTGGGTTTAGTGATACGAGATTCAGGGATGAATAAACTTTGTTTTTTAATTTTTTCCTCTTCGATATAGAGAACAAGAGATCATATGGGGTTTTGTTCCCTTCTTATATTTTGATTTTTAATTTTTTGCAAAAATTTTTTAACCTTTCTATCTGAGTGCAAGATAACGCATTCCACTACTTTGGGAACAAAATCCTACTAATTATTCATTTAATTTGTTCTTTTTATTTTTATTTTGAGAAATATTTATTTGGATTTGATTGACTTTGTGCGATTTTGTTTGTGGTTTTATTTTGGATTTTTTTTGAGATAATTATTATTTAGTGCCTCATTTATAATTTGACGCACATTCTTAATAATTCAGTTTTTAAATTTGAGATAATTTGAGTTATTCAAAATTTAAAGTGTATAAATTTTTATTAATAATTCAGTTTTTAAAGTTGATAAATTATTTCTCAACATTCGCGTTAATAATATAGTTTACAAAGAGGTGTTTTGAAATTTAAATTGAACAAATTTTTTTCTATTGTATTTAATATTCACTTGCTGAACTTAATAATCTATTCTTCCAGGGGATGAAAGAGTATATCTTAGTTCTGACACCATTTGCAATACATATGTGAATGGAGAAGAACAACCTCAAGTGTACTCGGTTGACTTTCTAAACAAAATAAAGTGCTCAGGGATTCCTAATCATTTTTTGAAATTGAAGATTGGAGTTCCGGTTATGTTGATTCGAAACATGGATCGAGCTTCGGGATTATGCAACAGTACAAGGTTGGTCTTTACCCAACTTGAAGAACGCATTATTGAAGCAAAGATTCTTTTAGGAACTAATATTCGAATGAAGGTCTATATTCCACGTATGCCATTGAGCCCATCGGATAGCAGGTCCCGTTTAAATTTTAGAGGAGAAAATTTCCACTTATTGTCTGTATTGCAATGATTATAAACAAGAGTTAAGGTCAAACTCTATTCAATGTTGGTTTGTACTTACCAAGACCTGTTTTTAGCCATGACCAGCTCTATGTCGTCATCTTTTGGGTGAAGAGTCGTAAAGAATCACAAATCTTATGCTGCGACGACGATGGTAACATTGTTAATAAGACAACAAATGTTTTTTACAAAGAAAATTTTCAAAACCTCAAGTGAACATTTTCTTTATTGCATGAACAATTCAATTTCAAATTTTAAAATTTTGTTTTATTATGTATTTTTTTTTTATGCCCGCGTAATACGCGGGTGTCTACACTAGTTATTAACTAAATTCCTTAAATTATTCATATCAATAATGAACGTATGGAATCAGTTTTATCTAAAATGTTTTTTTTTACTTATATATAGTACACTATGGTTACTGCTATAAATTAAAATATTTTTTATTCTTTTACAAATTAATTCTGTAAAATTTGAAGGTCTATGGTTTTGAAAATAAGTCTCAGTTTTATGATGTTGTTAACAATGTTAAAAAACACTGACTAACAACATCAACCAGAGTAAAATTAAAAATATGCAGCGGAAATAAAATTTAAGAACACGATAAAACAAATTCAGTTCACAAGTAAAAGTACTTGTGAACTTGGGTGTACAAACCCGAAAACTATATTACTTTCTTGTTTTTCGATCAATACAAAGATATTAAGTAATATATAAAAACTAAAGTATCAGAACACATGATATTAAATACTTGTCGCCTAGGTTGAACAAGCTCTTCTCCGTTGGTCACGCAACTTCGAATAGCTTGTCGATCTCGAACAATGGCTCCAAGTATTCTTCGTGTTCTTCTCTCCTTGCCGTACATCTTGCGTTGCGTCGTACATCTTCTGCTCAATAATCCCGTGCGTAAAAGTCGTGTTACCAAGCTTAGTAATCCCTTGTCTTAAATAGACAATCCTAAAAATCTAAATTTGGTAAATAAGCATACTAAAATCTAGACACAATCTAGGAAAATAAAGTCCTATAAATAAACTAGGAAACACAATCTAGAGTTCCTAATTAATTTTGTGCCTAAGAAAGGCAAATAACAAAATAGGAATTATTGCCAAGAATAAATTCCTCAACAATCTCCCCCTTTTGCCTTTTTGGACAAAACACTACGACGCAATAACATAAAAATACTAACTCCCCCTAAGTTAGAAAACTCCCCCTAAACAAAACACCCAATGTTGTTAAAAATTCAAACCAACATTACAAACTAGCATTGTTCAAAATAACACTTAACAAATTAAATCAGAATAAAGGAACTTATTGACTTCGAACCCTCTTCGAACGACGAGGGGATGTCTAAGTTCCTTCACCCCTTTCCTTCCTCTTCTTCTTCTGCATTCTCTTCATTTTCATCAAAGCCTTATTGCGAGAGCGAATTGGCCAAGGCTTCGGCAGCAATAGCAACTTCTCCACCAACATCATCACCAGCAGCATCTTCATCAACAGCTTTGTTATCCACGTCAACATCTTCTCCCCCTTTTTGACTAGAAAGTGAAAGGGCCATTAAGAGAGAGCTACGAAGAGCCTTTAGCTGAGTCATCTGCAAATCAATGGAAGCCACATGTGCACGAAGGACCTGTGCAGAAATGCGGACCATGTTGGGATCGGCCGTTCCAACACCACTACCAACATCGGCTTGAAACGGCGCCTGCCAAGGAAGATCAATGACTCTGGCACGGGTAACATGCTGACCTCTCAAAGCAAACCAATCAGCTTCACCTGTGAGCACATCATCGAGATGAAGCGGAAAACCTTGGTTCTCTAGCAAGCTTAAAATCAAAGAAAGAAAACACAACGAGGCCGCGGACTTCGTGGTGGCAAACTTAGCAATAATATCAAAAACATGTTGGCCAAAACTAAATTTAATTCCTCTCCCAAGCCTATATATAAGAACTGGGCTTGAGGCCGCGTAACACATGTTGTGTTCTTGGAGGGAACCCAATTCAAAATAGCAAGCTTATGCAGAATAGAATAAAGAGATGACAGGCGAGTACTAAGGAGCTGTTCAAACCACGCATTAACTAGACCACCAGACAATAACAAAACCACCTCAATCATATCATCAACCGTCGAGTCACCCCGGTATGGCTCAGTGCCAAACAATTCATCAATCAAATCAGGAGTGAAAGAAAACACCTTGCCACGTACATATACTTCGCCATAATTGACAGACTCCAAATCAACCATAGAGGGCAAAAGATTGGCATAAAACTCGACAATGACATCTCGTACAAAAGGCATGGCCGTGGAAACGGTGGAATACATACCTTTGTGTTGAAGATAGGAAATCATATTGTGTTTCTCAAATAGCTAAACTGGGACTCGGTGCTTGGCGATCATGTGGCAGGTCTGGTAAGTGGCAAACAACTCAGAAGCTTCAGCAGTCAAAAACTCTTCCGGAAAAGGCACCATATCCTCAAGCTCAGGGGCCTGAGAAGGAGTACCCGAGGAGGACTGGGAGTGAGCACAGGCGTCAGAAGAAATTGGCGTGGGAGCACGAGAAGCAATCGGAACAGAGGCAGCGCTGGAGGACGAAACAGACGGTGAATGATGTGATGTTGGTATAGAGGAACCAACATGGGGAGCAACATTGACCTCCTCAGCAACTCTCTTTTTTTTCTTGTCCTTCTTGAAAGCATTAAGAATATCTCGAAGAGGCACATCAAATGAGGAATCACGGGAATACTCAAACAAATCAGAATCAAGCTCAGGTTGGTCTCTATGAACTGGAGACGGAGGAGGAACATCGGTAGGTGGTTTTGAAGAGCTAGTGACCTCCCCGGTGATAAAATCCAAAACAGTGTAGGGAGGGGATGAATACTCTGTCGTAGTAGAGCCAGGAGAAACTTTGACTTTTACTGGACCAGATCACCTATCGGCCTTCCTCACAAGCTGTTTTCGGCGAGTAAACTTCTTCGCCGGCAGACTCGGGGCAGAAGTAAACAGTGGCACGGACCCCTCAACCGGAGCAGCGGGAACAAATTCTTCATCATCAGGGTCGGACATCACAGTGACATCCTCCGTGAGGTTCATATGCTCAATCGGCACATTGCGGCGCGGCCCCGCCTTGCTCTTCGGTACTGCAGGCAGCACAACGCCAGGTGGTATGTTCTGCAAGCGTCGGGACCTCTTCAAGGGAGGGTTCCCCACTCTTCCAAACTTCTCAGCAACAAAAGCTAAATTTGGGGGATTATCAACATCAATTTCATTCCCTGGCTGACCTGGGAACACCTGCGAAACAGGAACAGTGTCAACCGGCGGCGAAACTGGCACAACGCCTTGGGACTCGTGCAGCGGCGAGGGTGGTGGCGATGTTGTTACCGATGGTGGGTTCGAGGAGAAACCACCACTGATTCCTTCGCGTATGCCCACGCCACCAACTCGCACATAGGGTGCAGGGACCTGTTCGCCGGTGCGGCGGAGTTCTGTCGACAATTCTTGAACAGACGAAGGCGGCGGCGAGTTTGTCATCTTGCAAATTCTCAAAAACACAAGAGAAAAACAAGAAAATCGAGAGAATTGGAGAGAGGTAAGTGGGCTGGAGAGTTCAATTGGCAGAGGTTAATGATCAAACGGTAAAAGGTTTCGGATTTTTAAGCTTCCAAAAAGTGACCGTTGCCTAAGGAGAGAGAAAACAAGAAAATAAAAGGAAAATATCCCTAATTTTACTATCCAACGGATTTTTTGAGCCTAATTTCTATTTTATTTCCTTTTAAAAGAAAAACCACTCCCCCTTAGTTTAGGCTTCCTGATCAAAACTACTACATCATTATCCCTTCTTTATTTTTTTAAAAAATATAAATTGCACAACTTTTAAAACAAAATCGGCCGAAATACAAAGCTAGAAAAATTGAACCATCAGCCCAGTAGTTTCTATCTTGTGCAATGTTAATTTTCACTCACCAAATTTGCCTCGTTATTACCTATCCAGCCGTCCGAATTTAACTACACTGAAACACTTAGTTAGCTCAATTCAAAACAAAATTAAGAGTTTTCAAGATAGACAAAGAACACAAGCAACAATACGCACAGCAAGATGGCATCTTCACAAAGTATGAATGACCTATGGGATGCCTAAAAAAAACATGACCTAAAAGAATATACAAAAACATATTAAGATTTCAGTGACTTGATCCAATGTTGTTTTTTTATTACTGATAACATTATAAACCACATTGCCTTAGGTGAAGTAAATGGAAACTTACCCCTTAACCCAAATTAATGACTACGTCAAGATCTCTCAAGAAGGTGATATTTAAAGATTGGATCATTTTGTATCCAGATTTTCTTCATCCTTGAATGGATTTGGATCTTCAGCAATTGCTGTTAAAAACCTATTATTTTTGGACCTGGGAAAAAACCAGTTTCTGCGGGCAAATCCCACAATCACCTAATTGAAGAGGTTGGTTCTTTTTGCCATCACTTTTATTGCAACACAGGACCTTATCGCACTTTCAATCAAACTCAATGTATTAGGATTATATATGAAAAGAAAGATAAAAATGCATGCAAAAGTATACAGATGTTGTGACTGATGTTGATTTTGGGTGTCAAAACATCACAAACCAACATTGGTTCAGACAATGCACATACCGAGATCTCTTATCAAACGCGAGAAGGTCTCGAAATCTAATACCTTAGTGAAGATGTCAGCAAGCTGATTATCTGTTCCAATATGCTCAAGGCTAACAATCTTCCTCTCAACTATGTCTCGAATAAAGTGGTACCTTATGTCAATGTGTTTGATTCGAGAATGCTGGACTGGATTTTTCGAGATGTCAATGACACTATAATTGTCACATAGCACAACGTAGTCCTCTATCATCTGGTTCATCCATAGTAATTATGTGCACACACTTCCAGCTGTAATGTACTCGGCTTCTGCTGTAGAAAGAGAAATACAATTTTGCTTCTTACTGTACCAAGAGATTAAATTGTTACCCAGAAAAAAAATATCCCCCAGTAGTAATCTTTCTATCTAGCACATACCCAGCCCAACCCGAATCAGTGTACCCTACAAGTTCAGTACCAGTATCTTTTGTGTACCATACATCTAGTTCAGTTGTACCAGCAATATACCTTATTATTCTTTTAACTGCTTTTAAGTGTGATTCTTTTGGATTAGACTGATATCTAGCACATAAGAACACACTATACATAATATATGGTCTACTTGCTATCAAATACAATAGACTCCCTATCATACTTCTATACATGGTGTTATCAACACCCTTACCGACATTGTCTCTCGACAGCTTCACAACCTTGCCCAGTGGCGTTTTCTTGTGAGTTTCACTTTCTAAACCAAACTTTTTAACTAAGTTCTTAGCATATTTAGTCTGGGAAAGGAAAATACCATCATCAAGCTGTTTGATTTGTAAACCAAGAAAGTATGAAAGGTTACCTTCCATGCTCATCTCGAATGTATCAGACATTCGAGTAACAAACTCCTTGACCATCTGCTCGTTAGTGGATCCAAAAATAATGTCATCCACATAAATTTGGACGATTAAGATGTGCTTATTGGATTTATGAAGGAACAAAGTTTTATCAACTTCCCCTCGTCTAAAGTTCAAATAAAGCAAATGTTGAGTTAGCCTTTGATACCAAGCTCTTGGAGCTTGTTTTAAACCATAAAGTGCCATTCTCAGTTTTAAAACAAAATTTGGTTTTTGAGAATCCACAAATCCTTTAGGCTGCTCAACATACACTTCTTCACTCAAGACTCCATTTAAAAAAGCACTCTTAATGTCCATTTGATGCAATGAAATCTTCATATAACAAGAAACAGAAAGCAAAAGTCTTACCGACTCAATGCGGGCAACAGGGGCAAATGTTTCATCAAAATCGATTCCTTTAGTTTGTGTATACCCCTTGTGCAACCAGTCGAGCTTTGTTCCTCACAATGTTGCCTGCTTCATCAGTCTTGTTCTTGAATATCCACTTTGTTCCCGTCACGTGGGATTTTTCTGGTCGTGGCACTAAATCCCAAACGTCATTTTTGGCGAATTGGTCCAGCTCTTCTTGCATCGCCCTTATCCAGAACTCATCCTTGAGTGCATCCTCCACATGCTTGGGCTCTATTTTAGAAAGGTACAAAGACTCACGAAACTTTGAACAATTAGTAGACAAACATACGTACCTAACCATCTCCTTAAAATTTATCTATCTCCGTCTTGTACTCCTTTCATCTAAATCACCAATAATTTGGCCCACTGGGTGGTTTTTCTGAATCCTGGATGGGATATCTCTCTGATGAAGATCAATGAGATCAGCTGGATCTTCGTCTTCTAAATCAGAATTGTATACCTTAAAACATTGATCTGGTTTTCATTTAAGAATTTGTTTTTCACATAAGAGTCCGTATTATTGTTATTTTTTCATATAAGAATCAGTTTTTCCTTATTAAAAATAGGTATTATTTTAACTGAATATGTAGTTTATATCAGAATCTATTTTTCCCTAAAATTAAGAGAAAACATAATATCTTATTCTTAATAAGAAAAAACATAAAAAAGGAAAAAACATAGTACAAATCAAAAAGAAAATTGATTACAGAACATATGGCGTGAGATCATAAGTTTGAACATCTTTCAAAAAAATATATCCTAATAAGTATTACAATACTAAAATTAAGGAAAATATAATACTTTATTCTTAATAAGGAAAAACACAAATGGAAATTTAAAAAATAAAATAGTACAGATAAGAAAAATTAATTGCATAAAATTTATGTATTTATACCTGTTTTTTAATTTAAATTGATATGTATACAAATTGTCTAATTATTATATAACCCGATTTTATGTAACAACATATATTCTATATGGGATAAGTATAGTACATTTAATTACAAAACTATTACTTTTATTTTGCAGAAAATACAAATGTATCTAGACTGACTTCGGTTGATCGTAATACAGATCGAAGTGATAAAAAAAATAATTTACAATCATCGGTAGTGGCTAAAGTCTCATTTCCTTTTTAGAGATTTCATATGACCGATATTTATAATGGTATTTTATTATTTTACTATTATTATTTTTGGAATTAATACTATTGTCAGCACATCACTAGAAAGATACACTCACTCTTAATCTTCTTTGGGTCTTTACTATTATTGTAATAATAATAATAATAATAATAATAATTATTATTATTATTATTATTATTATAATAATAATTATTATTACTATTATTATTGTCATTGTTATTATTATTATTATTATTATTATTACTACTATTATTCTTTTTAAAAATACTTATCAATTGATTATATAATTTTATAGCTTCTACAATTTTATAGCTTTGACACTAAAAAAATTCGTAATTATCTATTTTTGCAAATATTTACAGAAAAAATGTAGTTATTCCTACCACATCAATTCCAATGGAAAGTAACTCATCTGTTGTAAAAAGAATTGGGTCAAAATCAGTCAATTTCCGAATGAAAAAGGGGAAGACCTCCTTAATATTCAAAAGTTACTACCAACGGTATATTATTGAGCATTAATATTCAGTTTAATTTATATTGTAATTATGTTGTCATTTTCTATAAAATAAAATAAAAGTTAATTAATGTAATATTATCATTATTCGGTTTTAGAGAGCAACATGTCTCATTTTTTTTGAAAAGAAAACAGATAGGTCCACACAACTCAACTTATATGCATATGTTGTGCATTTATTATAAACATCTTAATTGTAATATATATATATATATATATATATATATATATATATATATATATATATATATATATATATAGGATTAGGTTCAAATGAGAAATCATGTCATTATATGTGAACCTAGGGTCAATTATAGGCCTTAGATCTAATTAAATGGATGGATCAGATTTTTTGTATATTTCCTTATTGATCAAAAGCAATGGGATTGTCTAATAAAAGCAATACTGGTGTATATAACTGAAAATATTATTAAAGTACTGTGATTGTATAATAAAAGCACTACTGATATATAATAAAAGCACTAGTTCGCAGGTTCGCATATAATGACATGGTTCTATTTGAACCCACCCATATATATATATATATATATATATATATATATATATATATATATATATATATATATATATCCAAGAAAATAAATCCTTATAATTCTTCATGATCAATTATTAACTAATGTTGTTGAGAATATTTGAGTAATTATGCAGGAGAATACATGCGTTGTTTATGTACACAATTATTTCAGAGAATGGTTCAACCTATGTTCTATTAAGTGAAGCAGACAATATTACCACAACTGCACTAGATAAGTCAAAAAATCAACTTACCCCTAAACCAAGAAGGGGTTGACCGCCTACAAAATCAAATATGCCTAATAAAGGTAATGTTATTTACAAATTAAGATTCTTATTTAATTTTTAACTATAGTTACATTGTTAATTTAATTATTATTGTTAATATTTAGTTGGTTGTTATTATTAAAAACATGCCTTCATGATCAAAAACAATATACACAAATCTTCAAACTTAATACAATTTCTTATGCTCTCAAATTACAACGTACATGTTTATTTTTTCAAAACATAATTAGTAGTAAAGATATTTTAGGAAAAGAATATAAGTGTACCTTATAAATTTTATAAGTGAATGCAGAATTCTTTAGCCTTATCGACAAAAATGCACAATAGTGCATCTTTTGTATTTAACATGGCACATAATCAACTTATTCATATACAAAGAAGAGGACGTCCGCCAATAAACTTATATTTCAAATAATTGTAATAGTTTAATTACTTATTAATTTATATATAACTTTATATTTCATCAAAAAGTTTAATATATATAAAACAGTTAAAATTATTTCTTCTTTTACAAGTTAAATTTATAATTAATAATAGATAAATGTAATATATAAAACTAATATCCTTTGGTTGTGATATATTACACAAATTTGGAATACTCAATATAATTTTATTTTATTTTATCTTATTTATTATCACCATGCTTTATTTTTTTTCAAAAATAATAACAATCCATAGTCATATTAACTTAAGTTTAAGGTAAACCTTAACTCTAGAAATGATGTTGTCCCAAAAAATATCCTAAAACTCGCAATTTGTTGTATGATAATTATCCTCAGTATTTTATTTGAAACTCTTTCTGTAGCCATGAGATCTGATAGTAGAATTTTATTAAATGTAGCATCTAGAGGCATAGCTTCTCCCCTTCTTCCAAAAGGAAGAGCTGGTCATTCTAGGTTTAAAATTCCATTCGATCTCCATGAAGAATCATATAATTTTCTAGGAAACCCCCCTTGAAAGATATAATCTGGAACGAAACTCATTAATAGTGCATACACAATTGATAATTTGGAATGAAACTCCAATGATGCATAACATTGTTTTAGAATTTTAGACAAATAATTGAAAGATATAATGAGATTCAAGATCTCGGTGGTTAGATATATTCTACTTGGAGGTAAATTTATGGTACTTGGTGGAGGTTTTTGTCAAGTTCTTACGATATTTCCTAATTGTACTAAGCATAATACATGCAGCCATCAATTCTTTCCACTTGTGGAGATGTTCTACTATTTTGAGATTCACAAATAATATGAGACTTTAAAATCTCAGCTCAAATCGCAGTTCATTTGAATTTAAAGAGCTTTCTCAGTGGGTAAATGATATTTGAGGTGGGACAGTTGGAGGATCCAATGATGGCATCTTTGAAATCGATATCCAAGAGGATCTATTATTGGTAGATGATGGTAATCCTATTGCAACGATTGTGGCTGGCACATATCCATATGGAAATAAATTCTTTATGTTCTGTTTATTTGGAGGGTAGATTTATCCCTGCACCAACATTTGATGTAGTCAAATTAATTAATTAATGTCAAGTATTCTGGGTTTTCGAATCATGAGCTATGATTTAAAGTTGGTACTCTAATCATGTTGTTCAGAAATATTAATCATCCACTTGATTTTTTACAATAGAGCTAGATTGACTGTTACGTAACTAGGTGCCCATGTCTTGGAGACAACAATTATTCAAAGAAGTAATGCATGTGAATTAGTACTCCTCCCATGGAAAACCGTAATACCATCAGATCCCATATTGCCTTTTAAGTTTCAACAATGACAATATTCAGTTATCGTGTCATATGCAATGACAATTAGTAAAATTCAATGCCAATCTCTATCTCATGTTGTAATATTATTGAAAAAATTCATTTTCAGCCATGATCAACTGTATGTTGCATTATCAAGACCGAAAGGGGTTAAAGTTTTTTATTTGGGATGATGATAACAACTGTAGAAAAAAACTAAGAATGTTATGTACAAAGAACTATTCCATAATTTGTAAACTACAATTCTCCGATTAATAATATTTTTATTAATCATATTCTATATAATGTTCAGTTCTGAAAATTTTTTAAACTTATTATTTTAACTTTTGCCTTATTCAAATTTTGTTTTATACATATTGTGTTACTCTATCAGTATAACTGCTTATTTATATATTATAAATAACTCAACATAAGAATAATATTCAAAATATTGGTTCAAGTTATTCCCCCGTGCAACGCACGGGTGTAATACTAGTTACGTAATAAAAGTACTGCTGGTGTATATAACTGAAATATTAATAAAGAACTGTGATTGTAAAATAAAAGCTTTGCTGGTATATAATAAAAGCACTAGTTCACAGGTTCACAAATAAGGGACCGTTTTCATTGGAACTCACCCCTATATATATATATATATATATATGTGTGTGTGTGTGTGTGTGTGTGCGTGCGCGCGCGCATGGAGGCTTGAAACAATAGGAAAATGAAAGATAAAAAATAATAATAACTTACATATTTCATTAGAGTTGTAACTTTTAGGACAAAGCTCTCATGAGTTTCGGCTAAACCATATGAGTAAGTACATGATTCAAGGATTTCATGAATCGTAGAGGATCTATATACCTTGTGGGTTAATTACAAAAAAAAATAAATTATAAATTACAAAATACACCTGGAGTTGCTGGTTTATTATCCTTCTATTTTGAAAAAATTTAGGTGGTCTAATTTTTATGTTTATATGCAAAACTAACCTGATGTGTGGTTTAATAACAAATAAAAAAATAAAAAAATGAAATGTTTTAAAATTTTAAAATATACCATGAAATATTTTTGCAAATATATTCTTTAATTTTGTTGGTTTTGTGATGTCATTGAATTTATTTGTTTGTTGCAAAATGAACCAAAGATAGATTTATGTGCAAAAGTCTCTTTATGCTCGTCTTATTGGAGTTATGAAACAGAACTTCTGGAGCGAGTAATGTTCATTCTCACCTCAATTGTAGAAATTGCATATTTAAAAATGAAAGTAGACCCATTTTAAATAACTTTTAGGGAATTAGTAATTAGGAATATCTCTGTTGGTAAATTATATCATGGACCATAAAACTAATAAGTATAGATTTATTTGTGCGTTATCAAGTGTTTTGACACATTAGACGTACATTTACCAGGGCAGCAATAAAGGTGGGCCAAATTTTGGTCCGACACACCAACCTTTGGAAAAATGAAAAATAAAATCTTTATATATATGTATATTGATGTGACCAAAAAGATTAGTGCCTTAAAAATAGGGGGTACTGACCTTAAAGAAACTCCTGTTAGATCCGTGCAGCACCTGATTGATCTCCAAGGGACTCCTGAGACCTGTTGGATCCTGCAAAACAAAACCCAGCTAAGGCGGTGGACGGCCCCGGCGTAGGTCCTCCGGTGCTTAAGTCAGATGTTGCTCGTGAGAGATGTGAGAGCTCAATAAAATGTAGAATGTGAAACCAACTTAGAGAGAGAAAGAGAATGAGGCTCGAGTCCTCTTATATAGATAAGAGAAGTATTCCCAATCTAGGGTTTCCCTCTCCTACCATAAATAGCATGACCGACTAAGAATTAGGATTCTTCCTGTATGCTAAATTTCCATAAACAATAGAACTCTCGTTGAATTACTATATTAGTCATGGGCCAATAAGTCTGTTCATAGTATTCAGTACACCGGGACCCCATAAAATAACATGCATTAACCCATCAAAAAGACCATAATCAGGAAGTCAAACCTCAACGCCGAGCTACCACTCAACGTCGAACTTGTATAATATTAATTATATCAAAAGAGGTCGCCACCTCACATAAGAACTCGCTACTCCTATGCAACAGGTCGCTATCCTTCAAAACAGATCGCCCAACTCCCATAAAGATTGCTCCTTCTAAGAAATGAGGTCGCTTACTGAGATTACTCACTAAAATCCACATAAATACCTTCATGTTGGCAACGTGAATATTTGATATCATATCAGCTATTCCCCACATTCTAGTTGGTTGAGGTAGGAAACCAACTAGAATGTAATCATGAGTTAAACCCAAAAGTCAATCCAGCGTGCTCCTTGGTAAAGCGTGAAGCCATCAACCATCACTTCTTACTTAATAACATTAAATGTGCCTCTGTACCATGTCGGACGCATGTCGCTAGCCCATTAACTCGTAATATATTTAATCACGTGGGCCCAAAAATGAAAGGCCCACAATAAAACTCTACCAACTTCCCACCTATCGAAAACACCTTCCGTCTTTTCAATTTTTACGCTGCCCAATATATAAAATAACCCTACATCTTTATATATATTCATTTACACAAAACAAGAGCAAAGTCACACCATTTCCTATGCAAAAACTTCCTCAAGCTTCTGTAAAAATCACGAACCATCAATCTACACCAAATCGACCAATCAAGATGATGAGTAAGTCCCCCTAATCCCTTGTTTTAGTAATAATTTCTTTAGTTTTACTGTAAATGGATGTATTACTGAGTGGAAATTATCACCCCTGTGATCAATTAATGATGAATAAATCTCCATATTTCTCCATTCCCTAGAACCCTAATCCTTCAAACCCAGTCATTACTTCCGAAACAGATTCCATAGAAATCCCCCTTAAGCGACGTAGAAGAAAAAGAAACACACCCATACCCGAACCTATATCCCAACCCAATCTAACAGATGAATCGTAAGGGGGCATACCCCGGACTGAACTTGAGGCTCGAATCCGAGCCTTGACCATAAAAATACCCGAGGGCATTCCCATAATAGAACCTGTAATTCCTTCAATATCTGAACACGAACATTTTTCTGTTAACCTAGTAATTGTAGTGCCAACCTCGGCTCATGCAGAAATTCCTGAACTCCCGCGAGCTACTAGGATAGCCGCGCATAAGCGTTGGGTGCTCCCTAACCAGAGAAACCTTAAAGAGTTTATAGAAGCTCTCAACCTTTTTGAGACCATCAAAGTAGCATATCCTAACATCCTCCAAACCAACCCAACAAACCCCCTTTGAACTATATAACTCTCTTCGAGGAACACCTCAAAGTGGGCTTTAGATTTCATTTACATCCTTTTCTCATAGCTATGTCTGTGAAGTATAAGGCCGCACTCTTGTACATGACTCCCAACTCCATTAGATTCTTGTTCGGGTATATAATTCTTTGTAATTACTATAATGTAGAACCCGGTGTAGGATCCTTCTATTTTTTCTTCAATATAAAGAACCAAAAAGGTTCTTTTTACCTTTCCTACTGCCATAAAAGATGTTCTCTTTGAACCCTTGTCAAAAGTCCATGAGTGGCGAGTTAATTTCTTCTTTCTATACAATCCTGAAGCCTGGACCTTTTTTCACTGAGTGGCAGGATTCAACTCCTCAACAAGACTCAATACCCTCCGTAAAAGATCAGACTTCACTTTCCCAAGAGATGGAGTGTAAACCCTATAATGTGATGAGGCTTACAGATTCGGAGGCTGTTTTCAAGTTTTTAGGTCTTAGCTCGCGACCTACGCTCTTGACCAGATCTGAGTTCGATAGGTTCATGCATTATCAAAAATTTACCTAAGCATTATTATTATAATAAAATAGATTAATAATCTCCTTCATGCGGATAATATCATCGATAGCTTTCTGTTATCGAGCTCGGAGGGAGGTGTCACTATTCTTCCTGTCTTGAGCCCAGTAGAGATGTCGGCAGCGCGACCTCCTACTATTAATGTGGATGAAGAAGTGGAGGTTACGTTAACTGTGAGAGATTGCCGGGAAGAGCCAGTTGATCCTGAAGAACAAATGCCACTCCGTGAGGTTCTAATTAAAGGCAAAGGAAAATGGGTGACCAATGAGCGAACTCCATCGCAGCCAACACCTCTAGTCTCTAAATACCGACGTCTCCAGAAGCCTTCTGGGTCAAGTCCTTCAAACTTGGAGAAAGGCCTTGATCAATGTGACATCGCTTACCAAATTAAGTCCCTTCTCCACAAATACGCAACAATCCAGGTAGCCCAATATCTCAGAAATTATATCTCACACCTTGTAACGCATCGAGCCTATAACATCCTTTTATTACTTCGTTATGATGAAGTTAGAACCTATGATGGTTGCGCTTTCCAGCCACTTGTCAACGACGACCCCCCAAAATTGAGCTCCAGAAAACATGTGATGAGCGAGTGGCCCAAGCTAAAAAACTAACTCAACAACTTTCCCTGATACAAGGAGAGTTAGATGAATCGCGTCGCCAGCTAACAGCCGGGAAGAAGAGCTTAATATTTATAAGAGCGAGCTAGAAACCATGAGGGATGAAGCCACTCGGATAGGAGGTCGCCTGATGGGGTTGGAGGGACAACTGCGACTCAATCTAGAGTAGATGGAATGTGCAATTCGCTTGGCTCATGAGCACGGGGTTATCGAGGGTCGAAAGGAAGGGATAACTAAAGGTCGCCGCACGTTTTTGAAGAGCGAAGTGAGTTAGAAGTTCACGTATGCATACAGATATGAGCTGATGAATGAATACAAGAACACAACCCACTATCTGTGCCAAATGGGATGAGGAGGCCAAGAATGGGTCAAGTTTGGTATAGAACGAATCAAGGCCCAACATAAAATCAATATCCCATTCGAGCCAGATACGAAGAGTATAACTGACGAGCTACCCAACTTCTCCTTTTGGAAAGGTGACAGAAGCCAATCCACGAGAGCAATGTGGTGGATCCCTTGCAAAGGAAATGCCATCTTGAAGGCTGGACTTGCTGCTGGCTAGAAGCCTCTGTACACGAGCTGGTGCGTGACTGCAATACTGCTTAACCATTTTAAATCTTCTATAACTTGATTCGTGTCCCTGCCTTGTTTCAAATGGTTATATGTGAATAATCATAACTTAATATTGCTTCCCAATTTCATCGTGCTCCATCTTTCCTAACACAACCTTCCATTACATGGTTATAGAAGAATGTCTCCAAATCATCAGTAAAACATATTCGATCACGAATAATGTAGACCAGAAAGTAGTTAGGTTGCCAAATCGTAATGAGAGTAAAACAGAGACAACCAAGATCATACTTAGTACCCCAAAATATCCTCATTAAACAAAACAACCTTTCATCAAGGTTTCCAGATATGTTGTATGTGAGCTATAATTAAACTTGAACATATAGGGATCATAAAGAAGATGTAAATCAAACATGTTCGGGTAATATTTAAATCAAACATGTCCATATTTTGAAAGAAGATATGTAAATCGAACATATCTCCTTTCCATAATATCCTAGAATATGTAAGTCAAACATACTCAAGGATACACGAAAACATGTAAATCAAACATGTTTCCACATAAAACCACACAGGCGAAGACAAGTCACGTAGGACCTAGATAACTCACATGAAAGCAAATGCAACACATAAAATCAACCCAAATCCAACACATAAGAGTTGAACTTAAAAACTTAGAGGAAACGTATAAGTCAAACACGTCACTACTGCCGAACAGCTCTTTTACGGTGCCTCATCCACGACTGTTCTGGAAAACCTGCGTTAATTATGTTTTTACGGTGGTTTTCCAGAAAACTGATGTTAAATCTATAATTTAACGGCGGTTATCCAAAAACCTCCATAGAATCCTACATTCTACGACAATTATTTTAAAACCGCTGTAATAACTAACCAATTCTACGACAGTTATATATGAACTGACATAAAAACTGGAGGCCATCTTATTTTAATGCCGGTTTACAAATAACCGCCGTAAAACTTAAGGCGGGTATGTGAGAACATCCATAAAACTCGCACATTCTACGACACTTATATAAGAACCACCGTAGAATAGTAGTCTGACATGCCATCGATCCTTGTCTTGCTCAAACAAATTTTTTCAACCGTTGATCCGTGTATCATCCGACGATCTACATTCTCTCACTCAAATTTCTCTTTTTATATATTTATTGTGATTTTTATAAATAATAATCAAATCCTAAATAATCATTTAAATTATCCAAAATATAAAATAAATCATAATCAATTTCCCAATTCATAAGCTTTTCTCCGCCGACTCAACCTTCACGGCACCATCACTGAGATTCTGAAGGAGATTCCGTCTAATTCATACGCTTTTCTCCGCCGACTCAACCTTCACTACCACAACTAGCGAATCGTAGCTGACCGATCATCGGAAGGAGATTTTGAAATCTCTGGAAGCGGTGGAGAGAGATTCAGCCGCCATCACTGAGAGTTACTCCTCTCTCTTCGCTTCTCTCCGTTCATCACTTTCCCAGGTCGCTTCTCTTGTCAGAGTTTAAATTGAATTTGCTGATTTCAGTTTGTTGCGTGTTTTCTTCTTTTCCTTTTTAATAATCCCCTAACTGTATGCACATTTTATTCTGCAAAAAGATTTTAACTTGCAGTCTATTGTAAGATTATTTAAGAAACATCAGTGAATTTGTTATTAATGATTTGAAATCAACTGCATATCCAAATGAATACCTAAAGAAAACTCGAAAACAAATTTAATTTGTTTTAGTTCATAGTAGTATATAATATTTTTAATTATTAATATTCACATTGATTCTCCTTAATGATGGGAGATTAGGATTTTATTATTTTTATTTTTAAAAAACACGAAGATAAATCCTTGTACTATTGTAATAAGTTTCTTATGTTTAGTTCATAATATCCGATTATCTTAGTAAGAATTAATACAGTGTTAGTTGTTTTTCCCTTTTAAATTTCAAATGGTTACAGATGGGGTTCATAATGGAAATTGTTGAGAATTTGATACTTCAATTGATGGAGGATCCAAGAGATAGAGATAGGAAATTCAGGGAGCAAATGTACGAACGTAAAGCGCAGTTCAAGAAGACTAAGGAAATGTGGGCCCTACCTCTACGACCCTATGGTTTTTGGACATTCGAATGCCATAACGCTCAGATTTTCTGGGATTCTCAGATTAGCCAAGTTCAAGTGCGTCGAGACCAGTACGATGATCTTCTCCAGGATTACGATAGTGCTTCATCCTCCAAATGATTGGTTAATTTTTTTTCCATATTTTCTGGTGCTTTTTTGATGAATATACATTTGGATTTTTGTTTCGTGTGTTTGTGTATGAAGTGTGTTTTACCAATAAAATATTGTATATGTTTCTGAGTTTCTTATAATTTCTCGTGAGATTTGAACATAAGAAGAGAAGTGAAATAAGCTATTAGTGTCCCTTTGTTGATCATGAAAATGGTGGAATGTAATGAGACTGGGGTAATCCACAGATATATATTTTAAATTATTGGTGATTTCAAAAGAGCTTGCTAAGTTTTTTCTTTTTAAAAAAAACAAAAATAAGGAAAGAAAGAAAAGAAGTGTGTATAACTTATAAGCTATATGCAACATTGTTGGAAGAGTTTTCATGGTGTTGAAATATATCAACGGGTTCATGGCTTGGTATTATCGGAATTCGATTCAATTAAAGGATTCAATGTGTTTCAAACTTTGAAAATAAAAGGAAAATAAAAATAAAGCAATTAAACTAACTAAACTAAGCTAGGAATCAAAATTTCATATTGGTCGGATGCTTCGTCGTATGCCTCAAATAGAATATGCAAAGCAATAATGAAAATAAGCAAGAAAATGCAATGTTTCACCAAGTACAAGCATGCATGCACAAGGTACAACTATGCTTAAAATCCTAAATAATGCAAATAAGAAAAAATTGAAAGCATAGATGTAAAGAGCAAGAAAAGTTGACATGAAAGTTTAGAACTTTAAGGAAAATAACAAGAAAAAAAGAGTAGATCTAATATTTAACCTAAAACTATGCATGAAAATTAAATTGAAAATAAAGCACAAGAACAAATCAAAATCAAGATGATCTAAGACTCGATCTATGATTTAGATGTGTCACTCATCTGGATTCCATATCCAATTATTAAGATCTAATAGGAAATCAAGGTGCTAAGGCAAAAGGCATAACATGAAGAACAAGCATGGAAATAAAGAACAAAGCATGGAAATAAAGCATAAAACATAAAATTGAAAGGAAACTTAATTGAATTAAGAAATGAAACAAAGCTTGATGTAATTGCAATCAAAAGTAACAATCCAAATGAATATTTAGATTCTTCTTAGGCTTACAAACTCAAGGCCAAGCATGAAAGTAAATCTAAAACAAGGAAAAGGAATTACATCAAAGCTTGAAATTGAATCTAAAACCTAAGAGATAAGATTATCCAAGAGCTTGAGAGTAATTTGATCCCAAACCCAAGTTAGGGTTGGAAAGGGAGTTTTCTTCAATGGTGCGAGGTGTGGGCTTTATATAGTTGTTTGTAGGGGCAAAAACGTCCAAAAAAATGCCCAAAATCGCTGAACTCCCAGCGTTGCAGTCGATCGACTGCAGGGGTGTCGATCGACTGAAGGGCAGTCGATCGACTGCTCTACTGCAAGACGTTAGCCTCTATCCAGCAGTCGATTTCTGGCTTTTCAGTCAATTCAGCAGTCGATTTCTGGCTTTTCAGTCGATTCTTGAAGCTTTCGGGTCATAATTCTCATTTTCCGATCCAAATTATCCGCCGAGCGAATATAATCCTTTCAGCCACCTACAAAACAAGAATTTGGACTTAAAAACCCAAAAATCGCACAAACACCTCACATATTGTACTTTTAAAGCCAAAATGAAAATAAACGAGAAAAGTCCTAGAACCTAACGAGAAACGACTCAAAACTACTAGACACGACGCTAAACCCTAGCTAAAAACACGAGGAAAAACACAACAATTACATGCAAAACAACTACCCCACACTTATCGATTTGTTCGTTCTCGAACAACGAAAAGAATCGAGAGTGCACACGCAATGAACATTATGTGAAACGAGAAACCCTTGTGCTTATCCTTATTTATATGATGGAAATATCAACATAGACTCTCTATCGTCAAGCATTGCTCATATTACTTTTTCTCAAATGCAAGACAAATCGATGACTTCCTCACAAATGGAATCTTGAGGGTGTTCGCAAAATTCGCTCAAGTGTTTGATATGGGAAGTGTATACGCTCAAGTCGGTCAATACATGCACCTTGTCAAGATTTCACAAATCAAATGCTCAAAATTGCTCATAGTACATGATAAAATAAGAATCGAAAGAGGTCTTTGTTATGGGTTGTAATGTTGGCTGTTTGGTAAGGCATGAAATATTTGGATATAGTGGCTAACACACGATCAAATGTGATCAATAACACACAAAATCCTAATTTCTAACACCCGAAGCTTATGATCGCTTCACCTTTCCCAGTTCACCAAACTCTCATTCGAAACCCTTTCGCTCACCACATTCCCGACCTTTAATTCACAACACTTAGAAACTTTTTGAATTTGCTTCTTTTCACTAAACTTAGCCTTTTTGAATTAGGCTTTTTGCTTGAACGCACGCTTTATCACTTTTCGTGATTTGTGTGAGAGTATTATTCTCTTTTGTTTTTTTGTTTTTTTTTTTGTATAAGCAACTCAAAACCCGAAATCCACAATCGATTTCCCTCACATTTCTCGTGAACTAACAACGTACCCTCTCACCTCACAAATTATGAAGATGCAAGAGCTAAAATCGAGCTCGGCTAACAAGAAACGGGATAAAGGCTCAAGGGGGCTCATTTGGGAATTTTAAGTAGCGTATATATATGGATATGGCCAGAACAAAGGTGATATATGTGCCTCGAGTTCATTTTCGAATTCAATCATGTACGAGCAAAATCAAACTTTCTCAATGCAATTTCCATAAAAATGCAAGCAAGCCGATAAATCACACAAGGCTACTCACTAGTTTGCACCAAATTTGGGAGCAAAATCCAAAGAGTTTTTAGAGCTTTGCAATCTTTTCACGATAAAATTTTGATTATATATATATAGGCGGTTTTTTGGACGAAGCACAAAAATTCAACCCCTCACACAAGAGGCCATAAACATGCAACAACCCGACAAGTAAACTACTCAAACTTCCAAGCACGTGGAGTTGTTTAAACATGTAATAAACACACAAAAGACACAAAAATCAACTCAACCATATAATAGCGCAAATAGTAAGCGTCACTTCGCCAAGAATGCACCACTTCGCCAAGGCTCGAGTTAAGAACAACAAAACATGCTTTTCGACACCCGGACCCTAACTACCTACCCACCCCACACTTAAACCATGCATTACCCGCATTTTAATGAAAACCAAGTAAAAGGAAGGGGAATAGAAACTTCCTTAACCGAGCGAGTTTGAGTCGAGCTCGGTAGGGTCCACCTAAGTATCAATTAATTCGAAATAAAATCGAGCATGGCTAGAATCTCCCGCTTCCACGAACCCTACCACTTTTATCAATTGTCTAATGGTCGACATCGGAAAATAAAACCTAGAAAAGAAAATCACACAAAATTAAAACTCAAGAAAATATGTACATAAACCCAAACAAAACAAAACTAAAGACCAAAAAGGACCAAAAGACAACTCGAAAATATTTTTTTTAGTTTTCAATTTTTCAAATGTTTTTGGATTTTTCAATTTTTGAATGTTATTTGATTTTTCAATAAAAGAAAGAAAGAAATAAATGGAAAGAACTTGGGTTGCCTCCCAAGAAGCACTTGTTTTACGTCTCTAGCTTGACGTACTCCCTTTTGGTTAAGGTGGAAAGATAACGGGAGTGTCCACTAAGACATTCCACTCCTTGTCGGGAGGGTCCACTCTTTGGAACGTCCTTGGCGCATTGCATAGCTCATATAAGATCTGCCAAAAAGTGAACGTTCCAAGCGGGCACTTGAAGCTCGTCTCGGCTAGGTCCTCGGGTGGAATGGTGGTTTTGAAATGCCCCGACGACGCGTCAATAAAGCAAAGGGAATATTGGCCGGCTAGCTTGTCCATCATGTGGTCGATAAACGGGGGAGGGAAACGATCTTTCTTTGTGGACTCATGAAACTTCTTAATCTCGATCGACATCCTCCAACCCGTTGAAGCCCTCGTGGCCAACAATCCTCCTTCTTCATCCTTAAGAGCTAACAAACCGCTCGTCTTGGGCACCAAGTCAATGGGCTTCACCCACTCGCTTTTAGAATTTATGAACATAAAGCCCTCCAACAACAACCTCCACACCCCGGCTCTCATCATATCTCCAAGACTCAAATTCAAATGGCTAACTCCCTCAATCACTCCAGGTCTCCACTCAATCACACTCTTAACGTCCTCTCCTCCTCTTCCTCTTGATGCAAATTTGCAAGGATGCAAATCGACTTGCTCTCCTCTTCCTCCTCAAGATGAACATCAATATTTTCAATCATAATATCAATAACCCCCACCTCCCCCTCTAAAAAGTCATCGTTGCCCTCAATGACACATAAAGGCACAACGGGCTCATCAAGAATAACAAGGGGCTCATCCTCATCCTCCTCAAGATCGACATCCGGGACATCCTCCTTCTCATTGCTCTTTTCCTCCATAAAAACTTGTTCGACCAACTCTTGGGCCACGTCCATGCGTAAGCAAACCTCGAAGGATAAGCTTGATGGATAGAGTGTAGGGGCATCGGAAATAATCTTTGCAAAATTGGGGAGGGTAGAATCGAGAAGAGTAAGAATACCCGTAATAGAAACCACCTCCACCTCGGACGGCGGGACAAGAATATTATCAACCACCCCACACTTATCAAGGATTGTGACCGCAAGGGGAGGCGAAGGTTGTCTTGGCAATATTTCATCCTCATTAGCTTCAATTAGTACGGCCATATCACTCTCCATTTGCACAAATGTCGTGTGTATTTTGTCAGACGTAGTGTGAAGAGCATCGAATCGAGCATTAAACGAAGCCTCCATATTGGACAAAGTTTGCAAAATATCCAAGAGGGTCAGATCGGAGGGCGGAATAGGAGTATCGACCAGAAAATTGAAGATGGGGAGGGCATTTTGGGCATTGGAGCTCACACCGCCAAAATACTCATATGGGTCGGGATTATGAGCACTATTGGTGGTACTAATCGGGGCATGATCAAAATTGTAAGCATGAGGACTTCCATACAGCTCGGGATTCGGACTCGGCATATTCGGATAATATTGTGGAGTATCATAGCCATACGGGTCGAAGTCGGGGCTTGCAAGTTCGAATAGGAATTTGGAGCTTGCACGTTCGGATAGGAATATGGAGCTTGCACGTTAGGATAGGAATTTGGAGCTCCATAACCATCCAAAGAACCACTCACGCCCGAGAAATTATCAAATCCGACATGGTTTGCACCATGCCCTCCCATGCCGGGTTGCCCATAACCGAATCCACCATTGGCAATGGAGTTTGCACCATGCCTTCCCACGTAGCCAAATCCATTATACAATATCCCATTCCCAACATGGTTTGCACCATGCCCTCACATGTTGGGAATGTATCCAAGTTAAAAGAACCTTGCCTACTTAAAGAAAACGTCAAAAAACAAAAGCTAGAAACGCAAATAAACTACAATCCAATCGAGAACCTTAACCAAGCCGAGTCGCAACGACGCCATTTTGTTGGAAGAATTTTCGTGGTGTTGAAATATATCAACGGGTTCATGGCTTGGTATTATCGGAATTCGATTCAATTGAAGGATTCAATGTGTTTCAAGCTTTGAAAATAAAAGGAAAATGAAAATAAAGAAATTAAACAAACTAAACTAAGATATGAATCAAAAATGCATATTGGTTGGATGCCTCGTTGTACGCCTCAAATAGAAAATACAAAGCAATAATGAAAATAAGCAAGAAAATGCAATGTTTCACCATGTACAAGCATGCATGCACAAGGTACAACTATGCATAAAATCCTAAATAATGCAAATAAGTAAAAATTGAAAGCATGGATGTAAAGAGTAAGAAAAGTTGACATGAAAGTTTAAAACTTTAAGGAAAATAACAAGCAAAAAAGAGTAGATCTAAGATTTAACATAAAACTATGCATGAAAATTAAATTGCAAATAAAGAACAAGAACAACTCAAAATCAAGATGATCTAAGACTCGATCTATGATCTGGATGTGTCACTCATCTAGATTCCATATCCAATTCTTAAGATCTAATAGGAAATCAAGGTGCTAAGGCAAAAAGCATAACATGAAGAACAAACATAGAAATAAAGAACAAAGCATGGAAATAAAGCATAAAACATAAAATTGAAAGGAAACTTACTTGAATTAAGAAATGAAACAAAGCTTGAATGTAATTGCAATAATAATTAACAATCCAAAGGAGTATTTGGATTCTTCTTAGGCTTAAAAACCCAAGGCCAAGCATTAAAGTAAATCTAAAACTAGGAAAAGGAATCACATCAAAGCTTGAAATTGAATCTAAACCTAAGAGAGAATATTATCCAAGAGCTTGAGAGTAATTTGATCCCAATCCCAAGTTAGGGTTGGGAGGGGAGTTATCTTCAATGGTGCAAGGTGTGGGCTTTATATAGTTGTGAGAAAAATAGTTTGGTGGAAATTCTAGCCGAATCTCACTCGTGTGACATGCACGTTAACATATAAGGGGTAAAATTGACTTTCCATCACCTCCTTATGACTCTCGCTCAAAATAATGGTACGTGAGCACTACGTAGGTTCCAAATCCTACATGTATACATATATTAATGTGAGCATTATCTTAACAGGTCACACGAGAGCTCACGTGCCATTGTTTTGTGCAGGAGTCATAAGTAAGAGATGGAAAGTTAGTTTTACCCCTTATATGTAAGCGTGCATGTCACACGAGTGAGCTCTGACGAAAAGTTCCACAAAAAATGGGAGTTCAGGAGGTTAAGTGTAAAATTCGTACAGTTTAGGAGGTAACTTGCACGAAAAAAAAGTTTAGGAGGCAAAGTGTCAATATGGCCATAGTTCAGGAGGTAAAAAATATTTTTCTCTATAGTTGTTTGTAGGGCCAAAAACGTCCAAAAATGCCCAAAATCGCCGAACTCCCAGCGTTGTAGTCGATCGACTGCAGGGGTGTCGATCGACTGAAGGGAAGTCGATTGACTGCTCTACTGCAAGACGTTGGCCTCTGTCCAGCAGTTAATTTCTGGCTTTTTAGTCGATCCGACAGTCGATTTCTGGCTTTTCAGTCGATTTTGAAAGCTTTCGGGTCGAATTTCTCGTTTTCCAATCCAAATCGTCTGCCGAGCGAATGTAATCCTTTCAGCCACCTACAAAACAAGAATTTTGACTTCAAAATCCAAAAATATCACAAACACCTCACATATTGTACTTTTAAAGCCAAAAAGAAAATAAACGAGAAAAGTCCTAGAACCTAACGAGAAACAACTCAAAACTACTTGACATGACGCTAAACCCTAATTAAAATTACGAGAAAAAAATACAACAATTACATGCAAAACAAACATCAGTTTTGGTTTTTAAAAAAATAAAATAATGTCTTAAATTTTTTTTCTAGTTTTAAAAACTTTTGAGTACAAAACTATTGTTACTGACATTCTAAAATCAAAAGCCACATCCTTATCCAAAATATGTTTTAGAAGTAATATACTAATTCTTAGTGCCGTTTTAGAAGTAATATCAAACAAGGGCCTCGATTCTCTAAAGAACTTGCTGATAGAAAAAATGCTAAATCTTCAATAGTCTCACTCGAGGTGCCCACGATTGAAAAGACCGTGAAAATTTAAGTTTTAGGTAAAGTTCAAATGGTTCTATTGGATATTTTTATTGAAAGCATTCATGCGACGTCGTCTACTGTGAAAACTGTGGATACTGGGATAATTATCGACGTGTCTTGGGCTACTACGAAATTGAGCATGAATTGGAAGTATTCGTATAGTACTTGTTTGATTCCCATTTCCGTTTCTGATAAGGAGAATGCTATTGTTCAAGTAATTTATCAGCATTTATTGTAAATTTGGTTATTTGTTCTGATTGGCCTGTTGCAATACATTGTACTTCGCTTTTTTGTAGGTTGTTGAGGTTCAAATCCCCATACCTGATGACATTGTTGTTGTTAATGGGTGTCGATTGAATGAGCAGTACCCATTCACACCCAAAAACAATAATTGGTCAGAAATCCAAGAGGTGGTTACCGAAATGCGGATTTTGATGGTATTTTTCTCCATTATATTCTTTTTAAGTACTTTCTCTCTTCAATTCCCTTTATTGTGACTTACAGAAAGCAGACGAACTTCAAAAGTTTTCTCAGCTCCAAGCTAGGGTCCTCTTGTTGAAAAACTTGAGACATTTTTTTCGCTATTTCATCCAAACACTGTATAGAGAATTTATTGCTAAAGAGTTTTTTCTTCTCATGGACCTCTTACTGGATTAAGTGTGCCAGCTGGCCTGGTAAGCATTTAATTATCGGTTTACGGATATTGATTTTCCAGAATTTTGGTTGTCGGTTAGTTCGTTTAAAAAGTTCAAAAATAAACAAATCAATCGAAATAATATATTAAATATATGTTATTCATAAGGGGTGAGATTATGTGTGGGTGGGTGTCTCCCCTCCAAGTCATTATCCTTGCAGATTTTTTACAAGAGTTTCAAAGGAAAAGGACTTGGCAATTAATTGCAAAACTGAGTTATCATTCAAAATTATTAATGCTTATTTATCATTTGTTCCTATTTTATCAATTGCACCCTAAAGATGGAGTGTTTGTCAGGTATCCCTGCACTCTAGACCGGAAGCTTTATGCACCAACCGAAATTAACAAATCTCGTTTGTTCTAAGGTTGAAGGACTTGAATTTGGGCTGTCACTCAGTCTAAAGACTGTAGAAGGATCTCTAAAGCTGACACTCTTGGAATGTGGATGCTATGTGAACAATATCTCTATAAAGTTGGATGGAGGAGCATCCTGGCTTTATCAAGGTTATTTTTTTTATTTATTCTTTTGATGGGCATCAGAGAAGTTCTCGCAGATGATTTTAATATCAAGCGCTTGACAGTTTCATCGGTTATAACTTGTAGATATTATATTAAAAGAAAAGCTGATAGGGCCTAATTTATAACTTAGGTGCAGGATTATGAAAATTATCAAGTTTCTGTTGATTTTATCTTGCACCAGACATCATATCAAGCAGTGGGTTCTTAGAGCATGATCTACTAATTCTACAGTTTGCTTTAATTGTTCTGCCCATTGACGTCTATGTGATCGTTTTAATACTAATTCTACAGTATGATTTAATACTGCTTCAATTTATCATAGGTTACTTGTAAACACTACAAGAATCAGATGTTTGGTGACGATTTTTTTTTCCACGCATAGAAATTTGTCATAATATGTTAACTAGTGACGTTTTTTACTTTCGTCATAGAATAACACCCTTCTATGACAACATTTATTGTTGTCACAGTTGTTCACCGATTTCGTCTTGAATACTTATATTTGATGACGTTTAAATGTAGTTTGTCATAATATTGGGAAGAATCGGGAAACCCTTTTTATGACAAACATATAATAAAGTGTGACGAGATTTGGGTGTCACGACAAGTTTCTAATTGTGACAGAATTATTTTTGTCACTAATGTTTCCTTGAAGAATGGTGACGATATTTGGTGTCACAACAAGTTTCTTTTCATGACAACGCATAATTTGTCACCAGTTCTAAAAAAATGGCGACAACATTATTTTGACACGAAAGAGTTATTTGGTGACGTCAAATATGAATTTGTCATAGTAATTTTATTTTTGTTACAAACTCACAACATATTTAGGAGACTCTTCCGATAACAAATTGGTAATAATTAGAGATAATTTTTGGTATCACTGCATATTTGTGTTATTAAAAGCATCATATTTCTCATTAATTTCTCTAAATGTAATATTAATTAATTTTAATTAATTTATACTTTTGAACGACTATATTATTATTAGATAATATTTCTTAAGTTTCTTATTTTTAAAATTGATTAAATAATCTTATAAATTTAAATAATAGATTAAAAGATTGCATAATAAAATTGTTTAAACAATATAATTATTTAATCAGTTTTAAAATAAAAAAAACTTAAGAATTTTATAGAATAATAATTTAAGTCCTTAGATTATAAAGTAATTTAAATAAATATAAATAAATAAATAAATGTTCTATAATATTATTATTCTATAAAAATATAATAATGTGTGATTACCTAGTAAATAACTATTTCATAAAAAAGACTAAAAAACAAAAATATCATAATAAAAAAGTAAAATAAATATTCCAAAAAAAAAGTTGTTAGGCCAAGAGCACTTACATCAGTGAGAGGAAAAGGTCAGATGACCCAACCGGGTGCTGTGAACGTGAAACTAATGGTGGATTCTTGTATAAAAAAATTATTAAATGATATAATATAATACTAAATAAATATCAAAAATTAAAATTAGAAAAATTATTTAGATTTGCATAATTATTTAATAATTTTGAGTTTTTTTAAAATATATAAAATAATAATATAAGTTAAAAAATCATAAAGCAAGTTAAATAAATGTACAAGGGGGATTTGAACACCTAACTAAAGTTAACGAAATATATTACAACCACTAGATCAAAAGATAGACTTTGTTTGATACTTGCAATACATAATTCTTATACAAAATACACATAAAATTATATTAATTTTTCCAACAAAATAAATCTATCAAACGTTTTTGACCAATACAAATAAAAATGAGAAATCTTGAACAATATACTAAAATATGATAATTATAAAATAAGTAAAAATATTATAGAAAAACTTTAATATTCGTGGTTCTAAAATATGTGAAAGTTAATAACTGAAAATTAAAAAAAATGAAATCGAGATAAAAAGGGATCAAAATTTACTTTTTCATGAATAAATTCTTTTATTATTATTATTATTCTTCTTATTATTATTATTGTTATTATTATTATTATTATGACTTTATTACATTTGTTCATGACATGTCTATAAAATATATTCCAACATGTGTTATATGATAGTCAAACTCATAACTTAATGGATTTAAGTAAAAGAAAATAATGAAGTGAGCTAACGCGTAATCTAGTTAAATAATCTACTTATTATTATTATTATTATTACTATTATTATTATTATTATTATTATTATTATTTTATCTATGTAGGAGACCTCATCAATATATGTACTTCAAAACTAGTGTAATTCTTCAAAAAGTAATCCATTCTAATTGCCTATGGACAAGTAATCACTAAAGGATTGTCACGTGTTCAATGACACAAATAGTATTTACTCTCTGAATATCTGTTTTTTAAGTATTTCTAATTTTTAATTTGATCATAATTATAATTAATTCATTTATGTTTTAAAAAATATCACATCAATATTTTTAGTAATTAAAAAATTATAAAAAAATGTTAATCGTATAAATTAATCTAAAAAATAGAAAATATGTTAAAATAGATAAAAATAACATAAATAATTTATAATAGTAATAAATCTTAAAAAAAAATCATAAGTAATTTCAATAAATTTAAAAGAATAAGTATTTAATCATTACTTAATATTTAAGAAAATAAAAAAATAACATAAATTTAATAAAGTACAATAAAATAAATCTCAAAATACTTTTAAACCGACAAGAAATATAAAAAAGTTAGATTAACTGATAAATAATTATTTAAAAAAGCTGAAAAGGAAAAAAAAGGAATGTTATAGAATAAAGAAAACTACTAAATAAAAAAAACGAAAAAAAATTGTATTGAAAAATGAAATGTTGGGTCGCAAAATTATTTAACGATTTTTTTAACAAAATATAAATGTTATAATATAGTAATAATTTAATCTCAAAACTTGAAATAAGCAAATTATTTATAAACTATTGTTTAAAGTTATATATATTAATAAATATGAAAATTGAAAATAATTAAATTATTATAAAATAATAATATAATTCGTAAAAAATTATAAAGTTAGTTAAATGAATATATAAATATATTACATGAGTAATACTTAATATATTTAAAATATTTATGATTTTTTTTCTTGGTAATAGAGTGAAAAGAAAATATTTAAAAAAAATAAAAAGGAAGCAAAATTAACATATATACAAGTGGATTTGAACTCCAAACCTATAGGTTAAATGAAGACATTATAACCATTATACTGGGAGGTCCTCTTTATTTTAATTTTGCAATACATAATTCTTAGGCAGAACCTCCAGGTTGTCCGAACCAATAAATCTTAGAATCAAATGGAGAATTTCTCAATCGGAAAAATAAGAAATAATAATATGGTAGGTATTTGACGGTTTTCTTGTAGTACAATAGTATTCAATTACCACTCACCATTACCATATTGGGATTTTTTTTAACTATATGTATCATTTGTACCTGCCAATTAGTGTACAGTAGATATTAATCATAAATTAGTTCATAATTAAATCACATCGATCCGTTTTAGTAAATTATAAAGATAATATAATTCAATTATACATTAGTCGTACCCATTTACACTTCTTACTTTTTGTTTATATTATTATAATTATACAACCTTTAACAAGAAAAAAACATATTTAAAATATAAATTCGAAACAAATAAATAAATATAAAAATTATATATTCATTATATATACTTATTAAATTAGGGGATGTTTGGTTGGTGGGTTTGGGAGTGAAAAATGGGAAAAAAGTATCAAAATGGTGCTTGGTAACTACCAAACTATGAGTTTGATTGCCCAATTTTTAGTGTCCCCCCCACCCCACCCCACCCCACAAACAGAGGTTATCAATCCATTAACCTCCACAATCAAACTCATTTCGAAAATACTTTCAAATTTGATAAAAACATAATAATTTATAATTAGATTCTAAATAATTATTTAATAAATTTAACAATGAAAGAAATTTGGAAAATCATGGATATTATAATATAATATAACTTTGAAAGTATTTTTGAATCAGATAAAAATTTAATCAAAATTTAATGAAATTAATTACTTATTTTAATATTTTAAATAAAAAATATAAATATCACAATATAATAAAATAAATCATCAATTATTATGAATTAAATGAGATAAATATAAAAATTAATTGAAAAATGTTATTTATATATTTGAAATATATATTATGTTTTTATAAAAGTAGATTTAAAACTAATAGCAATAAATCATATTTTGTGAGTTCTCATGTTAATGACTTAAAATCATAGTCGTAAGTCATAAATCATTAATATAAAAATATTCATACACAATTAGTTAGTGATATAATTAAAAATATTTTATCGAGCACATATACGTTCTTAAATAAATTTTATTGTATATTTAACATATACATACAATATGATACTTATTCGTAAGAAAAAAAAACCCACCCCTACCGTAATCTCGAACAAAAAACAAGAATAAACATTGTCTTATGCGTATAGGTACCCCTAACGAAATGCAACTTGTACATTATTACTAATGGCATTCAATATTTTTCTTTTCTGAAAAAATGGTATTTATTCTTTATATAATTAAAATAAAGAAATTGTTTATTTTCTCCTTGATAGTAATTTGTAATTGCATATTTTATATTTAATAATGCAACATAATTAATCGTAATAACAAATATATTCAAAATTATAGAAAATATAAAACGTATAAATGGTATGGAAACTTAATAAATTATTTACAATATAAAACACTATAATACTCCTATTTTATTTGATTAATCAAAACTTAATAATATTATTCCTATTTTTCTAAGATTATTTTTTAATCTTAGAAAAATGAAGCTTATTTTTCTAAGATTATTTCTAATATTTGATTATTTTATATGAAAATGAAGCTTATATAACTTAAATTATGAATAATTGAAAGAATTGATCGATCAAACCTCGAAGCAAGTCAAAGGGATGTTTTTGTAAACTTCACGAAGCTGGAAAGTGGAAAGAAGATAACTTGAAAGTTAAATGGGCTTGAATGAAGTTTCTTGTTAGTTTAGGGGCTGAATCTTGGGTTTAGATAAATTGAGGGCTCAATCGAAGAAGATAAAAGCTGATGGGGCTAATTGATAATATTCAGAAACTTGTTGGGTATGAAAAGGGATTTTCAACCCTAAACCAATTTCCCGTCTCTCTTTCACATTGTCTTCCCCATTTCAAATCGGCCAGCACCTCTCCCTTTTTTCTTCTCCAAACCAAATCGGCAATGGCATTAGACAATCAGCGCAGCACTGGCGGTTGGCGGCGATGGCGACCCGTAGCGGCTCCGAGTGGTGGTTGGCAGGCGACGCTTTATCTCTAGGCCCGATTGTTTTTTGTTCCCAAGTCAGAAATCGGCAAAACGGCGGGGCTCCGACCGGGCGAAACCTTCTCTTTCTCAAATTTCAGCAAACAGCTGGTCAGTTTCCTTCTCCTTGGACTCATCAACGTGGCCCCAGTGGATGGGTGGTTGGCAGTGTTCGGCAGCACGGGATTTGGCGACTCAAAGTTGGGGGTGGCGATCCGGAGGCGGACGGGATTCAGGCCGACTGGACTCGACGGAGGGCGTTGGCGAGGGCTCCAGCGGTAGTGGCGGCTTCTCCGGAGGTTCTATACTCGATGCTCAAATCGGGCCGTGGAACATGGGTAATGACTCGGGCTGTCTCAACACGGCTGCTCCTCGGCTTGGGTAGGATTTTGTTGTACATTCATTTATGTGGGTGTTTAGGTTGTCAGGATATTTGCTCACTGGGAGAGGAGGGGATGAATTTTGGGCTTGGGACGATAAAAGGTTACCTTGTCTAGCCACTTGCTTCCTCCATAATAAAAAGGGAACTCAGATCGTAACTAGAATGTTCATTGAATAGCTTCTCTGATAAAGGCATTGTTAATTTTCAACTGCTCCCTTATCAGTTTTTTATTTTAATTTATTCATATTATTGCTTATTTCAAATGTGTTTAAAGCGAAGAACAATATGATGTTTGTCCGTTTAATAGCTCATGTATTAGGCTTCTTTATCTTGTTTGTATGAGTGTTTCTACATGGGCTTGGGATGATAAAAGGTTCCCTGGTCTAGCCACATGGTTACTCCATAATAAAAAGGGAACTCGGATCGTAACTAGAATGTTCATTGAATAGCTTCTCTGATAAAGGCATTGTTAATTTTCAACTGCGTCCCTTATCAGTTTTTTATTTTAATTTATTCATATTATTGCTTATTTCAAATGTTTTTAAAGCGAAGAACAATATGATGTTTGTGTGTTTAATAGCTCATGTATTAGGCTTCTTTATCTTGTTTGTATGAGTGTTTCTACATGGTAAACTGACAAGTGTATATATTTTTTACAGATACATTCCATGAAGTTAAAAGAAAACGGGATAGGATAAAACAGGTACTGCTATTTCCATGCCGAATTCCTTGTGTTCTATACCTTCCCAATAAACCCGCTTCCATTTCGGGAAAATAAGAGCTTATTTGCAAATTTGTATATTCAGGTGTTGTATTTTCCCATGCAAAGGTTATTGCATATTTGCTCGTGTTGCTGTGTAAGAGTAATTTGAATTTGAATTGCTTAGCTATTAGTATCTGTTCTGAACCCCAACTTTGGACTGTGACAAAGTTACAAAAAGAAATGGAGTTCCACTTATATAGGTGAATTGAATTTTTTTTCTTTCTTCTCCTCTTTTTTCTTTTTTCTTTTTTTTCCACAATGCATCTCTAAGATAGATTCCATTCTAGTTGTTTGATTTTAAAGTTTAAATTTAGGTTCTTAGATTATCTTCTCATACTATTCTGGTTACACAATCTCGAGTTCTTGCTACCAAGGATAGCATAGAAAAGAAAGTTAAAAGCTTAATAAGGAATTAAAGAATTTAAAGACAGTTTAAAACTTCATAAGGTTCTATGTAGTGGCAATGCCATGAAGCTCCTTATTATGATGCGTTCTTCAGAACATCATGTTTGAATTGGTTCTTGACTAGTTTAGGAATTTTTATTACACCTTCTATTCCAAAACTTAGATGAATGGCATGCGTAGATCATTCAAATCATCGACAACACATATTTTTATTCAAGTCACAAGCCATTCATTTAACCACGTGGAATACAAAGTGAACTAGAGAAAAGGGAACAAGAAATTTGGTGCTTCTAACAGTGTTAGTATATATTTTTCATATTGGAAGTTTGACAAGCCCATAGCTTCTTGTAGTTGCTTAAGTTACTCTTTTTTTTTTCAATCCTTTGTTTTTTGAACTATCTTAAAAATGTCCTCAAAAATGTCCTCAATTAGGCCATGACTGGTTTGATATTCGTCAGTACTTTCTCAGAATCTTAATAAGGAGCCTGCACAATCAAAATGGAAGCCGGGTCCGCAAGCTCGAGTAAATAGAGTGGGTCGTTGGAACTATTCATCATGATACATATCTCAAGGTAAGACTAAAGTCCACTTCGTTAGTTACATGCAACCACCTTTGTATGGACCGAAACCTCCATGTAAACGCAGCACGTTGCCAGATTCGAATACCCAACACCTGCAACAGGAATGGGCAGACGCTACAGGATTCGGAAGGTCAAGTGACTTTGCTTAAGAATGAAGCCGATGATTCAAATCAACTAAGTCAGCAAGGCGAGTGCATCAACAAGCTTATGGCCTTCATGAGAGCAAATGAGTCTGCTTTGGGTGGAAATAATTTCTGATCCAATATATTCCACGTATGTTGGAATTCCCAATTTTAATATTGTGAACTTTGCATAGTATTTTTCATAAACTAATTTGGAATTATAAATTTGAAATCTGCAGGTATTTTTTCAGATCCCACTTTTGTTTGCCAATGCAGACATGTGGAACAAATCAGGATCAAGTTACAAAAGTCTTGGTATATGGTTTAACTCTTTTGGTTTAGTTTAAGCTTGCAGGTCCTTGTTTTGAATGTTCCAAGTACATTAATTCTAGTTGTTTGTTTGAAGAACTAATTTGGTATGTGTTCCGGATATTTAAAAGTAATATTTTGGCTAGTTAGTGTTTTGGTATATGTTCGGAATGGTCGAAGAAATATTTTGGAATATTCTTATCATTTCTATTATAATGATAAATTCTTCTTTGCTTTCATTTTCATCTTTATGATATTTTTCTCTTACAAGAATAATGACAAATTAATGCACATATTCAGGACAATTTATGTTATCATGAAAGTAAATAATCAAATCGGGTTCATTCAATTATTACAACTTTAAGCGTCACATAAGTATTTCAAATTTGTCACTTTAATAAATTATGACAAATTTTTTCATCACATAATACTTTGAACTTGTCACTTAAACTAAATCATTTATGATGATTGGTTTGTCACCATATAAACTCATTTAATGAAAATGGATTTTATCACCATATGTACCCATTAAATCATCATTGAACATATATCTTTTATGATGATAATAAAATTCAACATATATTACTAATTTTTTCGTGACAAATAATTTCACCACCTTTAATAGTAAATGGTGACACAATGGTTTGTCATTGTAAGTATAGATGTTCAGTGACGGTCAATATTGCGTCACTATAAAACAGATCTATCGTGAAGAATTAAATTATATTTGGAAATTGTTTAATAGATATTATGACAATATGAGCGTCATAATAACTCAATAAAAATTATCACCGTAGTTATATTTGTCACGGAAAATCAAATGTTTTGATGACAAATTAAGTGTTCGTTATTGGAAATGGTAACATACGGTGACAAAACCGATATTTTGATGACAATTTTTCAATCCCTTACGAGAAGAATTCAGCGTCACCAAATACAAACGCCTATGATGACAATTTACATCAGCGTCATCAAAACCGAACATTTAGTGACGCGCTTGAAAAAATTGTCACTTTCACCTATGGTGACAGTCATACCGTGACAACCTCTGTGACGCTCAATTTTTGTCACCGTTTCTTTTCAGTGACGAAAAAATAGACTTTAAATGATAAAATGTATCGTCATCGAACATCAAACTTCTTGTAGTGAAATCAGTTACCTATCATCTATAAGTAATATTTGATCGGAATAACGTGTGTATATATGAATTATCTGGGCTTGGTTTTATCACCTTGGAAAAACAGGGGATTAATTCCTATATACTGAATTTTTTTTTTCTATTAATAATTGTTTGTTGTTGTTGGAGTACAAAAACAAAAATATGCATCTGAGTGTAATGTAAAAAAGGTCCTGATTTGAGTGATATAAAAATAATGAATTTCTAAAAATTGGTGTACCTGCATTTCTTTTTTTTTTTTAATTTTTTTTACTAATTTGT
>BMAC01000192.1:769715-796928 GCA_014905375.1 Phtheirospermum japonicum
CCATCGTAGTCATCATCGTGTAGTCCAGACGAAGATCCTCCTCTAGTCGATGACCTCACTCGGGGTGCCGGTGCATGCGTAAGAGGTAATGAAGTGGTCCCGAGTGGGCTAAGTCTATTTTTGGACGGATCGAACCCGAAGTGACGGGCGAGGCAAATGAGAGAAGTGGTGACTTGCTTCCCGGAGTACCCTTGGTGACGTTGTAAAGCCCTAGCAAAATTAGCGGGTACAACCGGACTTGACGACCATCAACGAGGCATTGTAGAACATAAAGCTCATCTTTGGTCGCGTAGGTGGCCTCGTTCTTGCATAAAATAATGTGCCCGAGGATCTTGTAGGCAACGTAAAGGGCGTCGTCTTGAATTTTTGAGCAAGGAAAATGCTTGCAATCGCCCGTATTTCCCCTGGTGATCATCCCCCCAAAAGAGGCTAAATCGAAGCCTTGAACTCCAACCGGGTGGTCCCCTATGGTCGGGAAACTGAAAATGTGGTCAAAAATCTCCTCGTCTACACTAACATCATTCCCTCCTAGTCGACAAGTGAACGTCTCATCATTCCGGATTGCCAACGTGGAGAAAAACTCTAGCATAAGCTCTCGAAATCCGTGAATGTGCATTTGAGCGAAGTACCCACAACCAAGACCATCTACATAACGTGAAAGTTCGGTGTGGTGTTCCGACCCTTTTGAGGCCTCTTCCGCAAGTCCTTGGACGTTAAAGACTCTATGCATAGCGAAACCCCACTTGCGAATATTCTTGAACATGTCCCCTTCCTTTTTATCAAAATTTGGGAACGGTGCTCCATATTTTCCCGAGATATCTTTACGTTTACCCGCTCGAGACATTATCAAACAATACGAAAGTGAACGGGATTGAAAAACCTTGAAAATAAAACTTTTTGCTTCTTTGGGGAATTTCGTCGTACACTTGGTGTGCGTGTTCAACCAACTAAAAAATCAAACAATCCTTGCACCAAAAACATCCCAACACAACCAAACAACAATAACAATGTCCCAAGAGAGTTTTAAACGAAGTACCTCAACAATTGTAGCTCGAAATTCACCCGTTTCCGGGAAATTGCCCAAATTTTGCTTCAAAATTGCCTCAACCCTTGTAGCCCTTTTTAGTAGAATTGGCTTGTTTGATGGTATGTTGAGGGTAGTGTGTTGAATTTCTGGGCTTCTTTTGAAAAACAAACGAAAAATTTTGAAAAATAAGAAGAAGAAATTTTTTTGAAGAATCAAGAAGACGTTAGAAGTTGAAAAGTGAGAGAAAAGGGGGGTTTGGATGATTTTAAAAATATTTTTCTGGGCTATCCCCGCGGGTCATACGCGAACGGGTCGGGTCGGTGGTCCAAAATCCGACTTAAAACGCTTCTGGGCCGGGCGCGTGGCTCGCGTCGACGTTGCGTCGACGCGACAGAAGAAAAATTTCCTGGCATCTGGCGTCGACGTAACATCGACGCAGCATCATTCGACGCGACAGAGGAAAATTTCTGGGCACGTGGCGTCGATGTTGCGTCGACGCCGCGTCAGTCGACGCGGCAGAGTCCTGGGCGACTTTTTCTTCGCTCGTTTGATCAATTCTCTTCATTCGAGTTCTTCCATCTGTTCTAAATAAATAAAAACCAAAATAACACAATAACTAAAATTAAAATAAAATAAAATACACAAGGATACATAAATCTCGGGTTGCCTCCCAAGAAGCGCAATTTTTAACGTCGCTTGCTCGACGCTATTTTGCTCGTTTAATTCTAAACGTACGGTGGATCTCCAAACTCCACCAGATTATCATCGCGATTCTTCTTCCTTTGATCATAGTAAGGTTTCAACCTATGCTTGTGAACTTGAAAGGGTGAATTTCCGATCTCATCATACAACGTGGCTACGCCATACTCGTCCAATTCTTTTATTGAGAACGGTCCGCTCCATGCAGCTCCGAAATCACCTGGGTCATATTTACGCTCGTGATTATACATTACTAAATTTCCAACCTCGAATTGCAAGTTTTTAACTTCCTTCGTGCGAACCTCTTTCGATTTCTTCTTCACCTTTGCCCAATCGTCGAAATATGCCTTGCCCTTGTTCTTTTTACGTGAAAATTTAAATTTTTTGTTGGGGTCGAGGGAATTGTCACTTGGGTGACTTATTGGTGGTTTATGCTGTCGCTCCACATCGAAATCGTCTCCAAATTCTTCTACAATATCGCGTATGTTGATACCTAGTAACTCGATCAAGTCTTCTCCACTTAAGTGCATATGCTCCTCAAACTCGTCGTACTTCTTGCTTGAATCGACTCGTTTATCCCCTCCCTCGGTAGAAAAACCGGCGTCATCCTCGTCGCTCAGTTTCTTCAAAGTTTCGATTTCTCGTAACTCGTTTATGCATGAAGTAACGGGATCAACAAATGAATCATCCTCTTGCATGATAGGGGAGGGAGTGATTTGAATATCACTTAAAGAAAACGTCACTGTTTCGCCCAAAACAGTCATGGTCATCCTACCTTTGTAAACATCGATTAGCGTATGGGAAGTAGACATAAACGGGCGTTCCACTAAAATGGTATGCTCAGGACCTTCAGTCGGTACCTCGCCAACGTCCATAACCACAAAATCAACCGGAATTACGAGCTCTCCAACTTGCACTAAAACATCTTTGACTACTCCCAAGGGTCGTCGGGTCGAGCAATCGGCCAATTGTAGGCGCATGGTTGACGGCTTTAGTGGTCCAAGATCAAATGCTTGATAAAGTGAATATGGCAGTAAATTTATCCCTGCTCCAAGATCTAACATCCCTATCGCTTTCTGTCCATTGGCCAACAAAATAGTTATGCAAAAACTTCCAGGATCGCGTTCCTTGGGTGGCAATGGCTTCTTAAAAATCGCGCTAACCTCCTTTGGTAATGGTACGTATTGATTCGTCGCCAAACGTCTCTCTCTCGAAGCAAGTTCCTTAAAGAATTTTACGTAGGCGGGCATTGTTTTGATTACCTCCAAAAGTGGTAGGTTGATGTTGACATTCTTCAAGAGGTTGTATAGCTCCATGAACCTCTTGTTTTCTTTTGTCGGGCGCAACCGGCTTGGAAAAGGAACAACATCCTTAAATTGTGTCGTCGATTGCTTCGGCAGTGATGCTTCATCTTTGCCAAGGGTGTTGCTCGGAATCGTCCCTTGAATGGAACCAGGCACGTATCTATTGGTGGATTTATGTATCTTGTCCACTGGTTTAGGAACAAGCTCCTCATCTTGGTTCTCTATGCCATTGTCGATCTTCTTCCCACTGCGAAGGACGTGAACCGCCGATGCTTGCTCCGGTTGGCTTGGTAGCTTGTCCTTCTCCTTATTTGATCTTACAAAGTCAGTTGCTAGTTGGCCCATAGTTCTTTCCATCCTATCCATGTTTTTAGCTAGATCATGCACAACACCGAAAAGATGGTCAATTCCATTCACCTTCTTCGAGAGTTCATCAATCTTTGCGTTCACCTTCGTAAGTCCCTCTCTATTGCTAATCGTCTCGGCCACTTGATTTTGCTGCCAAATGAACAGCTGATCATTTGGTTGAGTCGCATTAGATGCCTTCCCTTGCGTATGAAAATTATTTTGTTGTGGCGGCACTGGTGGTGCTTGAGCATACTGTGGTGGTGGATATTGTGGATCAGGTGGCATATGATTTGGATTTCCAGGGCCCCACTTGAAAAGAGGATTATCACGTTGCGGTGTGTACTTCTTTTGATTCGAATAATTTTGGATCGCGTTAACATCCTCATGTTGCTCAATGTTGTTGGGACACCCATCCGCTGAATGCTTGGGGGATCCACACTGGTTACATGTTATGGCCATCCTTTGTGCATTGGCCGAGAGTTGGTTTGTCTAGACATTTCGCTTTGCTTTTCCAACATCCGCCTTGCCCCGGTGGCTATCAAATCTCCAAAATCTCCTCCCGCTGCTATCTGTACTTCTCGTTTCCCATGGTCCAATAAACTATCGAAGAAAAACTGGTTAGTTATCTCCGGAGAATAGTTGTGGTGGGGGCAATCTTGTAAAAGCGTCTTGTAATGCTCCCATGTTTCATGAAATAGCTCTCCATCCAACTGTTCAAAGGTAGCAATTTGCCTCCGAAGATGCCCCATAGTTTGGGCCGAATAGTATTGATTTAAGAATTTCTCGCTGATCATATCCCAATTAGTCAACGAGCTAGGCTCTAGTGATAGTAGCCATGACTTCGCCTTGTCCTTCAAGCTGTATGGGAAGCAAATCATTTGTACTTCCTCTTGGTGAAGGCCATGAACTAAAAATCGCCCCACTTCATCAAAAAAGTAGTTAAAAAATGCCAAGGGGTCCTCATGGACGTTTCCGTGAAAAGCCGGGAGTAAGTTGAGTTGACGTGGTTTGATTTCGACTGCCCTTGCGGTAGGTCCAAGAACAATGGCGGACCTAAAGGGTATAACCTTTGGACGTGCTAAATCGCGCTGTCTTGGTGCTCGATCTCCCCTTGGTTCCCTAACTCGGTCATCAGCTCGCTCGTACTGGTCATCATACGCGTGATGGTGCTCGCGCTCGTATCTCCTTCCGAAATTGATTTGCTCGTAACCATGATCTTGATTTTCCAACCACTCGTTCACGTGCCTTTGATTGTTAACATAGGCGTTTCGCTGCAAAATATCCTCATTCCTAAATTCCACGTTCTCGATGTTGTGTTGATGCATGACATTGTTGTTCATCTCTTCGTTTTGCCTCAAATTCGCCATGTTGGGTGGGTGATTGACTATGTTTTTCTGCAGGTTAACTCCTTCGTTTCTCCTTTCGTCTCATCTGGTCGAGTGTGATTTGTTTGGTTCACTACCATACCCAGTTTGAATGGGGCGTGGTGGTGATCTCGGTGGTGAATCGCCGTTTCGAACCGATTGTGCTCCTAACATAATGTCGGGAACTTGATCGCAAGCAAAATCAGTTGTTGTCGAGGAATTGTCCTCGGGAATAAAAGCGGGTCTTGGTCTTGGCGTATTTGAACGGTGAATGTTGTCAATGAATGGTACAAGGTCGCGTTGAAGTGATCGCCTTCCTTGTATAAACTCAACAACACTTCAACGTACCAAATGGCAAAAACCAAGTGCGAAATATAAATAATAAAAAAAAAATGAAAGTAAAAAGAAATTAAAGAATCAAAAAGAAAACAAAATGAAAAACATCTTAAATTCCTACTCGTTGCTTCCCCGGCAACGGCGCCAAATTTTTGATCCAAACTTTTGTGCACCCCTTTTTAATAAATTAATTTAAAACACGTCAGTTTGCTCGCAAGAGTACGAAGTAGCTGTAGGGTGATGAGTTTGACTCGAGTCGTATCTCTCGAGGTAACAACTGTTCGGTCTTTCGGATGTTTTTCTCAATTTATAAACTAGAATAAAATACATGTACAATTGGGGTTTTAAAAGAGATTGAGTTGATCATTATAACTAAAGCAATAATTAAACTAAATCTGTTTAAACTAATTATTCTAACTGAATTATCAACTACGAGCTATAATTTAAACTATCAAAAATACGCAACCATAAATCAAACCTAATTAAGGAATCTAAAAGCATGAGCATAAGAAATTACCACTAAGCAACGAATCATAAGAATCTAAAATTAACGAATAACTAAGCATAAATCAACTTGCGTAAATAAACTAAATTAAATCAATATCCAATACTCAAGCATAAAATGATTAAACTAATTATCTAAATTAGAATTAACTAAGAAATTAACTAAGCAATTAACTACAAAATTAACTAAGAGTTTAGAGTACTTGATGTAACTACGAAAAGCAGTAAAAGCTCCAGCTATTCCGGAGTTTGAACGTTGATCTTGGGCGAAGAATGAATCCCAAACATGAATTCGATGTTTTGGATGCGTTGTTATTCGATCCTTGATCTCCGTCTTCAAATCTCAATATGAGATGTGGGATTATTGTTATTATAAGCTAGAATACCCTAGGAGGTCGTGTGTCTGGTGTCTCTCCTCTCAAAATCCGAAATAATGAGGGTTTAAATAGATATTGCAAGTCTTGGCGCACAAGAAACCATAAAATCCGAATTCTGGGCCGTCGCGTCGACGGTGCGTCGACATAGCGTCGACCGACGCGTGCTGGTGCTCGGCGTCGGTGCTGCCAAAGCGTGCGCGTCGGCTGGGCGGGTGCGTCGACTGGGTGCGTCGACATCGACGCTTCAGCAAGTTGCGTCGACGTTGGGTCGATATTGGTGCGTCGACATCGACGCTTCAGCAAGTTGCGTCGACGCTGCGTCGACTGACGCGGATCATGGCTCGCATCGACGGAGCGTCAACGGTCGCATCAGTCGACGCGACTGCGCGTCTGCCTCCGTCTCTCTCTATCTTTTTCTACTCGTTTCGCCGGAAAGCTCGTTCTCCTATTCTTGAACATCGAACTTTGTCTATTACGCGCTGAACTCTTCCGGTTACTTAGTTGTATGGTGAAAACAACGAAATATCACCTATTTGCATCAATTACGAATAAAATACGGTAAAATAAGTCGGAACTATAAAAATACGGAATTATGCTTAAATCGTCCAACTTATACCAAAAACAAATAGAAAAACGTACTAAAATACTAATAAAAATAAAGACAAATCTACTCTAATCAACCGCCAACTTCAAGGCCCTACACAAACTCATATTAAGTACGGCAACCACAAGTACATATCAAAAACGCAATAATCTAGAATTGACGCCCCACATATGAATCACAAAAAACACTAACATGCGTACCTTTGACCTCTAAATCAAATGACGACTAAAGACTTTAACTGAAACGTAGTTCATCAAGGCAATTCAAGCAAGTACTCTTAATCATTTTCTTTTAATCCCCCGGTGTGTATCATAAAAATTGTCAAAATTTATCAAATTTTTGGTACAAAACTCCTTAATATAACCACAATAACTCACTCCCCCAAACTTAAACATTGCTTGTCCTCAAGCGAATGCAAAACAAGAACAAGCACATCATAATATCATGAGGAAAGAGTAGGAAAAGAAATCACCCGGGGAAATGTCGAGGGTCTTGGTCCTATTGATCATTATGCTCGGTCCTTTGAAAAGTGGCCCACACATCCAAAACAAGTCATCGCCTCAAAGCTGCCAGAAAAATAAAAAATAGAAAAATAGAAAATAAAACAAGTAAACGTTGGGTTACCTCCCAACAAGCGCTTTTTTTTATAGTCGTTGGCTCGACTTATTCCCATGATCAAGTCATAGGTGGTGCTTCCAACTCCATCCGTTCCTCATCAACGGAGCGAAACCCTTCATAATACGGTTTGAGTTGGTGTACATTCACCTTGAACGTCTTGTTCGTCTTCGGGCTAAAAATCTCAACCGCACCATGCGGGAATACGTGGGTGACAACAAACGGTCCAACCCACCTTAAACGCAACTTACCGGGAAATAGCTTAAGGCGAGAATGAAAAAGTAGCACTTTTTCGCCCACTACGAACTCCTTCCTTGAAATCTTCAAGTCATGAAATGCTTTCGTCTTCTCTTTATAATTAAGCGAATTTTCAAACGCTTCGTTTCGGATTTCCTCCAATTCTTGTAGTTGCAACTTCCTTAGCGCACCGGCCTCATCAAAATCAAAGTTGCATTGTTGCACGGCCCAAAACGATTTGTGTTGGAGCTCCACCAGCAAGTGACATGGCTTCCCAAAAATGAGGCGATACGGCGACATCCCAATTGGTGTCTTATACACCGTGCGATACGCCCACAGTGCATCCTTCAGCTTGATGCTCCAATCCTTACGGCCGAGGAGCCGAGTGACGTGCCAGCGCTACTAATTGAGTCGGTCTTTTCTAAGATGGATTTGATTTCTCGGTTCGAAGTTTCGGCTTGTCCATTTGTTTGAGGATGATAGGCCGTAGAAAGTCTATGAGCAACACCATACTTTCGGAGCAATGCCTCCACCATTTTATTGCAAAAGTGGGTGCCACGATCGCTTATCATAGCTCGAGGGATCCCGAACATTTAGAAGATCTGAGATTTAATGAAACGTGCAACAGCCTTCGAGTCATTAGTTGAGGTAGCTTTCGCTTCCACCCACTTGGAGACATAATCCACCGCCAGCAAAATATAAATATTTTTGAATGAATTTGGGAAGGGGACCATAAAGTCGATGCCCTAGACATCAAAAATTTCACAAACCATTATGGGCACTTGGGGCATTTGACTTCTCCGTGAAAGGTTCCCCGTGCGTTGACAATTATCACATGCCTTACAAAATTCATACGTATCTCGAAATAGGGATGGCCAATAAAAACCACTGTTAAGTACCTTATGCGCAGTTCTCTTCGAACCGAAATGTCCTCCACATGCATGAGAATGGCAAAATGAAAGAATAGCGTGGAACTCTGATTCGGGAACACACATTCGAATGACTTGATCAGCACAATGCCTCCAAAGGTATGGATGGTCCCACACATAATACTTTGCATCACTCTTCAGCTTGTCCCTCCTTGCTTTCGTCAGTCCTGTTGGAAACACACGAGCAACCAGAAAATTTACCAAGTCAGCATACCAAGGATCCACGTGTTCAACCGCATGTAGTTGCTCGTCCGAAAACCTCTCATCAAGTTGCAGCTTGTCTTCTACGTGCACGAATCTACTAAGGTGATCGGCCACGGTATTCTCGGCTCCCTTTTTATCTTTGATTTCCAAATCGAATTCTTGGAGAAGTAAAATCCACCGTATGAGTCGTGGCTTCGTCTCCTTCTTTGTAAGTAGATGTCGCAGGGCCGCGTGATCGCTAAAGACCACCACCTTTGATCCAATGATGTAAGAGCGGAACTTCTCAAGCGCAAACACAACAGCTAGAAGCTCCTTCTCCGTGGTAGTGTAATTTTGTTGGGCAGGTTTCAAGGTCCTCGATGCATAGTAGATCACATGGGTTGCTTTGTTCACTCTCTGCCCTAGCACGGCTCCCACAGCATAGTCACTCGCATCGCACATTATCTTGAACGGTAGGTCCCATCTCGGTGGTTGGATAACCGGAGGGGTGGTCAGCCGCTCCTTCAGTGTGTCAAAGGACTTCTTGCAGTCATCATCAATCTTGAACTCCACATCTTTTTGCAAGAGCCTACAAAGTGGCGATGCGATCTTCGAAAAGTCCTTGATAAATCTCCTATAAAATCCTGCATGGCCAAGAAAAGAACGAATCTCCCGCACATTGGCGGGGTAAGGCAACGTAGCTATGGTATCAATCTTAGATTTATCGACTTCAATTCCTTTCAATGAGACAAAGTGCCCTAGAACTATACCTTGTTCCACCATAAAATGACATTTTTCCCAATTTAGTACAAGATTAGCGTCGACACAATGTTTCAAAATTAAAGATAAGTTTTCAAAACATACCTCAAGACACGGTCTTTTAAGCTCGTCCACTTCGTTGGCAATTTGCTCTACTTGAGCCGCCATGCGAGCAAGGCATTCATCCAATTGTCGAATCACCTCCACGAGCTCGGATGAGAGAGGCTCAAAGTCCGGGAGTTGGGGCATAGACGAATCTTGAAAAAGTGAGGTGTAAGGGTTGTCGTTCGGAGTATACGAACTCGAGGTGGGTAGGTCGTAAATGACGTAGCTCCAAGAATATGAATCATGAATTTTGGGAGCATACGAGTCAAAGCTCGGGTAAGAAGAAGGCGGGGCGAGTTGAGCATATGGATCGTCAAAACCCAGATCATAAGAATCAAGAGTCGGTGCATACGGATCCATGCTTGGGTTGTGGGGATATGAAATCGGTGGAGAATAAGAAGGGCTTGGGCCAGAATAATCAAAAGAGGGGGCCTATTCTTCACCAATCGAAGCGTACGGGTCATCGTAAGTCGACGAGACCCGATAGCATGGGGGAGTGGTGTACGGATTTAGATACTCGGGAGCTTGGATGTAAGGGTTTGGATATTTGGGAGTTTGGATATAAGGGTTTGAATAATCGGGAGTTTGGATATTAGGGTCCTCGTATGGCAAACTAGATCGGTAGTTTGCCATCCTCGGCCGGATCAATCAAGCGGAGGAGGCATCCTTTGATCGTCGTGAGTGTGGGCGAGCGGCATCGGGCTTCCCAAATGAGTACCTTGCAAACACAACACTCAACAAAGGATTACGAGCATAGAAAGTAAAACAAAAATCTAAATTAACTAACAACTAAGATAACAAGAGAAATAATTAAAAACACCATTACCCTTAATCTATCCCCGGCAACGACACCAAAACTTGATCGAAGAACTCTTAGCACTCTAAGAAATCTTCTCTGCAATAGTACGAAGTCGATTGTAAAGCGGTAAGTTTTCCCGAGTCGTGTCTCTCGAGGATAGATATAATCGGTGGTCGGTGTTTTTAGTCATTCTCTTGTTAAGCTAAATTACACTAATCTACACTAGGAAAGCATTAAGTCATTGTTTTGGTTTGAGTTTTTGAAAGTTAATCAACTAAGACAAAAATTAAAAGAGATTTTAAATGAGAATAATGAAAATGAGGGTTTAGGGTGTTCGGTTCGTCTCCACGATTAATCGGTTTTTGCCGAGCACTTAATCCACGATTCGGGGTTGTCAATACCAAATGTCGATCAAGTATTGGGGTCGTCAATTCCAATTCCAACAAAATTCGATTAATGGTTCCAAATGAACCTAAACCCTAAACCCGTAATTTCTAAACTAATTGCATCAAATACGAATTAATGCTTGCTTGAAAGTGATTATTAATGACATTAATTAAATCATAATTAAAATTTACTAAATTAAGAAGGCTTGCAAATCGAAAGGGAAATTGGAGGGAAAAACAAAAGATTTGAAATTGAAAGTGGTCAAAAACATTTAAAATGAGGAGAAGTCAAATTTCCCAAAGAGGCAAAGTTCATCAAACTTTCAAGGACAAATGTTGTCTAACTCAAAAGAGTAAAAAGCTTCAAAAACAAGCAACAATGGAGTTTTTACTACAAGAATAAAAGAGAAACACAAGCTATAGAGCCAAATATTCAAGAATTAAAATGCTATGAAAGACACCATAATCTAAAACCAAATCACCAACACAACAATTTCAACCAAACAAGATGAACAACATCAATAACAACACAAAAAAGTAAGGGAAAGAACACTACCAAATTGCATTGAACTCAAGAGCTTCAAATCTATTACAATATTTCAAAAGCAACCAAGAACCACAAGTGAAGGATATGTCACCTTCTCCCACACTTGCTAACAAGACCTAAACCTAACTAATCTAACTACTTAAGCTAAACTAACCTACATAAGCTAAGAATTATGCTAGGGTTTTACATTGTAAGAGAAAGGAAATGCTTGGAGGAGATGGAACTAGGTCCAAAACCACCAAGTAAAGTTGTTTTTTTTGTGAATAATGGGTGGGAATCATATATGGGTAGATAAGGGGAAAAATGGTCTCTTTTTTTTCGCCAAAATCACACATCCTCAGCATTTCAGTCGATCGACTGACTTGTTCAAATGCCCCAAACTTTCTGCCGAGCAGTCGATCGACTGACAAAAATACGGAGTCAGCCATCAATGTCTTCATAGCCACATTTCTCATTATCTCCGGTCGATCCTCGCACCAAATACATGTCGTGGATTGGCAATGAGTGTCTCCGGTTTGAATCATCTTCCGACCTCGTCGTGGGCCAACTTTGACCAAAGTTGACCTTCAAAACAAAAACTAATAAAAAAAACTAAGAAAATATAAGAAAAACTACAAAAAACAAAGAAAACACTACAAAACCTAAAACTAACAAAATAGGCCAAAACGACTCCTAATACCCATAAATGCAAGCAAAACACATGCAAACACAACACAAAAAGGTAACAAAAATGAGTACAAAAAAGTACAAATCACTTGGTCAGTTAATATGTAAGAGTCGTCCTCGTACCATTTTCCAGCAACTCGAACACTTACGATATTTCCATCTTTTTGTATCCCTGTTCCTTTTTTTCTTCCAAGATCAAACCAATCACATTCGAGTAAAAATACCTTCCTATCTTTGACATAATCTAGGTGAATAATATCCTTTAAAACCCCATAAAAATCAATGATGTCATCTCCATGGTTACCCTCAACTACAACCCCACAGTTTTGAGTTTTTCGACGGCTATCGCGTTGTTCAGTTAAAAATCTTACCCCGTTCATGATGCAACCAGAAAACTTTCTTACACACTTCTGAGATGCACATGCGAGTGAATATAAAGATTCATTTACCTGTGATGGTTCCTCTCCGTATAACTTAGTCATCTGTAAAACAAGAATAACAAAAATTAATCCATATGCTTACAAAATAATTTGTATTTACTTTAAATATAACATTACATGTTTTTTGAACCATGCCGGAAATTTCTCTTTATGTTCCTGGACTAGATTCGCACAATTTCCCAACAAAAGCTCTTCCTTGTGCTTCCTACAAACAATATAAAAAGGTAATTCAGATTTATTAAATAATTAAAATTAATTAGAATGTGTAAAAAAAAATTATACAATACTTACTCCAAAAATGGTGCAACCTCTTCGCAATTTTGGAAGACAAGCCACTGTAGTACATTGAACTCTTCCTCAGATAAATCTACACGTTTTGTTGCTCCGAAATGGCGGTATTTTTGTGAGAATATTGATAGACGATCATCAATTTTTATATCATTATTCCGCTCATCTCGGTTAAATCTAGTTTCAATTCCCTGTAAGTACACCGAGCAAAATGTTAAACACTCTTTTGCCATGTATGCTTCGGCCACTGACCCTTCGGGATGAGCTTTATTGCGCACACTCTGCTTCAAGCCACATAGAAATCTATCGGAAAATTAAAAAAAAAAAATCAGCATGATGACAAATATAAAGTTTGATTTAATTAAAAAAATTTAAAACCAATGAAAAATATATATAATAATCGGCATGGTAGAAATATAAGTTCTGATGCAATTAAAAGTTCGCAATTTAATATTATTACCGTTCAATGGAATACATCCACCTGAATTAAACTGGGTCACCAAGCAATGCCTCATCCTGTAAATGAATAGGCAAATGAACCATGACGTCGAAGAAAGCTGGAGGATATATTTTTTCAAGTTTACACAAAATCAAGCAAATATCTTCCCTCATTTTCTCCAATTCACTTCTTTTCAACTTCTTGCAGCACAGGTGTTGAAAAAAAAGACCTAACTCGGTCAGTACCTCACACACTTCCTTATTTAAGGATCCGCAAATCCCGACAGGAAGTATTCGTTGTAAAAGTACGTGAGAGTCATGGCTTTTCAACCCAGATAACTTGTGGTCACTTGAACTAACACAACGAGAGATATTGGAAGCATACCCGTCCGAAAATTTAACAGACTTTATAAACTCACACAAATCTTGTCTCTCTTTCTTAGACATAACATAACAAGCAGCTGGCATCACACATGTTCCATTAGTTCGCCTGACTAAGTGCAACTCCTCATGAATTTGCATGTCCTCTAAATCTAGCCTCGCCTTCATTGTATCTTTTGTTTTCCCATCTACACTCATCAAGGTTCCTAATATACTCTCACATATATTTTTTTCGATATGCATTACATTTAAATTATCCCATAACTTCAACTTACTCAAATGATGCAAATCGAGAAAAATGCTACGCTTGGTCCAATTTAACTCCTCGGGCTCCTGCTTCATTTTCTTGTTATTTCCATGCTTCCATGGTATTAGACTTTGCAGTCTCTCCAGCCACATTAAGATATCCTCCTCGGTTAAACCTCTAGGCACTTCAGCGTCTTCATTTTTACCATTAAACCTCTTAGTTTTTCTCCACGCATGATCTTTCGGTAATTCACGACGATGTCCCATGTAAGCTATCTTGCTACGTAGTCGCGCGAAAAAGGTTTGGTCATTACAAACTGGACAGGCCATGTACCCTTTAGTACTCCACCCAGAAAGGTCGCCATATACTGGAAAGTCATTTATTGTCCACAAAATCGAAGCATGCATTTGAAAAGTCTTTTTGAAGAAACGTCAAAGGTCTCTGCCCCCCTCAACGAACAATTCTTTCAACTCTTTGATTAATGGTCGCAAGTAAACATCAATATCCTTCCCAGGTGAATTCTTACCCGGAATCGGCAAAGACAAGAAAAGGAACGGATCTTTGATGAATAAAAGATTTTCAGACACAATGATTATAACAAATTAGGAGAATAAGTAGAGGAACATATTTAGTATTGGATTATGATGAATATATCCAATTTAATAACTGCTTGTTTGAGTTTGAAATCTAGATGAGGTTCTATCGTATTCCACATAATAGGTATTAAGAGACCATATTTACTAAAATTTACATTTCACAGGGTTATTTTTATAATTATTGTCCTATAAAAATTAGTGTAGAAGCTTTTTTTCTAAATACCCTTTTGTAAATGCAGCAGGTTTTTAACCGGGGGTAGATTTTGTTAAACACAAATGTACATATATATACATATATATATATACACAACCACTCGGTGTGGCACAAATGCAGCTTACTTGTGATACTATAGTTGTTCTACATCTGCTGACATAATTGGAGATAAGTGATAACTTTTTTTTTCATTTTTCTTTTCCTTTTGGAAATATTTGATCTTTTGTATCATGGATAGTTGTTGATCTATTTATAATCTTGTGATAAATATGAACCTTAAAAGTCCTAAAAAAATGTGAAAGGACAGATTAAATGCACCTTTATCTGTTAGCGGATTTTGTCTCATTTTAGCAAATTCACTTGTGAAAATTAGGTTGTATTCAGGTTAGTTGCTTTGCCTCACAATTATGTTCCTTCTTATATTTTGTTATGGTTTCAAGGTTATAATAAAATTTCTAAGTTAATTAGTGTATCATTAATGTGACAGTATAAAGATTTTGATTTTAATTGAAAATTATGTTCTTGTTTATATTAGTATATTATATTGGTTGAACTTCGAAAGTTACGATTATCTGATGGGTTGAACTTTGGAAGTTATGATTGAAATTGAGTTCATATTTATATTAGTATATTATTTTGGGTAGCACTGTTAAATTTGTGGAATTACAGTTAAATTTGAGGAGTTACAAAAATGACCCCTGAGGTTTAGTTTAATTACATAAACCCCCATATTTTTTGAAGATTATAAAAAAACCAAAAACTACTAAGTTTATTACAGTTAAATCTAACTATTATTATCACCCCTTACTACATTCGACACGTGATCAAACCTTAGAGGTGTTTTTGTAATTTCGAATGTTTTTTTGGTAATTACCCAAACCTCAGTGGTGGTTTGAATAATGACCCTTAATTTATTTAATTATCATTATTTATTATATATATTGAGTAATTCTAATGGGTGGTGCTGTTTAAATTTGGAGAATTTTGAAAAATAACCCCGGGGTTTAATTTAATTACAGAAAAAAACATTGGGTTTATTAAAATTACAAAACAAAACAAATTCAATTATTTATATTCCAAATTGTAATTTAAAATCAAACAATAGACCATAGTGATCAACATACTGAGAAACAATACATTTTACATTAGAAATGGTTTATTGAACTAGCAATACAACAAAGTATAGTTAATCCAATGTTTTATACACAAATAATATCCTAACCACGTTCAATTCTAATCTTTCCAAGATTACACCCAAAAACCATTGAACCATTTATACTAAAAAAAATATGTTACTCTGAATCCAATATTCTATAAATATCTTGCAACTTATAATAATATAATGTTTAGCACAACAATAAAAAATGATTAATTATCAAAACGTTTTATATGAATAATTACAAAAAAACAAACCCATGAGGTTTATTTTATTTATATTCCTCATTGTGATACATTACATATTTCAAGGAATAATTAAATACACTTGTCATGGGATTTGGTGTATTAAAAAAAAACAAAACATTAAATAATTATAAATATAACCCCAAAGTTTGGTGACTTTAAATATAAAAATAATAATGAAATACAAAAATTAGGTTTATATGTAATGTATATACAAGTAATAAATTCTAGAAGGTTTCAGCCTCTAGGCGAAGTCATCTTGACTATATAACCCGACTATTGTACTATTTTGAATTCGCATCGACTATATTTGTCTTTACATTCTCAATTTTGATATGTTAATTATTTAAAGGGATAATTTAAAAACAAAATCCATGAGGTTTGGTTTGTTGAAAAAGAATTTAAATAATTACAAATATAGCCCACGATATTTGGTGTATTTACCAAAAAAAATAAATACGAAAGTTAAGTTTATACGTACACTATATTGAAGTGATAAATTCTAGGAAGGGGAAAATTCTCATCAATGGTGGGAACTGGGATAGGTAGAGTTATTACAGCAAAAGCAAACTATATTTAATTATTACAATAAAGGCTGCTATTGATGCCCCAAACATATTTCATTTTGAGTTTTTCGGATATCATCTGCCATCATCAATGTCTTTCACGACAACTTCCACTGAGTGGAAGTCACATATACACCTGTGTCCTTGGGTATATTTTGATAACTATGCTTTATCAACATGGTTCCTTAAGCTAAATGAGCTGCTCAAGGGATTAATCCAATCTCGAATATCTTTGGATAACGAATCGGATCATTGTAGACACTTATGACGGTTTCTACTAACATGTTGTAGTAGACAACCTGAGTTTAAGGGGATGTTTTCCATCTTCTCCCATTCCAAATTCATTAAATTTTTTGTGTCGTACTTGTTGTTCAAGGTACATCAATGACTCTTTACGATAGAGTGGGCAAAATAGTCTTTGGACCGGCAAAAAGAACCTGTCCTATTTTTCTTTGATGCAAAATGCAAAACAAAAAATTTAATAAATCCGGAAGGGAAGAAGATGGTTGTACCATTTGTTTTCAGTTACAATATGTTCATATAAATCACCATTATTGTCAGGTACCACTAAAGGAAGGTTACTAATGTACAGAGAAGTATTAGAATGACTTATTGGGGCAAGTAGAATCAAGATAAGGTCATGATTTGGACCAATATAATAGTAAGAATTATGATTAATAACGTGACTCATCGAACGTAGCTCAATTAGCCAAATAACATTACATATCTAACGATGAGATTACGTAGCACACATTAAATTAACCAACCTAAATGAAAATAGAATCATGGCTTCAGATCAGTGTTCTAAGAATACAAGTTACGAATCATAAGTGGCAAATGCAGAAAAGGTAATTCACAAACGGACATTAGATAACAAATTAACTAAATTCAAAAAACACTAAATACAATAAATAAAAATAAAAAATGATAAAACTGCATTCAAACAATATTAAAGGAGATGAGTTTTAATTTTGAACTCACCAGCCCGACAAGAGGATTCTTCAGCACAATTCTGGCGTGGGTAGTAGAATCCGGCCGGCGCCAATTCCTTCTCAATAGCCGAAAAACTTCAATCACCGCCAATTGTGGGTTTCAATCACCGCCAATTTGTGGGCAGATTAAGTGGAAAAATTCTGAGGAGTGGATCTCTTATGCGCTACTAATTGAAAATACGATTTAGGTTAAGGAAAAAAAGATTTAAGTGGCGCCAGAGGTTGAAGATGATGATGAACAACAACTAAAATTATAAGTTATATTATCAATACTATATTTGTCGCTTTCATGTGTAGTAGACGTACTTCTATTAAATTGCGGTTTCTTTTTAATTCTTGAAATATATGAAATCGTGAATATGCTCCATAAAATGGGTGACACAATAATTTCAACTATTTATTTTTAAATACAAAAAGTCAAATTGGTAGAATAATTATTTACGCTTATCATATTTATTTTTTATATTTTATTATTATATTTAAATAATTTTATCAAAGACATATATTTTCATCAAAGACATAATTTGACATCTAAGATAAAAATAAATAATTCTAAATCCTATAACAAGATATTTGGCTTACTTTTCCATGTTAGGTGAATTTATATTTAGTTTATAGTTAGAACACTTCAAATAAAATATTCAATTTAGGATATAGTATTTTTATTAAATTAATTGTTAAAATTACTTAATTGAATGTATATTTAATGAAAAAAAAAATAAGACTTTCTTGATTAAATTAGTAAGTTATGATTATAAAGGAGTGAAATCTAGACGATTTAATTTTTTTTTGAGTTGAGTCGATTAGAACATGAATCGAGACGAACTTTGATTTTTATCAAATGTACAAGTGTTTTCAGAAATTTTACACAACTTTGAACAATCGATCTAATATGTTATTTTATCATCAGGTAACTCAAATCAAATAGCAGGTAGTTTTGTTTTAATTATATTTGTGTCGAGTCGATTAGAACACGAATCGAGATGAACTTAGATTTTTATCAAATGTACGAGTGTTTTCAAAAATTTTACACAACTTTGAATAGTCGATGTAATACGTTCTTTATATATCAGGTAACTCAAATCAAATAGCGGGTAGTTTTATTTTAATTATATTTGTGTCGAGTCGATTAGAACACGAATCGAGATGAAATTTGATTTTTATCAAATCTACGAGTGTTTTCAAAAATTTTACACAACTTTGAATAGTCGATGTAATACGTTCTTTTAATATCAGGTAACTCAAAATCAAATAACGGGTGGTTTTTTTAAATTATATTTGTGTCGAGTCGATTAGAACACGAATCGAGATGAACTTTAATTTTTATCCAATGTACGAGTGTTTTCAAAATTTTTACACAACTTTGAATAGTCGATGTAATAAGTTCTTTTAATATCAGGTAACTCATATCAAATAGTGGGTAGTTTTGTTTTAATTATATTTGTGTCGAGTCGGTTAGAACACGAATCGGGATGAACTTTGATTTTTATCAAATGTACGAGTGTTTTCAAAAATTTTACACAACTTTGAACAATCGATCTAATACTTTCTTTTAATATCAGGTAACTCAAAATCAAATAGCGGGTAGTTTGGTTTGATTTTTCAGTCGTAAACTTAATATACACATACACTACGTATTAACAAACCCAATATTTATAATGCCATCCATGAATCATATCGATAGTACGACTATAAATTTTAAAAAAGAGTACGCTCGGAGTCCGAATACTCGGAGTATCCACAAATTAACGGGTTTACATTTTCAGCATATAGTAATTTTTAGTCATATTAATGTTATAATACATATACTCAAGATATAGCAGCTGAAGTTTACGAAGTATATGTTATTTAAGTTATTAGTTAAAATAAATTTAGAGAATTCAAAATAGTAGTTGTTCAATTAGGAATTAAAACTACTTTACATATTTATTTTCGATTTATCTTTAATTAATTAGACATAAATGAAATTACAAGGTGGTACTTTATATTTTGTATCACTAGTATAATAATGTAAATTTTTTAATCACTACAAAAATATTACTTTCAAAAAACCTTGCGAATCTATGTTCACTATAAGATCTTTGTTCAACTGACATATTAAAGCGTCTATCCAACCGGCCTACTCAAATATATATAACTGATTATCATATGTTAAAAAATGTAGTTTGGTCTTGTAAAAAAATATCATTAAAGTTAGTTTTTGAACTAATGATATTTAATAGTTTGGTCTAAACTGTATGATTTTACTGCATAATAGGATCATAGTTCATAAACGTTTAACTTTAATAAGATTCCATTAAACAGTAATGAATCGATTTAAACTGTAAAATTTTTGCTATCTGCCTTCAAAGTCAATCATCTCATCGCATTTTACACTATACATAATAATTCTCTAGTAATATTATAATAATATATTTATAAATATGTTCTAAAACAATTTTTGGATAATTAACGTAGATAATAATATATTGCATGTTGTAATTAAAATTCTCATCCAATCAATAACAATTACTATAAGTTATTTTTTCAATATATATATATATATATATTAACATGAAACTTATTTTAAATGTTAATATAGTACAATATATATTAACATGAAACTTATTTTTAAATTCATATTTAGTACGAATAATTTGAAATTTAATTTTCCATTTCCACTTGTTCAATTTTGGACACAAGTCTTGCGTGGCCGCAACCCAACCCCCAACCCAATTAACAAAACCCATATCAAATCAGGGTCAAATTGGCAATTGTACTTGACCCTACCTCTCGCACTCCCCGAACTCCTTCAGCCCTATCCGCCATTTTCACCGCCCACAAAAGCCCTTCCAGTAGAAATCCAACATGAACTCTACCAGATCCTCCGCGCGCCTGAAATTGCTCACCTGCACCCGTCCTGCCATGCGAGAAGAGGACCATCCACAAGAATCCCATGAACCCATTGCTCAGCGGCATCTCCGACAAGAAAAATTACAGTCCGATTGGAGTTTCGATTTACTCGATATTGAAATCTCCAAACGCATCAGTGTTGAGAGTCTCAAAGATCGTCCAGGTTAATTAACCTAATTCCTTACAATTTTTTGCCCTGGAATTTAAAATTTTATAATTTAATTGCTTGATAATGCCTGAATTTACTTGGGTCTTGATGTTGTTGACCTAATTTTAAAATTATGTTCGACTTTTTTACAAATTTTAAAACTGATCGTATTTACTGGTGTTTTGCATGTTAAGGAAACCTTATTTTCTATTTTCTCTGAATTTAGTTGTAGATAAATATGTTGATAAATAAATAAACTTATCCCTAAATTAGAAAATTTCAGTCATGTCCAAAAAAAAAGGGCGGGTCTTTTTTTTCTTTTGGCGCTTAAACGTTAGTTATTTTTTGTAAATTCTAATCTAATTAGGGTAGTGATACTAGTTATTCGCATGTATCTAAATTTCTACCATTTCCAGTATAAGTTTAAAGAATCGGTCACACCCATAGCTTCTCCAAATTGCAAAAAACAAATTTTCCACTTGCGGTGCATAAGCAGTCAAGTCAAGGTAGTTGTTCATGTGTGTTTAAGTGTGAGAGATTTGGGTTAGTTGGTTTTAATATATGATTTTTCGTGTTGAAAACTAGAATAATAAATTAGTGATTATTGTTAATCCATATATAATTATGTTCACTGTTACTACATATGTAATCATATGTTCTTCCAACTTCTCAGCTTATTTATTATAATGTTATTACTTTAGTTATTGCATATGTAATCATACACCATAATAGGAAAAAGTTATTGCATATTGATATCATAAAAAATGGGCATGTGTATTTATGACGAACTAAAAAGATGTTTGCAGTTGCTCTGTTATGAGCATATATATGCATAGTGTGGATTGAAATTTTGCTACATAATTTGTTTAGTGGGGCTAAACTGGAATACTTATGTTATGTGGTAAACTTATGTTAATTCTAAATCACATTTATGTACATCTTAGATTATTGTGATTTAATAATTATGTATGCTTAGTGACATATATGCTTAGTGTAGATTGTAATCGCGATGCCAGGATATATTTGCAGATGCTTACTTATTAGTATATAAATGTTTATTTTATATTGAATTTGTGACTACATAATATGTTTTATGATGCTAAACCGGAATACATATGATTGTGTAATAACCTTTTCTAGTTTTCTATCACATTTATGCTAATCTTAAATATACATGCTTACTGTATATCTAAATTATATTAGATAATATGTTTCATGATGTTTATCTTGAATACATTAACTAGTGTAGTAGAATTATGTTAGTTTTGTATCAAATTTATGATGATTCCAGACTTAAAATTGTATTTCTTTTATAATCTAATTGCCGAATATATGTGTTGTTCATCATAGATCTCATGTACAGAATATATTTTTTAAACAAACTTTTTATGATGTAGTATCCAACTGTGTCCTATTATCTATTATAATGTTATTAATTTAATTGTATTTCAAATGGTTGATCCATGATGTTATTTGTTGTGTTTTGTTTAGTCGGAGAAATGGCGCCACGAGGTATATTGAAGAAACAGAAAGTCAACACAAACAAGCCTCGACAATATGTCGCAACCATACTTCTATTAATGACTCCACACCCCGTAGGAGTACAAGAAAATCTGACGGTCTGAACGATTCAATCCCCAGTACTATCAGCCACATGCCACAAAACCCTGAAGTCACCCCGTCTAAAGGCACTTAAACTACATCAATCGGACGTCAAACCCAATCAACTGTCACTCAGCGCCAACCACCTGCCACTCAGTCCCAACCACCTGCCACTAAAAACCAACCACCTGCCCCCCAAAATCAATCACCTGTCCCCCAAACTCAATCACCTATCTCTAAAACCCCTCGTGCCCCTCAAACTCAATCACCTGTCAGTCAAACCCAACTTGAGGACCCTCAAAGTCAATCTCCTATCCCCCGATCTGAATCAACTAACACTGAGACTGATTCAATTGGGCTTCAGACCGATTCAACAGGCACTGGACTTCAATCAACAAATAACACTGAAGACTCATCACATGAAGATGATGAAGAGACAGGTTTATGATTCTTACATTTCAATTTTTTATCTTGGTAATAGTCTTGAATCTGCTTCACATGTTTTATGTGCTTTGATGTATACTAATTTGATACATTAGTGATTTGTGTTATTTGAAATCAGTTGTAAGTTATTATGTTATAACAATTGTACATATATAGTACATGACATTGTCAAGTTTCAAAATTGGCAAATATTTCATAAATGCGACTTTTATTTTTTCTTTAGGTTCATATGTATTAGAGTTACTTTGATATAAAAGTCTACTATTATTTATATGTGGTTCATTCTTTATAGAGTTTGACATTTTTTATTTTAGATTCATCTGATTGGGAAGAGACATTACAATCCTTATATTACAATTAACTTACATTTGCCTAAAAGTTGGGATTACATAGTTGGATATATATATGTCAATTGTGACTGGTTGAGTTTGGCAATATATTCTGTGGGTTAGAACTGCTTATTTGTGAATTAGTTTTAAGTTTGGCATTTGTTTAATGTATGCATAATATTGTTGATATGAATAATTATGAAAACTACTTTTGTTAAAAGTTGTTTGGTGGTTGATTTAGAGCGATCTACTTCTTTGTCCTCGTATGAAAACATCTTACTAATAAATGAAGTTTATTTAAACATTTTTCAAATACATGAAATAATCTTCAGTAATTTAGATTTTAAATGAATTCTTTGATATATACTAATTAATTGATGTGCAGATGCTGTTTCTAAAATTGATAAAAGGAAACGTGGCCCAACAATGGGCAGGGGCATCATGAATGCATTTGACAAGTTTTCAGGGAAAAAATGAAGATAGAAGTTGATCCATTGATTGGAAGACCTAAAAGTCGAGTGCAATCTGCTAAGTTCTCAAGTCAGATTGGGGTAGTGACTCGAGATGTCCTTTCGGTGACGAGGAGGTGGAAGGAGGTAGATGTAGAGAAGAGTTCGGAGTTGGGCTATGACCATATGCAGGTAGGATTTTTATACTTTTTTCTTTCGATGAATTTTAATCTTGTATCAGCTTAATGATACATCGATGTGTTATATGCAGATTCATATGGATGTCAATATGGACAAACCGGGTGTCAAACAATGCGTGATTGAAAGACTTCAGTCAAATTCCTGACAACTGCGCTATAGGCTACACAAACAATACTTGAAGTATCCAAACCTTGAGGAGGCTAAGAAAAACAGGCCACATTCTTTTCATGACCAACGAAACTGGGAATCGTTATGCGACCATTTTAGTTCAGCCGAATTCAAGGTAATATCTCTCAAAACAAATACTTTTATTTATATAGTATGATATATATCATATGTATGTTTCTGCCATGAGAATATTATTATTTATGTTTTTGCAGAATCAAAGTGAGGCTAATACCAGAAATCGGAAAAAACTGCGAGCTCCGCATATTACAGGCTGAATTCCTTTCACTGTTCTTAAAAATGATTTTGTAAGTCTTACCAAGATTTTTACAACAAAATTTTCATATATATCAGCGGTTGGTTAGTAAAATCAAAATGTTGTGAAATTTTTTTGCAATATAAAGGGAAAATCTTTGACAGTGATAAATAAATTAAATCCACTTAAGTGTAATGAAATGAAGATTTTAGTATTAAGTTTATTCCTTTTTGGTGCAATTTTTATATTTCTATTTTGATTCTGATTTTGTTTTATTTTCTTTTTTGAATGTCGATTAGTCTAAGAAGGCCCACGATGAATGTGATATAATTGAACTTTACAAGCGCACGCATTATACCGTGAAAGGTGGTTGGTCAAGTGATGAGGCAGGAGAAAACTGGGTAACTAACTAACTAACACATGCTTTTTATAATCCAACTTTGTTAATGATCATGTTATTATTATTATACTTACATCGATGTGTTTTTAGGATGAGATGATAGCAATGAAAGAAAAGTATTCCGAAGAAGGGATTGAGAAGACTGTTGATGGTCAGTATCTCCCGGAAGTGGATCCGAGCCGGATGGATTCTGCGGGTCAGAAAGAACGGCTTAATGTCGGCGAGGCCACCCAGAGCCTCATAGACTCGGCGCCATGCCGAGCTGATTTCCATCCCGGGTGCCAATCTCCCCAACGACTGCCGAATCCCTGCGCCGGGTGCCGCCCAGAACATCGCGAGTCTGGCACCATGCCGAGCTGAGGTTCCCGGCAGGTGCCGAACGCGACTGTCGGATTCTTGTGCCGGGTGTCCGCCCAGAGCATCGCGAGCCCGGCACCATGCCGAGCTGAGGTTCCCGCCAGGTGCCGAACGCGACTGTCGGATTCCTGTGCCGGGTGCTGCCCAGAGCATTGCGAGCTCGGCCCCAATGCCGAGCTGAGGTTCCCGCCAGGTGCCGCACGCGACTGTCGGATTCCTGTGCCGGGTGCCGCCCAGAGCATCGCGAGCTCGGCCCCATGCCGAGCTGAGGTTCCCGCCAGGTGCTGCACGCGACTGTCGGATTCCTGTGCCGGGTGCCGCCCAGAGCATCGCGAGCCCGGCACCATGCCGAGCTGAGGTTCCCGCCAGGTGCCGCACGCGACTGTCGGATTCCTGTGCCGGGTGCCGCCCAGAGCATCGCGATCTCGGCCCCATGCCGAGCTGAGGTTCCCGCCAGGTGCCGCACGTGACTGTCGGATTCCTGTGCCGGGTGCCACCCAGAGCATCGCGAGCCCGGCACCATGCCGAGCTGAGGTTCCCGCCAGGTGGCCGCACGCGACTGTCGGATTCCTGTGCCGGGTGCCGCCCAGAGCATCGCGAGCTCGGCCCCATGCCGAGCTGAGGTTCCCGCCAGGTGCCGCACGCGACTATCGGATTCCTGTGCCGGGTGCCGCCCAGAGCATCGCGAGCTCAGCCCCATGCCGAGCTGAGGTTCCCGCCAGGTGCCGCACGCGACTGTCGGATTCCTGTGCCGGGTGCCGCCCAGAGCATCGCGAGCTCGGCCCCATGCCGAGCTGAGGTTCCTGCCAGGTGCCGCACGCGACTGCCGAATCCCTGCGCCGGGTGCCGCCCAGAGCATCGCGAGTCCGGCACCATGCCGAGCTGATTTCCATCCCGGGTGCCAATCTCCCCAACGACTGTCGGATTCCTGTGCCGGGTGCCGCCCAGGGCCTCGCCGACCTACTGAGCTCGGCACCCCTCCGAGCAAATATCCAGCTCGGCGTCAATCCCTTTGTGTGTTAAATCCCTACGTAGAGGAGCCGAGCTGCCGGGCATAAATATCCCACCGATCAGGGCGGGCTCCTCCCAGGAGGTACGACGTCTGGGCCACTTTGTCTCTCGCGGGTCGGCGGTCCTAACGGGTTCAACAGCGATATTTGACTAGTGAATCCAGATAGGTTCGAGTTGAGAAACATTTGAGTTCGGTTTTAAGTCGGCGGAAATGTTTGAGATCGGCACTGAGGCCGAGGGTATGAGAATAGATATTTTCAGAAAGCCAATGAGAGAGTGCCAGGTGTTTAATTAGGGTTTCGATGGAAAACTATAAATAGCCTTTCCAAGAGAGAGAGAGGGATCCCCAATTTTCTAGAGAGAGAAACATAGAGAGCTTTAGAGAGAGAAAGCCTGCATTTCAAGGTCAAGCACCTGTAAAAAGGGTTCGGTTAAGGCCGATCCGAACTGATTTTTGAGGAATAAAAGTTAAGCACTTTTTCCCACTCGATTCTGTTATCTCATTGCTGTTCTTCTTTCTATTTTTGGTTTTGTATTGATTATGTTACTCTTAACATAAACAAAATGGCGCTAGAAGAAGGTCTCTTGTAATCTGCAGTCCCACTTGCTCAGTCAGCTTTTCAAATTTGATTTTCTGTCTTCTGCCCGATTTTTCATTTTTTCTGAGGAGCTGAACTCCAGCTCTTCATTGTGTTTGAGTTTGGTAAAAAAAAAAGAGAGAAGAAAGAGAAATCTCTGCTCATCCGACCCTTCAGCATGGATCCTTCAGAAAGTTCAAGGAGAAATCCTGGAAAGGAGCGCCAAGAAAGGACTGTCCAATCTGGTCCGAACGAGCTCGACCCAGAACAGGTCAGATCGTTCATGGCAGCACCCTGCTTTTGCCAAAGAATTTGAGGAGATGATGAAGAAAGCAGCAAAGTCAATCCTAAACACCTGAAGCTCTGGCCGGCAACCCTAAGAATGTTGACCTTCGGGAAGGTTAAGCAGAGTCAGATTCGGCTCGGGAGGCAATAAAGAAGAATGGAAAAAGAAGGATGGAGGAAGAGACTGAGCCGAATGCCATGAGCAGGCCTCGACAGACCTCCCATTGCACGCCGCCTCACATTCTCTTCCCCTCAAAACGTCTTTGCCCGGCTCGGAAAGACAACCAGCAAAGCACGGGAGGATCTCCCAGTGAGGTCGGCCAACAGCAAAAGTATGGCCGTCAGCATCCCAGGCAAGCCAAATGATGAGCTGGCGGAATTGAAATTTCTGAAACAAAGGATTGCCGAGCTGGAAGCCAAGCAAACAACCCCTTTGGTCCAACCCACATACCCGATCTCGCGACCAATGCGGTCAGTCCCGTATGTGATGACGAGTCCCCCCTGTCTATTCAAATTCTCTCTGAGCCGCTGGAAGGAAAGCTGAAAATTCCCCCAATCGCTCTGTACAAAGGAAGCAGTGACCCCGATTCACACTTGAGCCATTATCAGAACTACATGGACATGCTTGGCGCGTCTGATACCTACCGATGTAGGATGTTCTCCATGACGTTAGATGAAGTCCCCCTAAGATGGTATCGATCACTCCCCCTCAGCTGTGGCGCACGAACAAATCGAGTGGGCGTG
>BMAC01000192.1:811295-825893 GCA_014905375.1 Phtheirospermum japonicum
CGAGCTGGACTCCCTGCACGAGGCCAGCCTGGACGCGCGGGATTCGCCGGAGGACGTCCGCGCCATACTGCCGAGCTCGGGTGCACCCTGCCGACCTGGACTCGTGACGTGTTGCCGAGCTCCGAACCACCTTGCCGACCTGTATTCACAGCATGCTGCTGGGCTCGGCAGTCTGCCGAGCAGGATTCTTGACCTGGGGCCGCAGACAACCCGAGTTAAGACCCTCCCATCCCGACTGGGAACGCCGACCTGAGGGATATCAAGGAGGACAGATTCCTCATAAGGACTTGCCCGTTTTGGAAAATAGCTGAGTTCGGCATTAAGTCGGCGGAAATGTTTGAGGTCGGCACTGAGGCCGAGGGATAAGGAATAGATATTTTCGGAAAGACCAATGAGAGAGTGCCAGGTGTTTAATTAGGGTTTCGATGGAAAACTATAAATAGCCTCTCCAAGAGAGAGAGAAGGGATCCCCAATTTTCTAGAGAGAGAAACATAGAGAGCTTTAGAGAGAGAAAGCCTGCATTTCAAGGTCAAGCACCTGTAAAAAGGGTTCGGTTAAGGCCGATCCGAACTGATTTTTGAGGAATAAAAGTTAAGCACTTTTTCCCACTCGATTCTGTTATCTCATTGCTGTTCTTCTTTCTATTTTTGGTTTTGTATTGATTATGTTACTCTTAACATAAACAAAATGGCGCTAGAAGAAGGTCTCTTGTAATCTGCAGTCCCACTTGCTAAGTCAGCTTTTCAAATTTGATTTTCTGTCTTCTGCCCGATTTTTCATTTTTTCTGAGGAGCTGAACTCCAGCTCTTCATTGTGTTTGAGTTTGGTAAAAAGAAAAGAGAGAAGAAAGAGAAATCTCTGCTCATCCGACCCTTCAGCATGGATCCTTCAGAAAGTTCAAGGAGAAATCCTGGAAAGGAGCGCCAAGAAAGGACTGTCCAATCTGGTCCGAACGAGCTCGACCCAGAACAGGTCAGATCGTTCATGCAGCACCCTGCTTTTGCCAAAGAATTTGAGGAGATGATGAAGAAAGCAGCAAAGTCAATCCTAACACCTGAAGCTCTGGCCGGCAACCCTAAGAATGTTGACCTTCGGGAAGGTTAAGCAGAGTCAGATTCGGCTCGGGAGGCAATAAAGAAGAATGGAAAAAGAAGGATGGAGGAAGAGACTGAGCCGAATGCCATGAGCAGGCTCGACAGACCTCCCATTGCACGCCGCCTCACATTCTCTTCCCCTCAAAACGTCTTTGCCCGGCTCGGAAAGACAACCAGCAAAGCACGGGAGGATCTCCCAGTGAGGTCGGCCAACAGCAAAAGTATGGCCGTCAGCATCCCAGGCAAGCCAAATGATGAGCTGGCGGAATTGAAATTTCTGAAACAAAGGATTGCCGAGCTGGAAGCCAAGCAAACAACCCCTTTGGTCCAACCCACATACCCGATCTCGCGACCAATGTCGGTCAGTCCCGTATGTGATGACCAGTCCCCCCTGTCTATTCAAATTCTCTCTGAGCCGCTGGAAGGAAAGCTGAAAATTCCCCCAATCGCTCTGTACAAAGGAAGCAGTGACCCCGATTCACACTTGAGCTATTATCAGAACTACATGGACATGCTTGGCGCGTCTGATACCTACCGATGTAGGATGTTCTCCATGACGTTAGATGAAGTCCCCCTAAGATGGTATCGATCACTCCCACGCCACTCAATCTGTTCGTGGCCACAGCTGAGGTCCTCATTCCGTGGACACTTTATGGTCTCCAAAGCCACCGTTGCACCCAAAAGAGCTATCGCGACTATAGTGCAGCAACCAAATGAGTCACTGAAGAGCTACATAACCAGGTTCACAAAGCAAGTCTCAGAATCTCAGCCGTGTGGCGACGAAGCCTTGCTCATCCTGGCTCAGAACGGATTGTCGGACAATTCCTTCTTCAAATGGGTAAACAACCAGCAAGACCCGCAAACCTTCCAAGAATTCCTCGCTCTGGCCGCGTCACAAATCGCAGCCGAACAGAACATGTCAGCACCAATAATCTCCTTCCCACAGCATCACAAACCAGCTCGTCAAGTCGACAAAAATCCAAGCTCTCAAGCAACCATGTCCAAAAAACTCTTACAAGACAAACACACAGACCTCCTTGCAGAATACAATGAAGTTTACTCGATGGCAGCGGCCACAATTTTTGAACGAATCAAAGACCTAGATATCCTTCCCCCAGCCCGGCCAATCAAAAAAGATCCCTCCCTGCTGGACAAGAAAAGATTTTGTAGGTATCATGGATCAATTGGGCACAATACAGAGGAGTGCCACGATTTGGTTCGTGCGTTGATCAAAGTCTGTGATGATAGGAACCTACTGCCATTCTCAAAGAATCATCAAGCCAGACAGGAGRGYAGAGTCAATAATCAGCCCCCGCCACCACCTGTCGCAGGGGCCGGGGCTCCGCGAGAAATCCTGACCTTCATTAATACGAGCCGAGCTGAGGAAGAGATTTCGAATAGGAAGAGAAAGATCCTGATCAGAGAGGCTAGGAGCTCAATTTAAAAAACAAAAGTCATGAGATCTGACGTTTTTCACTTTGATGACCAATCAGAAGAAGAGGACAAGCTTGTATCATCCTTCACCTTTCACGACTCAGACGCAGCGCCGCTYGATCATCCCCACTCAGACGCCCTAGTCATCACAGTGCCCATCCTTGGAATTCGAACTCWCCGAGTCCTTGTAGACCCGGGGGCGTACGCAAGCATAATTTATTTACCAGCCTTTCGAAGGATGAGAGTCCCAAAGGAATACATTGAGCCGTGTGAGGACAGGATCAAAGGGATCAGCGGCGGATATGTGCAGACCTTGTTTRAAGTTAGATTATCRGTTGAGTTTGGTACGGGAGAAGAGAAGAGGACCATCCTCACAACTTTCAAAGTCATCGACGTCCCAAGCGATTACAACGCTCTTATTGGCAGACCAGCCCTTTACGACCTCAAAGGTGCAATGTCAGTCTACCACTACTCGATCAAGTTTCCGGGCATCTTAGGCGAATGTGAGCACCGAGGAGATCAAGTAGCCGCCCGAGAATGCAGTTGGTCAATAAGGCCAAAACAAATCAACATGGTTGAGCAAGTGGAAGCAAGCGAAGAACTGGTTGAAACAAGTGAGATGGGGAGCAAGGAAGCGTTGAGCTCAGAGATGAATGCCGAGCTCACAAAAGATGAAACAGAGAGAAGGTTGAGCCCCGATCAAGGCATCACCAATGATACCGAACTCAACCAAACCGAGCAGAGAGAGAAAAAGGAAGGAGAGGAGCTTTCTGGGCAACAGTGCCGAACAGAAAATGTCGATCTCAAGAAAGCCGGACAGGAGAAGAAATGGGAAAAACAAGTTGGAAGAATTGACCTCAAGGCTGCCGAACAAGAGGATGCCGACCTCAGTAGGGACCGAGGTCGGCGCCCAGGGAAAGAACCAATGTCAGAACTTGAAAACGTCAAGAGCCGAACAGAGTGTGCCGACCTGAGCGGCAGGAAAGATGTGGAGGACGAACTGGATCCGAGGGGACCAAACTTGAAGAGAAAGGCAANCTTCGTGGTGGTAGGTAGGACTCCATTATGGATGAAATCGCACCTGAGGTGCCAGATCGTCCAAACCGCCGAGATAAAAGCCGTTTTCCATAAGAAGAGTACCTGCGCACTAAAACGACAGTCAAAAGCAAAAACACAAAAATTATTGAAACCACCTGAGAGAGGGAGCTGGATGTCAAAAGAGTCCTCGATCCAACTCCAAATGTGACGCGCAAAGTGGCAATCTGTGAGAATATGATCAACCGACTCAGAATGATCGAAGCAAAAGCAGCAAAATGAAGGACCAATGAACCCTCGTCTGCGGATCACGTCGAAGACACCGAGCCGATTAAAGATTGCCTTCCAAACAGTGATAGAGCGTCGAGGAGGAATATGAGAAGACCAAATCCAGCTGCCCCACCGAACCTTAAGAAACTTCTGACGAAGGTGAGCATACGCGATCGAGGCCGAGATGTCACCATTAGGAGAGAGAGACCAAACACGTTTATCCTCAGTGTGAGAGACCATGGGAAAGTGGAGGATGTCAATAACAATGTCCGTATAAGCAACGAGAAAGCTCTCCGTGAGGTGCCAAACCCCAGAGATGAAGTAATCAGCAATAGACTGAGAGAAATGGGGCTTAAAAGTCTCAGGAATGCCGATGCAAGAGGCGATGGAATAGCCGAGCCAATTATCCCACCAGAAACTAACCCTGGAGTCACTGCCGGGAATCCAGCGGGAGTTCTCCAAAATGCTAACAACATGACCCCTGATGCCACCCCAAATGGAAGAGGAGACATGTGCATGGGGGGAACCAGTCATCTTAAGGAAGCGCTCGCGGAGAAGACGAAAGGCCATGGAATCCTTATTAATCAAGTTATTAGCAAATTTGAAGAGGAACGAGAAGTTGGCAACGGTGACAGAACGGATGCCAAGGCCGCCTTCCTCACGAGGGGCGCAACAACGGGCCCAGTTAACGGTACAGCGCTTACGCTTAGAAATATCGCCAGACCAGACAAAATTTCTTATTGCAGATTCAAGTCTACAGGTGAGTGAGGTCGGCCATTTAAGAATAAGCATAGAGTGCACCGTGGTGCTGGAAATGACCGAGTTAACAAGGCAAATGCGACCAGCGAGAGACAGAGAGGAACCTTTCCAAGTTCCAAACTTAGCCAAAGTCTTATCAAGGATGGGTCGGAGATGAGTAGKACGAGYGCTACCGCGGAACATCGGGACACCGAGATAAGAGGCAGGGAGGGAGCCCACAGAGAAATTAGAGACCTGACAAATACGACGGACAACAGCGGGAGTAACAGAGGAGCCAAAGAAAATCTTTGACTTTCCTGGGCTGAGAATCTGACCGGAAAAATCCCCGTAGCAACGGAAGATATCCAGGATGGCCCTAGCATTACGAGTCGAGGCATGACTCATAACGAGAATATCATCGGCATAGAGAAGGCAGGTCGGGAAGTAGAGCGAGCGACCTGCCTGGAACGGGGAGATCGTACCACGATCCGCGGCGAACCAGAGGGCACGTGCAAGAACGTCCTCCGCAATGCAGAACAGGAGAGGGGAGAGGGGGTCCCCCTGGCGAACACCCCTGGAGCAACTAAAGTAGCCAGCGGGGCTACCATTCATGAGCACCGAGATACGAGCAGAGTGGAGGATGGTCTCAACCCACCCAATAAAGATAGGAGGAAAGCCAAAGCGGCATAATGCTGCAATCAGAAAGCCCCAATCTAAGGTATRAAAGGCTTTGCGGATGTCAATCTTCATGATCATGTTCTTACTGAAAGTACGAGAGGAGAGGCAATTAAAGGCCTCAGAGGCAACAGCGATACAGTCATGGATCTGCTTGCCCGGAATAAAACCGAACTGAGAATCCGAGATGATCTTACCGACGACTGCACCGAGACGGATGGCCAAGATCTTCGTGATAATCTTGAAAGGAAAGTTACTAAGGTCAATTGGGCGGAAATCTTCCACACGCATCGCTCCCTTAACTTTCGGGATAAGAACCATGAAACTGGAATTGAAACCAGTGGGAAGGGACGAGGAAACAAAGAAGTGACGGACTGCCGAACAAACGTCATGTCCGACAATGTCCCAACACTCCTGAAAGAAATGGCCATTGAAGCCATCCGGGCCAGGGGCACTACTAGGGGCAAGAGAAAACACAGCATCCCAAATTTRRTCATTGCTCGGAGTAGTAGAGAGGAAGGCTTGAGAATGAGTATCAACAACAGGGTGCGGTAACTCATTGATCCAAGAAGGGTCCGGGAGAGGGTGACTGGCGGAAAAAAGATCAGAGAAGAAGGAAATGATCTTTTCCTGAATCGCCTCAGGGGAATGGCTGACCACCCCATCAATCAAGAGAGAGCCGATGGTGGACTTCGTGACCCGGGCCTTAATGCTACGATGGAAAAAGGTCGTATCCATCCGTGAGCCAATAAGCTCGGCTCTTCTGGTGAAGAACACTAGCCTGGGTGTCGAGCAGAGAGGAGGTGTGGACCTGTAGAGCAATCTCGACTTCGATGTCGGAATCAGAGTACCCCATGTCCAGACAACGAGATTGTAAGTTCATGAGATCGGCAAGTGAAGACTCCACTTGACGATGTACATTACCAATCGTCTGAGCATTCCAATCCCGGAGAGCTCCACGAAGATAACGCAATTTATTCATGAGGGAGAGGGTAGGATTGGCAGTCTGGTGAGGGAGAGTCCAGGCCGAGGTGACAAGGGTGCGGAAGTCAGGCTGCGAAGTCCAAAAGTTCTGGAAACGGAAGATCCGGGGGCCCGAGGCAGTAAGAGAATCTCTAGAGCAATCGATGAGAATGGGGTGGTGGTCTGAACGGTTGCGAGAAAGAAGAAGTCCAGAGATCCGCCCACACTCAAGGGCCAAGTCAGGGGAGAAAATCGCGCGATCCAGGCGAGCAAAGCGGAACTCCGAGTGGCAGCAGCTAACTCTAGTGAAAAAGCCACCGGTAGTGGTGACCTGCAAGAAATCTCTGGCATCCAGGAAGCTTCGAAAGTCGGAGCAGGAAGAGGCATCGGGAGGGTTTCCCCCACGGCGCTCGTGGGCACCTAAAACGGCGTTAAAGCCCCCAATAATCAGCAGTCGGGGGAGCGAAAGACTCAAGATATCCCTCCAAAGGGAACGTCGCTCCAGAGTCGTGTTGTGAGCGTAGACGAAGCCAAGGTGTAGATTAAGGTCCCCAAAGGTGGCCCGGATGAGGATGATCTGATCCGAGGAGAAGATGATAGAAACGGAAGTAACAGTGGATCTTGTAAAGATCCAGATATCGGGGATACCGTTGCTACGAAAGTTCTCAGCGACAAGGGTGAGGTTAAGTGAATGCCAAAAAGATGCACGAATGCTATCGAAGGAAACCATAGGTTCTGCAATAGCAAGGAAATCGGGACGGTGAACCCGACAGAATTCTTTCAGGACTAACCGAGAGGCCGAATTTCCGATCCCTCGAATGTTCCAAAAGAGACAAAGCATTAATCAGAAGTGTGGGGGGAGGGATGGCGACTCCTCCTATCCAAATGATCAAAACGAGAAAGCTCGTCTTCAAAAGTCGCTAAGCTAGCATTGGAATCGTCCATGTCAGACCATCGTAAACTGGCAGCTGTAGACATAATCTGACGAGGAATAGAGGGCTCTGACTCATCAAGTGTAAACTCGTGAGAGGGGTTACTCGCCTTGACCTTGTCCTTAGCACTTTGAAGAAGTGATTTGGACGTAGTGTTAGGGTCGTAAAGAGTGATAGCACGATCAGAAGGGGCCGCAGGGGCCGAAGTATCGGAGGAGTTAGTCCCAAGGATCGAAGTCGGYCATAAGAGAGTAMCCGGGGTGCCACGCACGGCACCTCTGGCCATGATACTACCGACAATGGGGGGTAACGAAGGCGAAGGGAGYGAGGTGTYKTGGTCCTTCCCAACCGGGGACGATGAAGAAGCYGGAGCAGCAGAGGGTTGAGGAACAGAGGGGGAGGGTTCGGCGGTTAAGGAGGGGTGGGAAGGAGAKCCCGTAARGGCGTCGGACTYWAGCACYTCAAAGGRYTTAGAAGTCGGCAAAGGGGGCCTGGTAGGRTCGGGAACTAACRGGGGGACCGCACGAATGRGGGKCCTGTGTTCCCYAGAGTGGGAGCYTCGARGARGTCTGGTGTCAACAGTATGCCAATCATCCCTGTTAACTCTCTGAGCYGCYTGYGATTTGAGAGYGGGSCAAGAGCCAACAAGATGTCCAACCGATTTACAGGAGGAACAAAAATCCGGAAGGTTCTCGTATCCAATGGAGATATACCCGCAATATCCTTTGCGTTCAATCATGACCGTSTCGTGCAAGGTYTTTTKGWGGTTAACCTCAAKTAACACACYAAKAAAATGGCCAACCGTGCCATTAATGGACCGCTCATCGATTTGTAYCGYATTGCCAACAACCCTAYCGATATTGAGGATAAAAGAYCGGTCCCAATATTCAATCGGTAATTCATAAATTCGAYTCCATACCTGTGGTGAAGCCGAMGTGGTTTTGTAAGGGTTGAAMTCTGGAGTCCAAGGGGAGAMCCGAATWGAGCTCGTACCAAACTTCCAAGAGGTWTTGGCAAACACGCGGGCCCTGTCGTCGGCCGAGGAGAARGATATGTTAAAGAATCCCTTGCCAAGGGGYAKAAAGCTCCATGGTTCMGTGATCTTCCATGTGGCCTTCAAAYAGCTCTTSATTTCGTCGAGAAGAAGGGGTTTRGACCCCTTGGATTGTAGGAGACGGCCGATAAGAGAATCGCGTAAACTRGAAACACGAKTTTGATAACAGTCTTCATCAATCGTGACCGAGAAAAAATCGCCCTTCTTGGTCGGGGGCGATCCTAYTGAGTAGTCCACCGGGGGCGGTCTCGGTGGGATAGGGGTGGGCCGGGTCGCCGGGCCGGGGAAGCTCGAAGGAGGTGGGCCTCCAAACCTAGAGGGAGAGGCGGGTGCGGGCCGGGTTTGGGTATTCTTTTTCCTAAGACCAAGTTTTATATTTCCCATTGAGTTTTGTTTCTTGGCAAGGTTTTAACGAGGCAACAATGAAACACCATTTCACCTTTTGACTTGGCACAAGGGGTAATGTTGAAGGAAAAACACAATTAGTATGCCTTCGTCAATAAGTTAAGTATGAGGGTAATTTAGGTATTCTTTAGACTTATGTAATTATGGAACTGTGTAATCGGTACCCTATATAAAGGGCCCATTGATTAATGAGAACCCTAATCATTCTCCGCCTCTACTTTTACACTTTTGTGCTTCTACTTTTACAAATATTATTTTGATTAAATAATTATAAGTGTAAAATAATAGATATGGGTAAAATTAGTAAAGTAAAATTTATTTTTTATTAGAAAAATAAAAAATAATAATAATAATTATCTTTTACAAATATAAATATAACTTATAATAAAAAATAAGAAATTTTAAATTAAAATTGGAGAGTTGTTTGAGTTGCTTTATGACTTCACTATTAAGAATATTATATAAAACAAGTTTTTTTTTTCCCAACGAATAGCATATTATTTTAAGACAATCAACAGAGGAATATTAGTTTAATATTATTACAAAAAACATTGACACAAAGAGTCCAAAAAGAAAAGTAAAAAGGAGTACATAAAAAAGAAGAGGTAATTTAATTCCAGAAATTCCCATCCTACAGCCTAGATTTTGATAATTCAATATTTTAGGTATTCAGAACTTTAAATGAAATGACAGCAACATTGAATTAAGTTTCTCAATTTTATTTTTGTATCTAGGTTTTCATTAGCCAATTCGTCTGAACCAAAAAAAAAATAAAAATATTAACACAAGTATATATAATATTAAATTTAAGATTATGAATATTTATTTGGAAAGTATTTTTTTTTTATTTTTAACCAAACCAATAATTAGACAACAGTTTTGTGATACACACATATTCTTGCATGTGGTACAAAGACCCATGTTCCAACACGGCTCATGGTGTTTATTCCTCTTGCCTATAAATACAGCATTTGATGTGTTCATATTTTCCATGCTTTTTACCTTCGCCTCTCATGAAATGAACTAAAAGGGTTCACTCATACAATTTCCCTTTTCTCCTCCTTTCTATGCGCGCACACATTTTTACACACACACACACACAGTGATGTTGTCTAATGAAGATGCTCGCACCGCAATTGGTATTGTAGGTCAGTTTCTCCATTTTTAAGTTTTTGAACTTGCAAGTGATTGTTCTTATTCACAACACACAGACTTGGCTGACACACCGTTATAATTTGTGCTTACCCAATACTTTTAAGGGGTAGAGATTTAAAACTTTTAAGGTGTAATTTATAATGTTTTGGAATTTTATACATACTACTACTATCCCCCACAACTTGGTGGGTGGGACCCGGTGATGTTAAATGAGATGAAGCGGCTACACATATTGGTGGCTTAATTTGTTATGTAACCAAATCTATGCTCTGTGTGTAAATAAGTGAAGATTTAATATTCAATACTAAAATTTCTTGTTCATCTTAATACTAAAAATTTAAGGGATATTATGATGGTCGCTGTCATCAGGAACAAAGATAGAAACAATAATTTAGGAGTTGAAATTAAATATGTTCTTGAATATAAGTAGATATTTTTAATTCTTTTGTATATATATTAAGTTGAAGTTGCCCCTAGATATAAAGTTGTGAAATTTAATTTTAATATCTCAAACTAATGGGTTCTTGTTTGATTATATTCCAGGAAACATCATTTCACTTGTACTGTTTTTGTCACCAGTGTACGTAAGCTTAAATATCTGAAATGCTTTTACTGCATTCCAAAACAAATTCAACACTTTCTTATGTTTGGTATTTAATAAAAAAAAACAGACAAACATTCTACCGTGTATGGAAGAAGAAATCGGTGGAACAGTACTCGGCAGTGCCATACCTGGCCACCTTTGCGAATTGTGCTCTGTGGGGACTCTATGGACTGCCTATGGTGCACCCTCACAGCATCCTTGTTGTGACCATCAATGGGGCTGGGTTTTTGATTGAGATTGTGTTCTTGTCCCTATTTTTCACATTCTCCGACTCCAAAAGTCGGCTGAGGGTGGTGGTGGTTCTGGTGGTGGAGTGCGTATTCGTGGGGGGTTTAGCTCTCCTCGTGCTAACTCTGGCCCACACAACCAAGCTTCGGTCGGCCATAGTTGGTAGCATTGCCATGGCTGCCAACATTTTGATGTACGCCGCACCGTTATCAATCATGGTACGCCGTATTTGTATTTCAATATAATTAATTATCTTGAGTGAAAACTGAATACTAATGGTATGTATAATTATGTATGTATTGCAGAAGTTGGTGATCACCACAACAAGTGTGGAATATATGCCGTTTTTCCTTTCCCTCTTCTCATTCCTCAATGCTATTTGCTGGACTTCATATGCTCTTATCCCTTTGGATCCCTTCCTCTTGGTAACTCAATTTTTGTTCCCATTATAATTATTCACAATGTTTTGGTTGAACCAAACTCTATATTAAGATACTTTTTTTCTTTTTTTTTTGGGCAAAATATTGTTTAATTTTATTGAGTAACTATTGTTCGTTAATTTTAATAAATCAGTATATTATTATTCGTATAAATTTGATGAAAAATTAGTCAGTAATATTGATTGATCATCGCCCTTTTTGGTTTGCATTGTGTATGGCTTGTGCAGGCCCCTAACGCAATCGGAACTTTATTTGGGCTGGCCCAATTAGCATTATATGCCACCTTCTACAAGTCTACTAAGAAAATCATGGCTGCAAAAAAGGCCCAGAAACAAGTGGGCTTGACAGAAACACCACCGGCAGAAACTAATAATCAAAACAGTGATGCACAGATCAATGTAGATCAGAACTGACTTAAATTAGTCAAGTCCATCAAGAGATGACGTCCCCAAAATTATTAGTAATCAGGGTGGTTATTTTCTTTGCATCAAATAATAAAAATATGTATTATAGAAATATTATTAAAACAACCCAAATTTATTTATTAAAATGACATTTGGTGATTATCAGGTGCTTTAGTTATAGAGAGATAACGAAATATCAAAGACATTTCGATTTTGTTTGGTTAGTAACTGGAGAAAGTCACATTTTACGATACATTTCTTTTTTAATACACGTGGTATCGTTGGGGACACTATAGAATTTTCTATTTTTCAAACTTTTCTTTCAATAAACCTCCCCAAAAACGTTCTCCAATGACCCACGAAACCCTTTTATGTTGTTGTTTAGTTATAGGAATAAAATAGAAATTGTTGAGTTAACGAATATGACAATCATCATACTCCACTAAATTTCAATTTCTTGTCTATATTCGCTTAGTTTGAGGTTTGGCTTCTAATTTTGCATTTCTTAAATTGAGTTTATGGAGGACAAAGGCTTCAAATACCGAAAAAAAATATTTTCACGTATATTTTAAATAAATAATCACAATTTTTAAGAAGAGCAATCGAACGTTATTCAATATTAAATAATAAAATTTCCAAGTAACATTTTTTTTCTTTTAAATGTTAAGCCCCACTAATCTTTTTGACAATATGTATTACGGCAAAAGTATCAAACTGGAATCTTGAAAAGAGCACATGTCAAGCGACAGACCAAACGACTGTAATAATTGAAAACTATAATTATAGAATATACCTATGTACTGATCCACACACGGGTCACATTGAATGGTATTGAATGGTTTTAGCGTGGCTCATTTTTTAGCTTCTTTTTCTTTGCATGCTTGCTCTTTTATTTGGATGGTTGGTGATTTTTCTATTTTTCTATTTTTTTTTAATACGATCATTAATTTCATAAAAAACTAAAAAATTTACACATTGAAACACAGCGCTAACTAGCACAAGAATTTACACATTACGGCAAAAATTTACACATTAATTTCATAATGACTACATACAAAGCTACTCGAGAATTGGACATCCCAATTCAAACGAACATCAATGTCAAGTGTCAAAGTAGCGTCACGTGACCTCTTAACTTATCAATAACATCACCAATCTATCTCAAATCTATCTATTTATATATCTATATATAGATAGAGGACTTAAAAGACACATTAGAGTTTTTCTATATATATATATATATATATATATATATTAGTTTAATATTCTTGTATTACACGGTGTTTATCAAAAAATAAATATAAAAAATATTTGCAGTAATTAATTTTTTTTATGTAAAATGAGAAATCTAAATGTTGTATTCTCAATCATTGCCTTGTACATGTCTAGTTTATTTATTAATTATTATAATTAATAAATTTTTATTTTCGTGCTTAAATTCAATTTGTTAATAATTTTATTTATATACTTATAAAAATTCAAAAGAAGTCACATTCTAAACCCGTGCCTAATCTCTACTTATTAATTATAATTACGTTATTTTATATTTTAATGTTTAGATTAGAGTCGTTAATAATATTACTTACATACTTTGAAAACCTAAACGTATGCCATACTCTCAACTCGTGTTGCATTGTACCGATGTCTAATCAATATTTAATAATAATAATAATAATTATTATTATTATTATTATTATTATTATTATTATTATATAATTTTATATTTTTATGTTAGATTGAATTCATTACCAATACTTAGTTACATACTTAGATTATTTCAAATAAATCTTACTTTACCTATAGAATATTAAAATTACAAAATTAAGATTATATTAATATTTTATTATACACACTACTCATTTAATAATTTCATAATAATCTTTTTAATTAAAATTATATCTTATGTATTTATCTTTTAATTAAAATAACTAACTTAGATATTCTATACTAATTTTATATGACTTATTTGTATTTTTATATTAGGAGAATAAAAGAAAACTATTGAATTAGATAAAATATAATAAAAGAAAAATATTAAATTGGAAAAAATATAATAAAACGAAAAGATTAAATTAAGTGAGATACAATAAAAGAAAAATATTAAATTAAGTAGATATTAGGCTCGGATGAAACCTAAGCAACCGAAACACCAGAACTTTTTATTTGTCAAACAAAGTATGCGAAGCAGACACACGCATATTATGCGGGATTTGGAAAGAGTAATATTCATTAAAAATAGCAAAAGACTAATATTGAAAATGGTACATACAAATCGTAACATTCTTTGTTTTGTTTTCACAATAAATAATTCTTACACACAAATCAGAACATTACTTGTTCTAATTACAGTAAGACTAGTTTTCAGAATTACGAATTTTGCAAGTTTTTACCGTGAATCACGAAATTAGTTGTGATATATCAAGAACATTATTTGTTCTAATCACAGTAAGACTGAATTTCAGAATAGAGAATTTTCAAGTTTTTTTTACATTAAGTTACGAAATTAGTTGTAAAGCATTTCAAAATACCTTAAACTTGACGGGGAAACCCGTATGAAATTGAGTTTGAAGAAAATATAAAATATACAACACCCGCGTGTTACTTGTGAATATGTGATACAAAAAATTAAAATTTATAAGAAAACTGAAAAATAAAATATAATTATAAAATGCATAATCTATAAATGAATCTAAATATTTAGTTTATAAATCTGCAAAACCTGTAAAACTAAAATATAAATATAAATATATCAAATGATATTAAATAATTTTTTTTAATAAATAAAATAGTAGAACTTATAATCAAATTAAAAATATTGATTTATAAATACAAAAAAAACACAAAAAGTTGCTAATATTATTAATATGAATCCATAGCTACAAAAAAAAATACCATTAAAGTATAAAAAATTATTAACTAAATATAAATATAAAAAATCAAAAATTACAAGAAATATAAAATAATATAAACAAAATTGAAAAAAATAAGAATAAGAAAATTGTAATTTGATTTTAAAAGATTATTTAATAATTTTTTTAAAGAAAAAAATGGATATTATTAGTACAACAAAAAACTTGATGCAACGAAGACAATATATATATATATATATATATATATATATATATATATATATATATATATATATATATATATATATATATATATA
>BMAC01000192.1:836689-860249 GCA_014905375.1 Phtheirospermum japonicum
AATTTCAAGCTTTGATGTAATTTCTTTTCCTAGATTTAGATTTAATTTCAAGCACCTCCTTGGGTTTGTAAGCCTAAGAAGAATCAAAATACTCCTTTCGATTGTTACTTTTGATTGCAATTACATTCAAGCTTTGCTTTCTTTCTTAATTAAAGTAAGTTTCCTTTCAATTTCATGTTTTATGCTTTATTTCCATGGTTTGTTCTTCATTTCCAAGCTTGTTCTTCATTTTATGCTTTTTATCTTAGCACCTTTAATTCATGTTAGATCTTAAGAATTGTCTATGGAATCTAGATGAGTGACACATCTAGATCATAGATCGGGTCTTGGATCGTCTTGATTTTGAGATTTTGCTATGCTTTATTTGCAATTTTATCTTCATGCATAGTTTTAGGTTAAGTCTTAGATCTACTCTTTGTTGCTTGTTATTTTCCTTAAAGTTTTAAACTTTCAAGTTAACTTTTCTTTCTCTTTACATCCATGCTTTCAGTGTTTGCTTATTTGCATTATTTAGGATTTTATGCATAGTTCTACCTTGTCATGCTTGTACTTGGTGAAACATTGCATTTTCTTGCTTATTTTCATTATTGATTTGCATTTACATATTGAGGCATACAACGAAGCATCCGACCAACTTGCAATTTCAATCCCTAGCTTAGTTTACTTACTTTAATTGCTTTATTTTCATTTTCCTTTTATTTTTCCAAGCTTGAAACACATTGAAACCTTTAATTAAATCGCTTTCCGATAATACCAAGCTAAATGAATCTTTAATTTTCTAAAACCACGAAAAACTAACTTCAAAATGGTGCCATTTCGACTCGTCTTGGTTAAGGCTTTCGATTTGATTATAATTTCTTTGTGTTTTTAGCTTATTTTGTTATTTGACATTTTTTTTGTTAAGTATGTTAGGTACATATAGATATGGTGGATACATTCCCGACATGGGAGGACATGGTGTAAACCATGTTGGGAATTAGATATTGTATAATGGCTTTGTCAACGTGGGAGGGCATGGTGCAAACCACGTTGCCAATGGCGGTTTTGACTTTAGGCAACCCTGCAAGGGAGGGCATGGTGCAAACCATGTCGGGTTTGATAGTTTCTCGGGGGTGTATGGTTCCTTGGGTGGTTATGGAGCTCCAAATTCCTATCCGAACGTGCAAGCTCCATACTCCTATCCGAACATGCACGCCCCAACTTCCGGCTCGTATGGCTACGGTGCTCCACAAAATTATCCGAATATGCCGAGCCCGAATCCCGGCCTATATGATGGTTCTCTCACTTCTAATTTCGATTATGCCCCATTTGGTGCCACCAATAGCACTCTTGATCCCGACCCGTATGCGTACTTCAGAGGTTTGAGCTCCAATGACCAAAATGCCCCTCCCGCCCTCGCTATTCCGGTGCATGCTCCTATTCCACCCCCCGATCTGACTCTCTTGGCCATTTTGCAACAATTGAATTTGTTGACCACTACGTTGGCCTCATTTGAGGCTAAGTGTGATGCTCTTGATGCTACAATGGACCAATTCGCAAGCGATATTGATATGCTTAAACGAGCTCATGCAGATTCCTTATTCATGGACATGCTTCAAGAGTTAGTCGAAGAAGCGTATATGGAGGCAAAGACCAATGAGGAGGTGGTTGGCCCGAATGTCGATAGTGAAGGATGTTGTGAAGATGAGCCCCTTGTTCTACATGATAAGTCCGTTGTGCCTCTATGTGACCCAGATTTGTGTGTAGATGATTCTCGGTGTGTCATTGAGGGCAACGATGAATTTTTAGAGGGGGAGGTGGGGGTTATTGATGATAGGATTGGAGAATTTTAAGATTTTCTTGGGGTGGAGATTGTTGATGAGGGGTTGGGAGTCGATTCCATCGAGGAGTTTGAAGATTTTCTTGAGGTGGAGATTTTTTATGATAAGATGGGAAAACTTGATGATTATCTTGAGGAGGAAGAGGATATCAAGTCGATTACCATTTTGGGAAACTCGAATCGAAGTGGAGAGGAGTGGCCGGTTGAAGTGCTTAAAGTTCTTAAGAGTGCAATTGGGTTGAAGCTCGGAGTGGTTGAGAGAGCTAGCCCTTTGAATTTGATTCTTGATGAAATGGTGAGAGTCGGGATTTTGAGTTTGTTATTGGAGGGCTTGATGTTCGTGATGTCCAAAAGTGAGTGGGTGAAGCCCATTGACTTGGTGCCCACGACGAGTGGCTTATTAGTTCTTGAGGATAAAGAAGGAGGGTTGTTGGCCACGAGGGCTACAATGGGTTGGAGGACTTTGATCGATTCTAAGAAGTTGAAAGTGGCTACCAAGAGAGATCATTTCCCTTCCCCATTTTTCGATAAAAGATTGAACAAGCTAACCGGCCATTACGCCTTTTGTTTTTGGGATGAGTCGTCGGGCCACTTCAAAACCACCATCCCACTCGAGGACCGAGCCGAGATGAGCTTCATTTGCCCATTTGGAACGTTTACTATTTGGCGGATCTTATATGAGATATGCAATGCGCCAACGACGTTTCAAAGAGCGGATCCTCCCGACAAGGAGGAGATTGTGTTGGTGGACCCTCCCGTGATCTTTCCACCTTGATCAAAAGGGAGTACGTCGAGCTAATGACATAAAACAAGCGCTTCTTGGGAGGCAACCCAAGTTCTTTCCATTTCTTTCTTTCTTTCTTTCTTTCTTTCTTTTATTGAAAAATCCAAAAACATTCAAAAATTCAAAAATCCAAAAACATTTGAAAATTTTAAAATTAAAAAAATATTTTATTGAGTTCATGTACATATTTCCTTGTGTTTTTAATTTCGTTTGATTCTCTTTTCTAGGTTTTGTTTGTTGACTCAAACCTTGGTCGACTGGATAAGTGAGTAGCATTCGTGGAGCCGGGAGTTACTAGCCATGCTCAATTTTTGCTTGGATTGCTTAGATGCTTAGGTGGACCCTACCGAGCTCGGCTCAAACTCGCTCGGTTAAGGAAGTTTCTATTCACCCTCCTTTTACTTGGTTCTCATTAAAATGCGGGTAATGCATGGTTTAAGTGTGGGGTGGGTAGGTGGTTAGGGTACGGGTTTTTATCAAGCATGTTTTGTTGTTGTTAACTCGAGCCTTGGCGAAGTGACGCATTCTTGGCGAAGTGATGCTTACTATTTGCGCATTTATATGGTTGAGTCGATTTTTTGTGTCTTTTGAGTCGTTATTACATTGTTGAACAACTCCACGTGCTTGGAAGTTTGAATAGTTTACTTGTCGGGTTTTTGCATGTTTATGGCCTCTTGTGTGAAGGGTTGAATTTTTGTGCTTCGTCCAAAAACCGCCTATATATATATATATATATATATATATATATATATATATATATATATATAATCAACATTTTCTCGTGAAAAGATTTCAACGCTCTAAAAGCTCTTTTGATTTCGCTCCCAAATTCGGTGCAAACTAGTGAGTAACCTTGTGTGATTTATCGGCTTGCTTGTGTTTTTATTGAAATTGCATTGAGGAGGTTTGATTTTGCTCGTACATGATTGAATTCGAAAATGACCTCGAGGCACATATATCATCCTTGTTCCGGCCATTTCCATATATTTAAGCTACTTTAAAAATCCCAAATGAGCCCCCTTGAGCCTATGTCCCATTTCTTGTTAGCCGAGCTCGATTTTAGCTCTTATATCTCCATAAATTGTGAGGTGAGAGGGTATGTCGTTAGTTGACTCAGAAATGTGTGGGAAATTAATTGTGGGTTTCGGGTTTTGAATTGCTTATACAAAAAAAGAAAAGAAAAAAAGAAGAATAATACTCCAACACAAATCACGAAAAGTTATAAAGCGTGCGTTCATGTGTAAAGCCATTACATTATAACCCATAATAAAGACCTCTTTCGATTCTTACTTGGTCAGGTACTATGAGCAATTTTGAGCGTTCGATTTGTGAAATATTGACGAGTGCATGCATTGTCCGATTCGAGCGTATACACGTCCTATATACTAAACACTTGAGCGAATTGAGAAAACACCCTCAAAATTCCATTTGTGAAGGAAGTCATCGACTTGGCTTGCATTTGAGAAGATTAATACGAGCAATGCTTGACGATAGCAGAGTCTGTGTTGATACTATTATCATATAAATAAGGATAAGCACAAGGGTTTCTCGTTTCACATAATGTTCATTGCGTGTGCACTCTCGATTCTTTTCAATGTTCGAGGACGAACAAACCGATAAGTGTCGGGTAGTTGTTTTGCTTGTAATTGTTGTGTTCTTCTTCGTATTTTTAGATAGATTTTTATATTGATTTTAGTAGTTTTGAGTCATTTTTCGTTAGGTTTTTAGGTTGTTTTTCTTGTTTTATTATTTTTCGTGATTCTTGCTAATTTTATATTTTAATGGGTTAATTGGTTCAATTACCTTGAGGTTTGGTGAAATACTTGGGTTTTTATGTTCAAATTCCTATTTTATAGGCTAAGGCATTGAGGACCAAAATTCAAAACAAAAGAGGCTCAAAAATGCCCAAACATTCTGGAATGGTGGCAATGGCTCGTCGAGGCTCACCAAAATGTTGTGAGTTTAGAATCTGAGAGGGTCGGAGATGCTGGGATTGGTAAAATTGAAGGGAAGGCCGGGCGAATTGAAGAAGAAGGGTTCAGAATTGATTTTGGGAAAAAGGAAACGGGTAAGGGAAAAGATAAGGCAAAGGAAGGAAAGCGGGTCGGTTCATCGGGTTYAAGGGTTTGGGTACCGGTRGAGAAGCTTGGTGGTGGGCTGTCTTGCTGGGCTACCTTGCTGGGTCATTTAAATCWTTATTGGGCKAGMCTAATAAATTAGTTATTTGGGTATCTTTTGCATCTTATTTTAATTATATCATATTAGGGCATCTTATGTAAATGGTCCCCCCTATGGTTATAAATAGGGGAGATATTTTATGAAAAGGGCAACCTAAGTATTACATAATTCCTACCTACCACATTCCTTCTTCCCTAAGCTCTCAATTTTCCCCCATTTCTTTCTACGAAAATACATCACCTGATTCTTCAAAATTACAACAAATTACAACCAATTAATACAAAATTCTACAAAACAAATACAACACAACAGAAAACTCCCGCGCGCCCTCTCGCCAAGCGGCGCCGAGGATCGCCCAGGATGCCGATGCCTCGCGTCTCCTCGCGCCAACTCTCGCCTGCCTTCGCCTAGCCACGCCAACCCCCTCGCCTGCCTAGCGCCCACACCCCAGCCGACCAGCACCCAGCGCCAGCGCCCATGCGCGCCCGGGCTCGGCCATGGCCGAGCCACCTCGAGCCATGGTCAAGCCAAATCAAGCCAAAAGGCTAGCCAAGTGGCTAGGAAGGTCAACACAGGTCAATTTTGGTCAAACCCGGGAATTTCAAGCCTTTTTGGATAATTTGGACCATTAAACCCAATTAAAAATTGTATAAATAGAACCTCTCTTTCATTTTGTAAGACACCTCTCATTTTCCCCTAACCCAAGCATGGGTTTGGGATTAAAAATTCTCTCTCTAGTTTTTAAGATCAATTTTTTCTCTTAGGTTTTAGATTCAATTTCAAGCTTTGATGTAATTTCTTTTCCTAGATTTAGATTTAATTTCAAGCACCTCCTTGGGTTTGTAAGCCTAATAAGAATCAAAATACTCCTTTGGATTGTTACTTTTGATTGGAATTACATTCAAGCTTTGCTTTCTTTCTCAATTCAAGTAAGCTTCCTTCCAATTTCATATTTTATGCTTTATTTCCATGCTTTGTTCTTCATTTCCATGCTTGTTCTTCATTTTATGCTTTTTGTCTTAGCACCTTGAAATCATGTTAGATATTAAGAATTGGCTATGGAATCTAGATGAGTGACACATCTAGATCATAGATCGGGTCTTGGATCGTCTTGATTTTGAGATTTTGCTATGCTTTATTTGCAATTTTATTTTCATGCATAGTTTTAGGTTAAGTCTTAGATCTACTCTTTGTTGCTTGTTATTTTCCTTAAAGTTTTAAACTTTCAAGTTAACTTTTCTTTCTCTTTACATCCATGCTTTCAGTTTTTGCTTATTTGCATTATTTAGGATTTTAAGCATAGTTGTACCTTGTGCATGCATGCTTGTACTTGGTGAAACATTGCATTTTCTTGCTTACTTTCATTATTGCTTTGTATTTACATATTGAGGCATACGACGAGGCATCCGACCAACTTGCAATTTCAATTCCTAGCTTAGTTTACTTACTTTAATTGCTTTATTTTTATTTTTCCTTTATTTTTTCAAGCTTGAAACACATTGAAACCTTCAATTGAATCGCTTTCCGATAATACCAAGCCAAATGAACCTTTAATTTTCTAAAACCACGAAAAACTACACTTCAAAATGGTGCTGTTGCCGGGGATCGAACCCGGGTCACCCGCGTGACAGGCGGGAATACTAACCACTATACTACAACGACAGGATTTTGTATGTTATTGATCATGTTTGATCGTGTGTTAGCCACTATATCCATATATTCCGTACCTTACCAAAGAGCCAGTATTACAACCCATAATAAAGACCTCTTTTTTTGTGCTTGATCCCATAGATTTTCATGATCTTCTCGAATATCTTATTACAAAAATGGCTACCACCATTATTTATAATCACTCTAGGGAAGCCAAAATGAGCAAAAATATTCTATCTTACGAACCTAACCACCACCTCGGCATTATTTTTGGTTGTGGGGATAGCTTCAACCCATTTCGACACATAATCGACCCCCACAAGAATACACTCATGTCCATCCACTGATTTGGGAAATGGCCCTATAAAATCAATCCCCCAAACATCAAATATCTCAACTACTAAATTTTCCCACAAAGGGCATTTCGTTCCTCTTTGAAATATCTCAAATATCACATGTTTGAATATGAACTTGAGCATCGTAATGTAGTGATGGCCAATAAAAATCCGCACTCAAAATCTTAAGGGCCGTCTTTCTTCCTCCAAAGTGGCCCCCAGTTTGGTGATCGTGACAAAACGTTAAGAGATCTTACATTTCATTCTCGGGGATACACCTTCTAATCATCCCGTCCTTTCCCACTTTATACATGAAGGGATCATCCCAATAAAAGCTTTGGAACTTAGCAAGGAAACGCTTATTCTCTTGCCAACTCATATCCGGTCGGAGATCCCCATTTGCCTAGTACTTTGCATAATCGGCGCACTACGGTGCTTGAGCCACTTCAAACAAGTTTTCGTGAGGCAAGTTTTCGCCTATGGCTATCCCATCTCCATCATTCGTGAGCATCCTTGAAAGGTGATTGGCTATCGCGTTCTCATAACCCTTACGATCCTTAATTTCAATATCGAACTCTTGGAGCAATAGGATCCAATGGATGAGGCAAGGTTTAGCTTGGGGCTTGGAGAACAAATAGCGCAAAGAGGCATGATCACTATGGACAATGACTCGTGATCCATACTATAAGATCGAAACTTCTCAAGAGCAAAGATCACGGACAAGAGCTCCCTGTCAATTGTTGTGTAATTCTTTTGGGCATTATTGAGCATTAAACTCACATAGTACACCACCCTCAACAACTTGTCCACTCTTTGGCCAAGAAAAACCCCCACCGCTTCATTTGAAGCATCGCACATAATCTCAAAAGGCAAACTCCAATCGGGAGCTACTATGATGGGGGCAAATACAAGACTCTTCTTAATGGACTCGAAAGTGTTCTCACAAGTGATTCGTACGTTTTTGTTACACTTTTGTACATATTTTGAGTCATGTTTGAGTCTTTTTACCATCTTCTTAGGGCAAGAATAAGCTATTTTGCATGATTTCGCATTATTTGGCCTTTTGCTTAGCTTTTCGACTTTTTATTCAATAATTGCTCATTTTGGACCATTTTTCTTGTTTTTATCTTTCAACCGAATCACTTAACAAAACCCGGGAGATGAATAAAAAGAATTAGCGCTCGAAGTAGCCAAAAGAACACATATCCGACTGGATGATCTCAATAACTGATCAGATTGACTTTCAAAACACGCACCGATCGGATAAGTGCTATGTCCGACCGGACATTAAGACAGAGACTTTCATCCGATCAGACTAATGAACAATCCAATCGAATTCATATGTTACAAATGCTGATTTTTGGGATTCTTTAGTTACGAAACGGTTCTTGAGCCCTTAAAACTCAGAAAGCCTTAGAGAAGACCCATCCTTTCATCCCTAAGACTAGATCATATACATTGTAAGAGAGAATTGTCAGATTTATCAACTCTGACTTATATCCCTTACGACAATCTTATTTAGAAATTCGATCGGTTCATGATACCCACTGGCGACGGAGGCTTGTGACAATCTTCCCAGATTCAGCAAGGTTCATTGCATTTCCTAGAAGAGATGGATTTGGAAAAGATTAACCGTAGTATCGTGATTGAGTTTTCTCACGATTTATTAACCTCTAAACTTTTATCTCGTTAATTAGTTTGGTGATTCATGATAGATAGTGATCTTTTGATGAAATGTTTGGATATTTCTTAAGAATCATTTATGATTGAGTTTTTATGAACGATTTGGTGATGGATTGTTTTATGATAATTTAGTTGAATCGTATCATTCCAATTTGATAATTGGTGTGTTTTTTTTAATTAAAACTATGTTTGGATAATGTTTTGTGAATGCATATCAATTGTTCGATGAATTGTTTGGATGAGGTTTGGTGGAACGGTCTTTAGATCAAGTAATAATAATTGTCGTTGAGTTTGTGAATCGAATAAACTATTCTTACGTAGAGGTTGACACCCTCGAAGCAAGATAGGTTCATCGAGTTTTCTTAAAATTAAGTTCTTTCAAAAATTTTGGAACTAAAAACCTCTTTGATTATGTGTTTAGGTAGTACTGTGTTTTGATTATAATAAACATCGTTGACTCCGTATTTCCACTCCTCGAGAGAATCGACCCGGCTTAACTTTCCAACCTACGAGTGACCTCGTTCTCTTACGAGCAAACTAACTTGTTTTCAAATGTAGACGCGCATGGTTTAAATTGGTTTTTAATTTTGAAACATAAAAGTTCAGATTTAAAATTTGGCACCGTTGCCGGGGAGTTGCAAAGGTGTTAATGAAGTTTATTCGTGTTAAATTTATGTTTGTCACGCTTGTTTTTATGTTTGGTTTACCACTCGATACGTTGAGTTCATTTGTTGTTTATGCAAGGTCGTAGAGGCCTAAGAGGTGAACTTAAGCCACTCATAGATAACATTGACCGAGTAGGAAGACCAAGTAGACTTTTTCCTTCCCCTGACGGGAATCAATCCGAAGCAACTCAAGCCATCATGCCGAACAATCCACCTAATGGCGGCCGGGAAAACGGAGGGAGAGGAGGATGAACAAATGGTCGAGGGAGAGGGCAAGACAACCGCAACCCTCCTCACGACCAACCATATGGCTTGCCACCCAAAGATGACTTGCAAAACAAAGATCAACATCCACAGAATGAAATCCAAAATGAAGATGCACGAATATTCACTCAAATTGAAAATCAAGAGCATGATCGTGACGAAGAACCAAGAGCATGATCCACCGGCACACAACAGGGTACCACAACCCCATGATGACCGCCAAGTTATGTGGCTAGAACAACCAGTCGATTGAATGCCACAACATTTCCGAAACCGAGAAGAGGCCCGAGATTTCAATGTATGGGCTAATCAGATATTCGAAGACAATTATGTTGGAAATAGCGGGCCCCAGACCCAAAAAAACCAACAAAATCATTTTGAATTCGAGAACTGGGCAGGAGGACCGAATCATCCAAGAAATGGGAGAAACGAACAAATATACCGTGTTTGGAAAAATGACAAGTACGACCAGTATTATGAAGATGAGCAATACAATTTGAACAATGTTGGAGGAAAAACCTTTGGTGGAGGCCGAGGGCAACAATATCCAAACGAACGCCGACAAGGAGACCTCGTGTGCCCGACCATTGGCCCATATAGTTTAGCTATCGTCTTAGGCCCCGCGGAATGAGACTATGAATTGATGTCTAACATTGTCAACCAATTACCAACCTTCTATGGCATGGCGAACGAGGACCCAATTAATTTTATTCGAGAGTTTTACGCGGCGGTGTCCGGAATTCCAGCATTTGGATTAAACAAGAATCAACTAAGGATGAGGTGTTTTCCGAGTTGCTTGAAGGATAAGGCTAAATAGTGGCTTTTGTCATTGCAACCCAGTTCTCTAACTAATTGAAGTTCGTGGGAAGATTTTATTCGGCTCAAACGACGACCAAGATAAGGAGAGAAATCACCAATTTTGAGCAAACGGATGAAGAAGCCATTCCACGAAGCGTGGGAAAGATACAAAGGACTTCTACAAGCATGCCCACATCACAAAAATAGTCCCGAAATGGTCAACAACTATTTCCATGAAGGATTGTTGCCAAACTTCAAGCAACAAGTTGAGAACAAGGCTGACGACTTTGGAGATTTAACCGCAATGGAGGCATGGGATTTGTTCGAACTCTTGGGGGATAAATGAGGCAAACGAGTTCCAGACCAAGGAAAATTAGAGTGAACGAAGTTTCGGCATCAAAAAGGGAAAGTAGCAAACTTGAGGAGCTTACAAAACAAGTTGCATTGTTGGCTAGAATGATGACGCGCGAGAAGGAAATGACGCACCCGTCACACAAAACGTATGGAGTTTGTGGAACATATGGACATGGAGCCAATGCGTGTGACACGAAATTCGACGAAGACGAGGACGAAGAAGTGAACGCCGTGCAAGAATTCCAATCCAACAATAAATCTGGTCAAAAGTTCACCAAAACTTACAACTCGTACAATCCGACTATCCGAGATCATCCGAACCTCAAGTACGGACCGGGAAGTCCAAATTACGTACCACCTCCTAAACAAACGAATCCTCAATATTTGGCACCACCACCACTAAACAAAAGTCAAGGAGGACCGAGCAATTACAACTCCTATCAGAACAAGGGGCAAGGCGGTTATCAACAACGTTTTCCACAAAGGCAAGGTCAACCCCAACAACAACAATATCAACTCTGCCACAACAACAACAAGCTCCACTGCCCCAAGATTCCGATGAAGAATTGCGACTTTGGATGCAAAGGCAAGAGATGAAAACACTACGCAATCGGGAAGAAAACCTTCGAACCATCGAGGGAAATAATTGAATGAAGAAGCAAATAAATAAATTTAAGATGATGATAGGACAACTTTCTGCGTCTGTAGCGAGACTTGGAGCCAACCCCACGAAACTCCCCAGTCAACTCGAGCAATCAATGGTCGTGCATGTGCTACGAGGAGGCAAGAAAGTCAATAATGGAATCGGAACGACGGAAGGGGAGGTTCATGATGATGAACTTATTTCGAAGGGAAAATCAGCCAAGGAATCCGACCGGATAGGCCAAAAATCCGATCGGAAAGATGCGCAAAAAGATTTATCATATCGGATAGGCAAAAAATCTGATCGGACTGAAGAACAGGAAGTTTTGTCCGATCGGACTCGGCCAAAATCCGATCGGTCTAGAGGACAGGAAGTTTTATCTGACCGGACGAAGCATAATTCCGATCGGACTGGAGGACAGAAAGTTTTATACGATCGGACTGGAGAAAATATCCGGTCGGATGAAACACATACGCAGGAGAATTTGAGCGTTCTCAAATAGAAACGAGTCATCCAAGACCCTGTACCATATTTCCCAACCGACTCAAGCCAGCGAAAGAGAGCAAGAAATTCATGGAATTCTACAACATGTTGAAGAACGTGAATGTAAAACTTACCACTGTTCGATGTGATCAAGGCAATGCCGGTGTACGAGAAATTTTTCAATGAACTTGCATCAAAGGAGAGAAGCTAGAGGCAAACGAAAGAATAATGTTTTCAAAAGATGTGAGTGCGGTTTGCCACCAACCACTACCACCAAAAGTGGGTGACCCAGGGAGTTTTTGCATCACGATAACTCACTACTACAGAAACAGCTTTCTAAGGCTGTTAATTAAAGGCGGTTCACGGAAAATTGCCTTAAAAATACTTTTAACGGCAGTTGTGGCTGAAACCGCCGTTAAAAAGGTCATTTTATAGTGGTTCCCTTAAAACCGACGTTAAAATTGGATATCAGCTGATTTTAACGGCGGTTCACTATGAACTGCCGTAAAAGTGACACATTTTACGGCGGTTTTTTAACAACCGCCGTAGAACTTACACATTTTACGGCGGTTTCTTGTGAACCGACGTTAAAGAATTAGTAAGTATTAAGTCAAACCCTTCATCTATTTATCCCCTCTCGTAAATATTATACTAATTAACATCGGTTGTTAAGCAACCACCGTAGAATCCATAGACATTTCATGGCGGTTTCAATACAACCGTCGTAGAACCCATAGACTACCATGTCACCGATCCTTGTCTTGCTCAAGCAAGTTATTTCAATTGTTGATCCGTGTCTCATCCAAAGATCTGCATTAAATATTAAACCATAAAAATAAATAAATATTAAACTAAAAAATAATCAATATTAAATCAAGAAAACCTAATCTCCTTTCAAATTTCCCTTCCTCCACCTTTCAGTAATTCGCACCCTTCACTAAACTCAACTTCGCCAGCCACCACTCCGCCGTAGATGGCGGTGCCGCCACCACAAAATCGTACCTGCCGTGCGACGCCAAGTACAACAAGTACACCTCGTGCGAGGACAAGCAGAGATCGATAAAATACGATAGGGCCGGGTCTCGCTTTTAGCTCATTTGCTTGAGGAAATTAAGGATTCCAAGAAAATCCAAGTAAATCTTGAAGTGGGCCCATCTTCATTCTCCAGTTCTTGCTTTTCCGAGTTGGCTCTAGCGCTCCAGGCCGCGAAAAGACTCGTCTTTGCTGCTAATGATTTTGATAATTCCAAGTCTTGCTCTGTAAGTGTGTTTATTGGCATTGCTAAGGTTTTGATTTAATTTTCTTATGTTGTTTGTGAGTTTTTTTGTCGTGTGTTGCAATTTTGATTCTTTGCTAAATCGGGATTTTTGTATTTTTGTAGCTTGATTAATTATTATGATTTAGGAGTGCGATTAGTGTTGACTCTTTGTTTGACTCCAAGATGTCGATATGCAGAAATGTGTGTGTGTAACAATGTGTACTTTTGCTGGTATTTCCTGATTTGATCTGGAAATTTGGACCTTTTGATATATCATTGGTTGTTTGTCAATATATTTAATTTCATGTGATTTTCATAAATGAATTTCAAATTATTCGTATATACATAGAATTTATTTGAAGTTTTATCTGTGTCTGTGTGTTTGGATTGACAATTTTTCAGTTGGAGTCTTAATTAGATTGATGCACTTCATTTGGGACTATAAAAAAAGTGATTTTTAGCTTCCAGGTGGAAAAAATAGTTTTGAATTGATGATGTGGATAATCTTTTCTTAAGAAATAATTAAGATCTGCCTTTCTAAAGCTTAATTTCATTTATTTATTTATTATTAATTTTTTTAATTCAAGGATGGGGCGATAAAGAAAATTATATTTCAATTTCAATGCGTGACGTGGAAATTGGAAAGAGCATTCTGCAACTTACCTTACGACAATTTTGATATATCCGAAGAAGTTCAAGAACAGGTTAGTTTCGAAATGTTAATCATCTTTATTCTGTTATCCGGACTAGACACATATTAACATAATAATCCCTTTGCCAGGTTGATTTAGTACGGACCCAGTTGAGACGGGCCACCGAAAGGTATGGCAGGCCCTTAAACTCAATCTTATTGCAAAGGGCATTATCAGAGCCGTTGGAAAAAGATATCGATCCGTTTCAGCCAAGCAACACGTTCATGGGAAGTCTACATGTCGAAAATATCGGCAATATTGATCACGAATTTAGCACAAAATTGGAAGGCCCAGTCGAAAATGCTCTGGATGAAGTTTGTAATGAAGAAAATGTAATTAGGTAATCATGGACCTCGTCTGAGGTTTGTGTCTCGAAGGATAGTGATTGTACGGGGAACGTTAGATTGTCGTGCAAAAGTATGGAGGAGAACAAGAACAAACCCGATTCTCTTGTGATCATTACGGATGATTTTCGTTGCCCTATATTGCTCGAGCTTATGAGAGACCCGGTTATTGTGGCCATAGGACATGTAAGATTTACCTTCCGAAGTGTATATATATTATTTATTTATATATGTTTCTTAATTATTGCATATGAAGAGTTAAGTAGAAGTTAAATGTTAAATAAACTAAAATGTTTGTTGAATTAATTTAAGGGATAATTAAAAAATACCCCTGGTTCAGGTTCCCCGGCAGCGGAACCATGTTCCCCAACGGCGCGGATGCGTATATTGATGATATCGGGAAGTTGATTAATTTGAAAGATGGGTCTATTAGGACCTCCATTGATACTGGTTGTGGGGTAAGCTTTAATTTTTATTAATTTACATTTTTTAACTTTTCTAATTTATTGATTAAACGCATTTTTATCATAGTTGTGATTAATTAATTAAGATTATAGGTATGCTGAAATAAATTTTTGTTGAGATATATTTATTTTTGGTCACTGATTAAACGTCATTGATACTGCTCTGCTCGTAACTCATGTTTACAGGAGTTAATCTTAGTTTTGGATTAGGACTACAAATTGTTCCATAGCCCAGAACAATAAATAGAAGAGAGTACGTGATTAAATTTTAGACTTCAATAATAAGAAACAAAAATCCTTCTTCTTTTGTGTGAGAAAATAGTCTCGATTTAAATTGCGACCTTGCGCAAAGAATTCAAACTCTTCATATATACTGCCCTAACTGAGTTCGACAGGGTATACTTAATTAATCTCGTTACTATCCTGACTTCCTATATAATATTTCTTGCTTTTTATTTTTTGTTTAGTCGAGTAGAGTCGACCGTGAATTAATTTCTCGATCCTTTATCTCTTTTTCATACGCTTTAATTAAATATTTTCGCGCCTAGGAATGGGAAGCCCTATCGAAGAAACCATCTATGGGGCCTACACATACAAAATCTTGGACAGGGCAATCTATTGGCCTTCAGAGAAACTGAGAATCTTGATTACCGGAGTCGGTGGTTTTATCGCTTCTCACATCGCGAGGCGTCTGAAGAGCGAGGGCCATTACGTGATCGCCTCCAACTGGAAGAAAAATGAGCAAATGACGGAGGATATGTTCTGTCATGAATTCCATCTGGTCGATCTGAGGGTGATGGATAACTGTTTGAAAGTCACCGACGGTGTTGATTACGTCTTCAACCTCGCCACTGATATGGGGGGCATGGGCTTCATTCAGTCTAACCACTCTATTATCATGTACAACAATACCATGATCAGCTTTAACATGATTGAGGTTGCCAGGATTAATGGCATTAAGAGGTATATATATATATATATATATATATTATATATATATATGTATATTAATTTTGTTAAAAATTAATATTCTTCTTGCTACGGATTTCTCCATGTCCGTGTCTTGATGTTAATGATGAGTATTGTCGAAAGCACATGAGTTCATGTTCTAATGGGATTAAACTACCTGCAATGGGTTTTCAGGTGCCTCTGGACTCTTGCTATTGTTTACGAAGTACTATAAATGGTGTACATGGAGATAATTACAAAAACTGCACCCAAGATTTATCCTGATAACAAAGAGACCCCCCACTTATTTGTCAAATGTTCAAATATTTCTTTTTCATTTTACAAACTTCACCTATTGAGGGGTTAAATTTGTAGAACAAATGCAGTCCATGAAGTGTATTTGTACGTAGTTTTAGAAGATAAATTGTTTGTGTTTTTGGTAAATTATTCCTTTGAAGTTCTGGCACTAGAATTATCATGTACCCTACTTGAATCGTGTTAGCATTGTGAATTAAAATTTTCTTGTCAATAGAAAAATCATCTGAGTTTTATTCGATTTGTGGTGTCTTGTTGTGCAGGTGTTGACCCATTTGACATTGATATGGAGAATCAAAAAGTGACGGTGATAAGCAATATCAAGCCGGAAGCAGTTTTACAGACAGTTTCAAAGATGGGGAAGGCAACTTCCTTCAAGGTCATTATTCATATCAGGTGTCCGACTTATTATTCGTATCAAGATCATGTCAAATTTCACAAATTTCACATCCATCTTATTATTCGTATCAAGTGTCCAACTCCTTGCACAACTTATTAATGACGTGTTTTTTGATTGACTCGAAATGACCTAAATATTTTATGATTATGTATCCTACAGACACTTATTCGTTTTAATAGAAAATATGGTTTAATTTTACTGAGAGTATTAGAGTTTTTTATAGTTGTATTTGTATTTAATTTTTATTTTCATTTCTTTTTTTTTACTACTTTCTAGAAGGTATTTTCAAGAACCGCCGTAAATTGTGTGTTCTGGAAAATGGGACTTTCTAGAAGGTATTCTATAAGAACCGCCGTAGAATCCACCACCGTAAATTTTTACGATGGTTCTAAAACCGCCTTAAAAGCATCACTTTCTACGGCGGTTCTTAAAAAACTGCCGTAAAAAGCCCCACTTTCTACGGCGGTTTTAGAACAACTGCCATAAAAATTTACGGCGGTCGATATAACGGCGGTTCAAAAACCGCCGTTAAAAATGGCCTAAAAACCGCCTTTAAAACTCTGCTCTGCAGTAATGACTCTTGGAGACGAAAAAAAAGCTATAGGAATGCTCAATTTAGGGGTAGGGATCAACTTGATGCCCTACGCCCTTTACAAACATTTCAACCTTGGGGAGATGAAACCAACAAGCCTAAGACTCCGACCGATCAGTGCGACATCCTCTTGGAGTAGTCGAGGACATTTTGGTAGAAGTCGGTACCTTGGTAATCCCCATGGACTTTGTGATATTAGACGTCGGATAAATTGCAAAATCGAGCAAGGAACACACAACTCTTCTTGGTAGACCCTTCATGTCAACATCACATACCTTTATCGATGCTAGCCGAGGAAAAATGACTCTTTCAGTGTTTGATGAATCGGTCACGTTCTCAATTAAAGACATTCAAATCATTCCTTCACATTCAATGGAGCCCGATTGTTCTTATCTCGATTCAGTGGATCAATGCGTGAAAGAATTATTCGGCATCACACCTTTAGAGGAATGGATTGTCGAAGATGACGATTTTAATACGGAGGAGGTGGTCGACTTATTTGAGATTGACGAGGAGCACGTGAGCCAAACGTCTTTTCAACCCGTGTTAGAACCTAAAATGGAGTTGAAACCACTTCCGAGCCACCTTAAGTATGTTTTTCTCAAAGACAACGAGAGAAAATCCATGATAATTTTTGACATACTAGCCGAGCATGAAGAAAAACAATTGATCGAGGTACTTAAAAAGTACAAACAAGCAATTGGTTGGAGCATCAGAGACATTCGAGGAATCAGTCCATGACATGCATGCATTGGGTTGAGCTAGAAGAAGGAGCAAGCCCAATAAGGGACGAACAAAGACGCTTGAAACCGATGCTTCAGAAGGTAGTTAAAAGGGAAAATTTTAAACTCATCGAAGAAGGAATTATCTACCCCGTATCCAATAGTAAGTGGGTCAGCCCAGTGTATGTCATTCCAAAGAAAGAAGGCATAACAATTGTGGAAAATGAGAAGGGAGAAGTTGTTCCAATGCGCTTAACCACCGGGTGGCGCATGTGCATTGATTACCGAAAACTTAATGCAGCAACAAATAATGATCACTTCCCTCTTCCATTCATGGATCAAATGCTCGATAAGCTTGCAGGGCACGAATACTATTATTTTTTGGATGGCCTTTCAGGATATTATCAAATAGTGATAACTCCGGAAGATCAGAAGAAGACTACATTCACGTGTCCTTTTGGCACGTATGCTTACCAGAGGATGCCATTCGGATTATGCAACGCACCAGCAATATTCCAGCGATGCATGTTATCCATCTTCACCGAGTTATTGACGACTTCCTAGAAGTCTTCATGGGCGATTTTTTGCTATATGGCTCATCTTTCTCTCATTTCTTAAATAATTTATCTAAAGTACTTGAAAGATGTGTAGAGTCTTGTTTGACGTTGAGTTGGTAGAAATCGAACTTTATGGTAAAAAGTGGGATTGTGCTTGGGCGTGTTGTGTCAAGCAAAGGGTTAGAAGTTGATAAATCCAAAATTGATGTTATTGAAACCCTTCCACCATCTAAAGATTTTAAGGGAATTGGAGGTTTTCTAGGGCACGCAGGATTTTATCGGCGTTTCATAAAAGATTTTTCCAAAATTTGCCTCCCCTTTTGTATATTATTAAATAAAGATATGCCTTTTGATTTTGATGATAAATGTCTTGATGCTTTTAACGTATTGAAAGAAAAAATCACACAGGCACCGCTTGTAGTTGCACCCGATTGGTCACTGTTTCAGCCAAAAAATGACAAGCGTTGAGAACGCCTGGAACCTTGAACACCCGCCTGATCTGCACCGCAAACACAAGTTAGAAAGGACCACCGGTGTTTTTCCTGTGGAAACCTCTTTGATGCTTAAGTCAGTAAGCGTTTGAGGTGTTTTTTAGGAAAAGAAGAAGGAATGCACAAAAGAATGACATACCTCTCTCAGCCTTGGGGCTGAGATATTTATAGTTTTTTCCTGTGGGGACCCCAGCCGGGATCCAAGGGGGCACATGCCGCAAATCAAGGGCCGTTGCGTAACCATTTCCTGACAAGTGGTCTCACTTGTCTCTCCCTGGAGAGTCAGAGAGTCAGATCTTTCGTAGTACAGTTCTTTCTTTTTATTCAAGCCTGAAACATCGATCCTGTTCTATCTGCACCTCTACCAGCGTATTACTCATACTACCTAGAGATGAGCCAGACGTGTCCTAGACTGATTTTCTGAGGATTGCCCTGTGAGGTATTTCTCCCCGATGTCTATCTAAATCCCCAAGAGGTAGGGTCAGGTCTTTCTTAAAGAGGACCCGACTAAAAAGTCACTGATTCCCTCAATCCAGACCTAGTTGTACTCCCCAGTCGTTCTCCTCAACGATGCTAAATCAAGTCATTCCTGTCCAGGTCTTACCATTAAGACAGCATTCTAAGACGGCGCCAATTGTTTCAGCCCAAAAAATGACCAGCGTTGAGAACGCCTGGAACCTTGAACACCCGCCTGATCTGCATCGCAAACACAAGTTAGAAAGGACCACCGGTGGTTTTCCTCCCCCCGAGAAAATAGTTGGGCAGGTCTGTAAAATGCTAAAGCTATTTTCCCGCTTGCTTATTAGGGTTTCCGCACGTCCCTCCAAAATTTCGTATCCGACCTGATCCCGAGAAATCCGCTTAATCATTGACTAAACAGTCCATGCCACGCCTCACACGCCTCTTCGAGTACTTGTACAATCGAAAGGTCAATCGACGCGTCCCTTGGCGATTGGCCTTCCAGCCCACCGCTTGACGTGTCGCGTAACTGTCAAACTAGCGGAGCCTCTTGGCGATTGGGATTCCAACCCACCGTTTGGGTTGCCGTGCATCTGACAATCATTAAATTCACGCATCCCATCAAAATCCCGCTTTTTGCTCGAATTCCATTTTTCGAAAACATCCTTTCCTTATATCTCCCGCTATCTCCCTCATCAATCCCACTTTCTCAAATTGCATTTGTCTTAAAAAGAACTTTTGCTCTGCTTCTCCTTCTCCAGCGACCTTATCTCGAATCCAGGCTTTTCCAATCTCCTTCAATCACCAGGTACTTCCCTGACTATTAGTAGTTATCCAGTTATGGCACAGTCCTCCCCCTCATTATATGCGGGTTTTCCAGTGAACCATTCTATCACCGGCGGCTCCTCCTCAAGCACCTCCTCTGCTGATGGCTCTTCCATCAACCTTTTCACCCCCCGTGAACTCCATGTATCTCCTACACCCCCCCGTAATTCTATTCCGATGACCTCGTCTACGGCGGCGATAGAGGCCACCTCGCTGTCTGATAACCTTGAATATCCGCCCTACATCCCAGGCCGGCCTTACATCTGCAGTGTTCTTAGTGATCGTACCGTGGATAATCTGCGATATAAATATCAAATCCCAACATGCTTCGAACTGCTGAATCCTCGCGGCGACGTAATGGTTTACCAGGCGCCGACAAATTTCTTACCCTTTTACGTAGATCAATTTCAGGCAGGCTTACGCCTACCCGTGCATCCTTTAATCTTAGAAGTTTCTCGTTTGTACGGGGTCCCAGTTCATCAATTATTCCCCAATTCCTTTAAAGTAATCATAGGTTATAGTTTAGCGATGAGGTATGCGGGTCTGGTCCCCACAACTGTACCTTTTTCCAGCTCTTCCAGGTGAAAAGCTCATCACATGGGTGTTTTTATCTTTGTGCCAGATCTGGACTCCATTTTCTTATGGGCTTTCCTTCTTCTCATAAAGCCTGGCACAAAGATTTTTTCTTTATCCAATGCTTGGGAGAGTGGGGCTTTCCACCTCGCTCTATCGAAGAGCTGCCCCCCCAACAGACCCTGGCCGCCGAGGATAGGTCTGTCCGAGTGCAAAAAATAATCTCCACTTTAAATGCCCACATCTTTCAGGTTTCTGAGCTTCTCACTCCTTCCACCGTAGACTTCTTTTATTCTGAAGAAGAGAACAACTACTTGTCTCCTGAAATTGGTAAACACAATTTTGGATCTTCACGTCTTAGCGTTCCTTGTGTTGACATAAGAACTGATCTGTCTGCGTTTTGTTGTTGTTTTTTAGAAAGCATGATGCAAAGTATTTTGGTCAAGCGCCAAGGGGGAGCCCCATCTGGCTCAGGTTTGTAGCCTCAGGCTCCCGAGCCAAGCCAGGTCGGAGCTAGAAGATCAGGAGTCGCCCAGACCATCCCTGAGCCCGAAGTGGAGATCTTGGCTCCTTCTCCTTAGGGAGAGCACACCAGTCGTCCCTCAAAAAGGCTTCGTGCAGCAACGGGAGGGCCCTCAGGTCCGGGAACCAGGATATACACCCCCAACGACACCTGATTCAACAAATCTGTTCTGAACTGTCCTGGCCCGCTGGCGGTGCAGTTCATCCAAGGACAGTGCCCTACTGCAGACAGGGCCACCTTGGAGAAATGGCCCGACTCTGACCTGATAGAGTCACTCTGCCAAGATGAAGCTAGGGTAAGTCTCCTTTCCCTTAGGTATTTTAATTTTTTACTTCACTTCGCTAAGTACCCTTTTTTCCTTTAGGCGGCTGCCAAGAGGTCCATTTTGGTGGCCAGAGCTAGGGGGGCCTTGATGAACATAGACCTGGCCAAGGAGCATCAGACCTTGCAAGATAAAGAGAAGAAGCCGCGGGCCTTCTGCAAAGAGAAAATCAGCGAACTGAAAAAGGCCGAGCAACAGCTGGAATCAGTGAAGAGGGCTGAGCGGAAGATTTTGGAGACAGCCCGGGAAGAGGCAAGGAACGAGGCTCTGGCAGAAGCTCGGAGCTTGGCAGACGAGACAGTGGCCAAGGCTCGCGAGGCCTAGGAGATGGAGTTTTTGAACTCCGAGAAGGGCTTGAGGCTGATCCAAATTACCAGGGACTACGTTCAGCGAGCGTTCTTGGGGTCAGAGCACTTATACCACCTGCTGGCCCCCGAGGCTGAAGTGTATTTCCATTCAGCTCTGGATGCCCAGGAAAAGTGGACCCAAGAAAAGCCTACAGTTCCTTTTGACCGTGCCGAGGCTCTCAAGCAGGTCCTGGAGCCCACCTTGTTCAGCTGTTCACCCGATATGGATCGCCTTCATAAGCTCGATACTCCTGAGCTGGCTGCACTCATATTTGCATATCTTGCTGCCCTTCCAGCTTCTGCAGAGGCAGCTCCACCAAATCCTGACCTGTCGCTAGCCCTTACAACCTCTACTCCCTCCCCCACCTTCGCAGGTTTTGGGGAGCTTCCAGGCGGGGCTTCCCCTGGAGCGTTGACAGGCGATGTGGTTAAGGAGCTCGCTCAAGATTTAGACGCGGAAGCTTAGGCATGTTTGCTTAATATTTTTGCTGTAACTTGTTAACAGACCCATTGTTTAGCCTGTGTGGCTGTTCTACCTTTTGTCATTTCCTGATTTGCAATCTGTACTTGAACTTTTCCGTTTAATGATAATTGATGTTTTGTCTTGTTGCAACCCTTGGATTTCTAGGGTTTCCTGGATTTGCGGAAACCCTAGTACTTTTATTCATTGGTACGTGCTTGTCCTCCTTATAAATACATGTATGCATGCTTCTTCATCATTCATCTGAAAAATGTCCTCTTCTCCTTTGCTTGAAGAACTCAATACAGTGAAGAGGAAGAGCATCTCCCTGGTTGTGGAGAAATTCAAACTTTCCGATCAATTGGTCTTGCTAAAGGAAAAAATCGGCTATCTTTATTGCCTTTTGGAGAGAAAGAGGCAAAAGAAGCATCGCTATAAAAGAGAATGGGTTGAACTTCGACAAGTCAGTCGCCAACTACAAGAAGAGAAGGCGAATCTGGTCGAGTCAGTAAATCGCCTGACCATCATCACCGGCGAGGCTCATGCTCTTGCCGAGCGGTCTGATAAATACCACCGCCGTTTTCATGAGACGGAGCGTGAGCTTTGGCGTGTTTGCCGAGCTCTGGCCTCATATCGGAGGTCTCCACCCAGATAAATGCTTGGGTTTTATCTCTTTTGTTTCCTGTAATTTTTTGTAATCAAAGTTGCCAACCTTCCTGGAAGGTGTGTGCAACCTGCTTTTTGTATGTTCCAGAAGTTAATGAAATAAGTTTTTTGCTTATCATACGTGTTTTCTCGTTTTTGCTCGAATAAACCTTCAATCGGTTTTTTGCCTGTTCAAATCATTCAACTTATGTTTATATCAGCATTAGCAACTCAGAACTTACATCTTAAGGTTTCATTCTTTAGTCAAGGCAGATGCTTTCGTGTACTCTAGCTGACAGACAGGTCAGGTATTAACGCATAGCCGAAATTTTCATGGATCGTCTGGCATCTTTGACATCCAGATCAGGAAATCGAGGCATCTATCCTCTGGCTAGTCCGAGCCTATACTGACAATCTGGTTAGGTAAATCAGGGCATCCTCCCTTAGCCAATCTTGGCTTGAGCTGACAATCAGGTCAGGAAAATCGAGGGTATCCACCCTTAGCCAATCCTAGCTTAAACTGACAATCAGGTCAGGAAAATCATGGGCAGCCGCCCTTATCCAATCCTGGCTTAAACTGACAATCAGGTCAGGAAAATCATGGGCAGCCGCTCTTAGCCAATCCTGGCTTAAACTGACAATCCGGTCAGGAAAATCATGGGCAGCCACCCTTAGCCAATCCTGGCTTCAACTGACAATCAGGTCAGGAAAATCATGGGCAGCCACCCTTAGCCAATCCTGGCTTTAGTTATGCACACGTATTTTAATCTGGTGAACGAGGATAAACCTGTAAATTTATTCAAAAAAGGCAAACAAACATTAAAAATTACAACTACGTATAGAATTTCCGTAAGTTAATAATATTCCAAGCGCGAGGGATCTCAGTCCCATCCAGTTCTTCTAATTTATAAGCTCCTCCGGCCAAGACCTGGGCGACCCGTAGCGGTCCTTGCCACACAGCGTCTAA
>BMAC01000192.1:860274-904210 GCA_014905375.1 Phtheirospermum japonicum
ACGGATGTCCTCGATTTTACCTGACCTGATTGTCAGTTTAAGCCAGGATTGGCTAAGGACGGATGTCCCTCGATTTTACCTGACCTGATTGTCAGTTTAAGCCAGGATTGGCTAAGGGAGGATGCCCTGATTTACCTAACCAGATTGTCAGTATAGGCTCGGACTAGCCAGAGGATAGATGCCTCGATTTCCTGATCTGGATGTCAAAGATGCCAGACGATCCATGAAAATTTCGGCTTATGCGTTAATACCTGACCTGTCTGTCAGCTAGAGTACACGAAAGCATCTGCCTTGACTAAAGAATGAAACCTTAAGATGTAAGTTCTGAGTTGCTAATGCTGATATAAACATAAGTTGAATGATTTGAACAGGCAAAAAAACCGATTGAAGGTTTATTCGAGCAAAAACGAGAAAACACGTATGATAAGCAAAAAACTTATTTCATTAACTTCTGGAACATACAAAAAGCAGGTTGCACACACCTTCCAGGAAGGTTGGCAACTTTGATTACAAAAAATTACAGGAAACAAAAGAGATAAAAACCCAAGCCATTTATCTGGGTGGAGACCTCCGATATGAGGCCAGAGCTCGGCAAACAGGGCAGCCACCCTTAGCCAATCCTGGCTTCAACTGACAATCAGGTCAGGAAAATCATGGGCAGCCACCCTTAGCCAATCCTGGCTTTAGTTATGCACACGTATTTTAATCTGGTGAACGAGGATAAACCTGTAAATTTATTCAAAAAAGGCAAACAAACATTAAAAATTACAACTACGTATAGAATTTCCGTAAGTTAATAATATTCCAAGCGCGAGGGATCTCAGTCCCATCCAGTTCTTCTAATTTATAAGCTCCTCCGGCCAAGACCTGGGCGACCCGTAGCGGTCCTTGCCACACAGCGTCTAACTTTCCTTTGGCCTGTCCCAGATCGACTCTTTTAAGAGTCAGGACTCCCACTTGGAAGTGTCTCTCTTGAACTGTTATATTGTAAGCCACTCTGATCCATCCTCGCACATGTTCCATCCTCACCATTGCTTGGTCTCTCTTCTCCTCAATTAAGTCTAAAGCATCTTGGATCAGTGCTTCATTCTGGGTTTGATCGTAATTCTGCACTCGGTGAGTTTCCAAGCTGATTTCTGCAGGAACCACAACATCCATGCCATATACAAGGCTAAAGGGGGTTTCACACGTGCTCTCCTTAGGGTTTGTACGGTACGCCCAGAGTGCCGCACTCAGCTCTTCCACCCATTTCCCCCCAGATATTTCCAATCTTGACTTAAGCCCTTGGACAAGAATGCGATTAGTCAGCTCGACCTGACCATTCGCTTGCGGATGGTACACGGACGTGAAATGTTGTTGGATTTTTATCTTGGCACACCAAGCCTTGATTTTGGCTCCCATAAATTGGGTACCATTGTCTGATATCATCACCCTTGGCACGCCAAAGCGACAGATAATATTCTTTCAGATGAATCCCATCACCGCCTCTTCCGTTATCTTTGCCAGAGCTTCCGCCTTGACCCACTTGCTAAAATAGTCTATGGCTACAATTAAAAATCTATTTTGGGCTGGGGCCATCGGGAACGGACCAACCAGGTCACCCATTTCGTGAAAGGGCAAGGTGAGCTCATTGTCAACAGTTCTTCCGATGGCTGGTGAATCAGAGGGGCCATCTTCTGACATTTTTCACACTTTTTTACGAAAACCTCAGCTTCTCTTCTCAACGAAGGCCAAAAGTAACCAGCTCTCAATACTTTGCTAGCTAGAGCCTTGGCCCCCATGTGATTGCCACAACAGCCTTCGTGGATTTCTCTGAGGACATGGGCGCCTTCCTCCAAGCTCAGGCTACGTAACAAAGGTCTTTCGAATCCACGCTGAAATAGAGTCCCTCTAACCAAGCAAAAACGAGCAGATTTGACCTTCACATTAGCTCTTTCTCTTTTATCTTCCGGCAGTTCTCCGTTTCCTAAATAAGCCATGATAGGAGAGCCCCAATCGTCAATTTCATTTACCAAACAGATCTACTCTGCGCCAAACTCTGCATCCGCTCTCAGCAAAGTTATTGTCCTTTCCTTACAACGAGCTATCTATCCTCGCTAAATAATCAGCTCTATCATTCTCCTCCCGGGAAATCTGAAGTACCGTGCAGCCCTTCATATCCCTAACCAGTTCTCAGAACTTAGCCAGATATTTCTGCATGTTCTCTTCCCTGGTTTCAAATTCACCACTTATTTGCTTGCAAAGCAACTGGGAATCCACCTTAGCACACACCTGCTCTGCGCCCAGGTCTTTCACCATTTGGATTCCTCTTAAGAGGGCCTCGTACTCATTGGCATTATTGGAAAATGCATGATTCAAGCGTACAGCAAACTCAGTGGACACACCTGTTGGGTCTATCAAGATGATTCCAGCCCCAACGCCCTGGTTACAGACAGAGCCATCCGTGAAAATTGTCCATTCCTTTAGCTCACCAGGAGGGCCAGTCATTTCTTGCATAAAATCAGCCAAGGCCTGAGCCTTGATTGCTGTTCTGGCCTCGAATGTAACATCGAATTTGCTGAGCTCTATTATCCATTTGAACAGCCTTCCAGATGCTTCTGGTTTGTCCATTATGGCTTTCAACGGAAGGTTAGTTTGACTAATTATGCTATGAGAAAGAAAGTACGGCCGCAGCTTGCGAGAAGTTCCGACCAAAGCTAGCATCGCCCTCTCTACCTCCACATATCTGACCTCTGCCGCATGCAAGACCTTGCTCCATAACTAGACCGATCTCTGTATTTTACCTTCCTCCCTGATCAAGACAGAGCTGACCGCCTGCTGTCCCACGGATAAATACAAGATTAGTGGCTCTCCTTGAACGGGTTTCGTGAGCAAGGTCATGCCAGCCAAGTGCTCCTTCAACAATCTAAATACCTCTTCACACTCGTCGCTCCATTGAAACTTTGCTTTCTTCCGCAAGGCCTGGAAGAATGGAAAGCTCTTCTATGCAGATCTGGATACGAACCGACTTAGGGTATTGATCCATCCTGCCAAGCATTGCATTTCTTTCACGTTTCTAGGCGCTTGCATTTCCATGATCGCTCTGACCTTTTCAGGATTTGCCTCGATACCCTTCTCGGTCACCATATACCCCAGAAATTTTCCAGCTCTCACCCCAAACATGCACTTCTTGGGGTTGAGCTTCATTTTATACCTTCTCAAGGTAGCAAACGTTTCTTTGAGGTCTTCCACATGCGAGGTTGCTTTAATGCTCTTCACTAACATGTCATCCACATATACCTCCATGTTCCGCCCTAATTGCTACTTAAACATTTTATCCACTAGCCTCTGGTATGTAGCTCCCGCGTTCTTGAGCCCAAACGGCATCACCACATAGCAATATGTTCCCTTTGGGGTTATAAAGCTAACTCGCTTCCAATCCTCCTCAGCCAATCTGATCTGGTGATAGCCTTGTGAGGCATCCATCATGCTCAGGAGCTCACATCCATAGGTGGAATCGACGAGCTGGTTAATTCTCGGCAAGGGGTAGGGGTCTTTCGGGCAAGCGCGATTGAGGTCCCGGAAATCGATACACATACGCCAGTCATCCTGTGTTTTAGGAACCAGGACAGCGTTGGAGAGCCACTCAGGAAATTGTATCTCCTAGATATGCTTGGCCCTTAACAACTTTTCCTCTTCGGCCTCAATGATGTCTTCCTTCTCAGGCCCAAAATTGCGTTTCTTCTGCTTAACTAGTTTCACGTCTGAGCTGATGTTGAGGTGATGCTCTGCCACCTTTGGGTCGATCCCTACCAGGTCTTGAGGAGACTAGGCAAACACATCAGAACTGTCTCTCAACAGCGCGACCAGGTCTGTCAAAACTTCCGGACTGAGAGTCGTTCCTACGCGAAGGACCCAGCTCTCATCCCCTAGGATTATTTAGACCATCATCAGCCCTTCCTCTCTACTAGCCAGATCTGTTCTTGGTTGCTCCACTCTAGCCCTTTTGCTCTGTCTTTCCTCCTCAGAATTCCTCTTGATGCACTCAACGTATGTCTGTCGTGAAGCATATTGGTCACCTCTGACCTCTCCCGTTCCATCCTCCGCCGGGAACTTCATCTTCATGTGAAAAACCGATATGACGACCTAGATTTGTCTTAGGGGCGGTCGACCAAGCATCTTATTATAAGAAGATGGGGCATCCACTACCAAGAAACACACCGTTCTGGTTACCCTGTACGGTTCTTCTCCAAACGTCACAAGGAGCCTCACCGCGCCCAAGGGTTTCAGGGCTCCCCCTGCAAAACCCACCAAGGAAGTTGTCACCTCTTCCAACTCTACATCCAATTTCAATTGTCGGAAGCAATCGTAAAACAAAATGTCGGCAGAACTTCCAATATCCACAAAAATTCGCCTCACATTATAATTAGCAATGGTCGCCGTTATGACCAAGGCATCCATGTGAGGGATCAATATGCCATCACCATCTTCTGACCCAAAACAGATGTTAGGGGTAGAGGTCATTTGCCCCACATCTCGTGATCTCCAGACTAAATCCTTCGCAGCTCTGACGTAACTATGCTGCTTCCGTTTAGAGTGCTCTTCCAACTCTCCTCCGATAATCATCTGGATTTCTCCATGAATAACCTGGGTTTTGATCAGCTCGCCTCCCATCAGAGCGACCTCTATCCAGATCTCTCTTGCTCTGCTGAGACCGGTCATAACTCTTATTGCCAGATCTGGCCTCTTCTCTCCTCATGCGGACGTACTCCTTTAGGTGCCCTGCCTGGACCATCCTCTCCAACTCATCTTTCAGATGGGTGCACTGATCGGTATCATGCCTATACTCGTTATGAAAGTGGCAGAAGCGGTCAGACCTTTCCTTCCTAGGCCTCTACGAGTAGGTCTTGGGCCACTTCAGGTCTGGGTGCTTCTCGATTACCTGCAGAATCTCACCCTGTGGAGTTTCCAAAAGGGTATATCTGTCAAAGCGAGGTCTCCCTCCAGACAGGTCTAGCCTTGGCTTTTTTACAGCTCCCCTTTCTTCACGATCATATCTTTCTCTCTTCTTTTCTCCCTCATCCTTGATCTTCAAAGCCTCTTCTACGTGAATATACTTCTCAGCTCGTTCCAGGAGCTCTCAAAACTTCAGGGCTGGTTGGACAACCAATGATTGGAAAAATTCACCTCTCCTCAGACCCTGCGCCAGAGCATTCACAAATAGTTCCTCCGACGTGGAAGGTACCTCCAGTTTAGCATTATTTAAACGATTAATATAGGCGCACAGACTCTCCCCTTCCTTCTGCTTAAGGCTAAATAGTTCTAGAGGCATCTTCTGGTACTTCCTGCAGCTTGTAAACTGGTGCAGGAAGGCCGAACTGAACTCATCAAAATTACTAATAGAACGAGGCGGCAACTGGCTAAACCAGAGCTGTGCTGACTTGGTAAAAGTTATTGGGAAGACCCGGCACATAACAGCGTCCGAAAATTTATGCAGAGCTGCCGCGATCTCGAAGCGACTGAGATGGTCCCACGGATCCGTGCTTTCATTATACTCGAAGCCTAGGGAGCGATATGAAGCTGGCACGTCGTCACGCATGACCCCCTCTGTGAATGGATTACCCCGCCGTGCCGGCACTGCACCAGTACTCATCAGTTTTCTCTTGAATTCCCGCACCTTTTTTTGCAAACTCTGTATTTGCTCAGCCAGATCTGGGTTAGAGGTAGAAAAGTGGTCATCCCCATGCCGGTGAGGGGTGTGATCCGTATGCTGATTACGCGGTGGTTCTGTCTCCACCACCGGGACTGCTCGTTCTGGCCTTGCACCGGAGGGCGGCGTTGCCATCTCTGCAAACTTTTTCTCCATGGCTTTTTCCACAGCTTTGCCGATGAGCTCGGACAGCTGTCGGAGAAGGGTGTCATTGAACAACCCCCCAGCGACAGGGATCGGCCCATCGGAAGGGGGCGGCGCAGTGCCCGATCCAGCCGCAGCCGACGGCTCTACTCCCTCGGGCCTCACTGTCGACGTCTCTGTCGATCGTGGCATACCACATGGTGCGGCGGAGCTGGGAGTTCCACCAAGCTCCCCCACCAAATTTCTTCGAAAATCATCAGAAGTCATGGAAAATACTCACGCCTTAGCTTGATCGAGATTTCCCACAGACGGCACCAATTATTTCAGCCCAAAAAATGACAAACGTTGAGAACGCCTGGAACCTTGAACACCCACCTGATCTGCACCGCAAACACAAGTTAGAAAGGACCACCAGTGGTTTTCCTGTGGAAACCTCTTTGATGCTTAAGTCAGTAAGCATTTGAGGTGTTTTTTAGGAAAATAAGAAGGAATGCACAAAAGAATGACATATCTCTCTCAAACTTGGAGCTGAGATATTTATAGTTTTTTCCTATGGGGACCCCAGCCGGGATCCTAGGGGGCACATGCCGCAAATCAAGGGCCGTTGCGTAACCATTTCCTGACAAGTGGTCCCACTTGTCTCTCCCTAGAGAGTCAGAGAGTCAGATCTTTCGTAGTATAGTTCTTTCTTTTTATTCAAGCCTGAAACATCGATCTTGTTCTATCTGCACCTCTGCCAGCGTATTACTTATACTACCTAGAGATGAGCCAGACCTGTCCCAGACTGATTTGCTGAGGATTTCACTGTGCGGAATTTCTCCCTGATGCCTATCTAAATCCCCAAGAGGTAGGGTCAGGTCTTTCTTAAAGAGGACCCGACTAAAAAGTCGCCGATTCCCTCAATCCAGACCTAGTCGTACTCCCCAGTCGTTCTCCTCAACAACGCTAAATCAAGTTATCCCTGTCCAGGTCTTACCATTAAGGCCAAATCAGTCACTACCATTTGAGATTATGTGCGACGCATCTAACGACGCGGTAGGGGTTGTTTTGGGGCTACGAGTTGATAAATTGCTAAGGGTGATCTATTATGCTAATCTCATGCAAAATAGTGCACAACGTAATTACACCACCACTGAACGTGAATTATTTACTGTAGTGTTTTCCTTAGAGAAATTCCGTTCTTATATTGTTGGGTCAAAAGTAATTGTGCACACCGATCATGTGGCCTTGCGCCACTTATTTATTAAAATCTAAAGTAAACCAAGGTTGATTCATTGGGTTCTTCTTTGGCAAGAGTTCGACGTTGAAATCAAAGATAGAAAAGGATGTGAAAATGTGGTTGCCGATCATTTGTCTCGCATGTTAATAGATAGTGAGTCTAGCAAACTTTACTTTGTAGATGATATTTTTCCTTATGAGGATGCTAACACTGTCGAAAACATTGGCGAGCCTTGGTATGCTGATTTTGTCAATTATCTTGCATGTAATATTATCCCTAACCACCTTTATGCATAAGAAAGAAAAATATTTTTGTCTAAATGCAGGAGCTTCTTTTGGGATGATCCATACTTATATAAACATTGCAATGATGGACTCTATCGAAGGTGTGTACCGGACGAAGAGAAGATTGATGTGTTGAGGTTTTGTCATGACGAAGGAGGACATTTCGGAAGCCAGAAGACAGCATTCTAAGTCCTCCAATCCAGTTTATATTGGCTCTCACTATTCGCCGACGCACACCATTGCTACAAGACATGAGATAATTGCAAAAGATCGGGTTCAATAGGGAAGAAGAACGAGATGCCATTGGTTCCAAATCAAGTAATCGAAATCTTCGATGTATGGGGCATCGATTTCATGGGACCATTTCCGAAGAGTGAAGAGTATGAGTACATCCTTGTTGGAGTTGATTATGTGTCAAAATGGGTGGAGGAAATACCAACCCGGAAAGCTATCGTTCTCAAATTCTTACACGAGAACATTTTCAGCCGTCTTAGAGTGCCAAGATAAATCATAAGTGACGGAGGTAGCCATTTCTGTAACCACGCTTTCGACCGGTTGATGAGCAAATACGGGTTGCGGCATAAAGTAGCAACCCCCTATCATCCACAAACGTCGGGACAAGTGGAAACAAGTAATTGATAAATTAAGGGCATTCTGGAGAAGACAGTGAAGCCAAACCGTAGAGATTGGGCGATGAAACTCGTTGATGCATTATGGGCATATCGAACGGTCCACAAAATGGTTTTGGGCATGAGTCCTTTTGATTGGTTTATGGAAAGGCTTGTCATCTTCCGGTTGAGTTATCACACAATGCGGAATGGGCAATATGAAAACTAAACATTGAGGTAAATGAGGCCGGCGAATTTCGGAATTTGGAATTAATCGAGTTGGAGGAAATAAGAAACGACTCTTACGAGATAGCGTGGGCAAGCAAGCAAAATATGAAAGATATGCACGACAAAAAGCTTGTTCCAAAAGAATTGGAAGTAGGGAAACTTGCCTTACTATTTAACTCACGTTTCAAATTTTTTCCAGGAAAACTCAATTCGAAATGGAGTGGGCCATACTTGATCACTAATATTAACAAATTTTGGTTTGTCACTTTGTACGACAAGAAAAGTGATTCCACGTTCCAAATAAATGATCATCGGGTAAAATTATATCATGGGGGACCCATATCCAAAACCGATCGTGAGGTCATGCTACTTAACGATCTACCTCAAGAGTCTTGAACCAAAACGAGGTAACGTCTTGCAAAGGATGTTAAAAGTTGCACTTCTTGGGAGGTAACCCAAGTGTTTTTATTTTCTTATTTTCATTTCTGTACATATTTTTCATATTGAAAGTTATTATTTGTGCTTTAAGATGTTTAGAAAGCTTGAAATCAACCTTCAGCACAAAGCATCCGATCGGAGGGATGAAAGCAACTGGTCGGATCAAACTTTCTGGACTACAATCCGACCGGACAAGGAAGATGACCGATCGGACAGGATGAATACATACCATCCGGTCGGACAAAAAATACCATCCGATCGGATTGCGGCGAGATTAGCTGATTCTGAACACAGATTTGGTAAGAATACTACGCAAGGTAAGTCTGATTTGGTGACAGATTGTTTTATGATAATTTTGTTGAATTTTATCATTTCGATTTGATAATTGGTGTGATTGTTTTAATTAAAATTACGTTCGGATAATGTTTTTTGAATGCATATCAATTGTTCGATGAATTGTTCGGATGAGATTTGGTGGAACGGTCTTTAGACTAAGTAATAATAATTGTCATTGAGTTTGTGAATCGATTAAACTATTCTTATGAAGAGGTTGATGCCCTCGAAGCAAGATAGGTTCATCGAGTTTTCTTAAAATCAAGTTATTCCAAAATCTTCGGGACAAAAACCCACTTTGATCATTTGTTTAGAAGTAGTACTTGTGTTTTTTGATTATAATAAACATAATTGACTCCGTATTTCCACTCCTCGAGAGAATCGACCCGGTTTAACTTGCCAACCTACGAGTGACCCCATCCTCTTGTGGGCGAACTAACTTGTTTTCAGACATAGAAGCGCATGGTTTAAATTGTTTTTTAATTTGGAAACACAAAGGTTCGGATTCAAAATTTGGCACCGTTGCTGGGGAATATCTTGATTCTAAAAAACTGGAAATATCTTGATTCTAAAAGATCCTTAGACTCCCATCCTCTAAGCCTCTTATCCCTATAAAAGCCCATCATCAGTGTTCTTATTCTTCAAAACTATCTTTTTCTTTACAAATTCCATGGTGTTTGAATACTCAATGGATGGGTGACTAGAAAAAAACACGAGGATATGGTGGAGAGTTTTGAAACAAAATTGGAGGAGCAATGGGAAAGAATGAGCGAGATGAGGGCTGACATCTCCAACTACATCTACAAGGTGATTACACTCACGGGGGACATAGCCACCCTTTATAAGTACTTGTTCGAAGCAGATGACAAGATCGTCAAGCTGAAGGCCAAAATTGTCAAGATGGAGGAGGAGATAAAGAACCTTGAAGACTTGGCCTACGGACCTAACCCGCCTGATAGCTCGAATAGCGTTATAGGATCTTAGTTCCTTGTTTACCTTAATTTTATGCGATTATGTTAAGGATTTGGCTTGTTATCATTTGGTTTAATTTCTAGCTTAAATAAGATCAATTATGCTCAGTTATTGAATAAATAAAGGATTTGTGCTTGCAAAATTTATTTTTATTTAATGAATCTTTTCATGAGTTTTGCAGGAACAAATCAATGTACATAAGTTAATAAAAATACAAAAAATATATATATACATAAAAAATAATAAAATAAAAAAATCATCACAACGAACAGTACCATCCGACCAGATGGAGAGCTAAACCGATTGGATTAAAGTTACTGGAGAACCATCCGACCGGTAAAAAGCACTATCCGATCGGACCAAAGACACTGGACTCACATCCAACCGAACAAGTCCATAATCCGATCGGACGACATCGCAGATTTAATATAAGTCAGTTTTCTTTAACTCGAAGTTTTCACACTTCAACTAATTATTCTCCTATTTTTACAGAGCAAAAACATTTTCGAGCAATCTTGATCCCATATTCTTGCGAACAAACATATCCGACCGAAGATCTAATTCAAGCAACTCCACCCGTTCGGAAGAAAAAAACCAAGCCCATTTGGTTCCCCTCAAACCTCAAGAACACAATTCCGCAATTCGAGAGGCAAAATGGCTTGAACTCAAACTCTTTAACTACTTGGGAATTGATTTGCAGGGATTTTGAAAGGGGAGTGATTGCTGGGAGAATTTGGAGGTTGTTCTTGGTTGAATGTGTGTTGCACAGTAGGTGTTCGACAAAAGTCCTTAGAGAGTTTTTGTGCCCAAATTTTTGAATTTTTTATCGCAATGGCTTATAGTTCACGAACGAGGAAGGGAAGCAACTCCAGAAGAGGTCGTGGGAAAGGAACGAGCAATGCCAGGGAAGGCTTGGCTCTGTTCAACTTAATCAATGAAAGGGAGGTGACATTGTTTAAATCTTTGATTACAAGAAATGTTTATGCTCCTGCACATCTCTACTGACTTTTGGGACCGCCAAATCGTAATGGGCGATAAAATGGCGGAGAAATTCATGGCGGGCATCAAGGCCCTCAACTTGGAAAAATGGGCGGACATTAAGCAACTCGGCCACCTAATTCTAATGCTGGAGTTTCTCACAACTTACAAGCCGGTTGCCGATGGCTCTTTTGATTGTCGACTCTGCAACCGCCCATTTCATACCACCAAAGATGACCTCGACATCATCTTCAAAATAAATAGCGACAAACCGGGGGATGAATCATTTCAACACGATGATTACGACAAGAAGGTTTGGTGGGAGAAACTTTCGAGAGCACCACTAGAGCCAGGATGCCACTTTAATTCCACTTCATTACCGTCAAACGCTATGTACTTAACGTATAAGTTTTTCATGTAAGTGTTTTTAGGGAAGGAGGAAATGACGCGGATCTCGTCATCCGAATTGTGAGCCTTATGGATTATGCACCACCGGGGTATGCGAAACTCTATCCGCTACTAATAGATGCGATAGAGAATGTTCAACGAATGAACGATAGGAAGATGATGAAGCTCACCTTGGGCCCATCGTCACCGAGCTCGCACGACACCACGAATGTGCCCCTTACGACGACGATGTTATCTATCCGAGTCTGGAAATGCTGGTTGAAAGCTGAACTTTCAACGGTCGGAATATTACCATCCTGACTTTCTTGATGCCCTCGGAGAAGAACTGGGCCGAAGTAGTTGAAGACACCGAAGACGAAGAGAGTTATGAAGATGATGATGATGATGACAAGGATGACGAAGAAAATGAGGACGAAGATGAGGAGGCCGGAGATGATGGAAACACGGATTTCTAAGGATGCACACACGGAGACTATGGGGAAGGACTCGAGTATGGTGGCTACAGTGGTGGCTATAATGGTAACCACGGTGGTGGTTACTCGGATGTGCAATGGAGGCAGCAACAGGATTTCCAAGCGAGCATGATGGATCAAATGAGAACTGACCCTCAATCAAGAAGAGTATGCTCGGGATGCTCGCCAGGATGCGTGGGAGGCATGAGAGGAAGCCAGGACGTTTCGTGGTTCCATGGAGAGTTGGATGCTAACATGGCAACAACGAACCAATATCTCTCCAGGTTGAACGACAACGTCGAAGCCAACCACGGATACCTCATCTCTATTGGTGAACGCTTGAAGAGGATTGAGCATCGCTACCCACCACCACCTCCGGACGAAATGGACCAATAAGCGGGCCCGTGACCCAAGTTGTATCATTTCTATCTAAACTTTTCTTTTCTTTAAATTTTTCATTTGTGTTGGGTGTGTGGGTGTCTGTATTGAAATAATTGATTCGAATTTTTTCATGTTTGGACTGTCCCTACCCCGTTCTTAATTATTTTGGTCAACAACCAAGAGATTGCTAATTTGTTTTTGCAGGGGGTGGGGGGTTGGGTGAAATAGGTCGAAATTTAATTGGAAAAGGTATCATCCAGTCGGATGGGTGCTATATCCGACTGGATAAAACTTATTGTCTTTCCATCCGACCGGACAAGAACATTCATCGGTCGGCATATTAATTATACCTTATCCGGTCGGACGGGTGCTATATCCGACCGGATGGATCAGTCTTCATGCATAATTCAAATTGTTTCTATCATTTTATTTACTTTGTCTCATTTCATTGAGTAACTACGTATGAATTAACCAATTGCTTATGTCAGCTTTAGTTGAGATTATTCTCATGCTTATTTGTGTTTGTACTGGCTTGCCTGTCAAAATCATGAACGATATGATCTATTGTTGGAGTCTTTTGAGCTTGTTTAGTGCAAAAATTTTCAAAACCTATTTATATATAATTATTTAAAACAACACTTAGTCGTTAGCAATTTTGCGAAGCTTCCGAAACTCAATCACCTTGCTTTCAAAGTTTCAATTAAACCCTTGTGAGAAGCCTTGTGTGTTTATCAACGTTACATGCTATGATTCGATAAGTGTTTTGAGAAGTCTCTAAGTCGCATATGTACATTTGGTTTTGAAAATGATGATAGGCACATATAAAACCTGATTCCAGCTATATTAAGAAATAAAAACCACTATAAATTACTAATAAGCACCGTTTGAGTCTTTACTCCATCTCTTGTTAGCCATGAGCATCATCATAACTCTTATTTCATTTAAGTTTGTGAGATGAGGGTTTACTTACTAGTATATTGAGATTGACGATTGTTAGTTAGTGGAGCTTAAAAAAATAATAATAATAAAAAAGAGAAGAGGAAATTAAGGGTGCTTAAGATCTTTAAAAGCATCTAGATATTAAGAATAAAGACTATGTATAAAGGCAAGTATTCAGTTTTGGGTTAGAAATAGACTTAGTTATAAAAGTCTAAGAATAGTGTTATATGGTTGTTCTGGGAGGAATGAGGAGCAAGCTTTGCTCTATGCTCAAAATTTTAGATTGAGTGAGTTATTGATTGCGTTTGTTCGCAAGTTAGCCACACATCTTTATATATGACATACCTTACCAAAGAGCCTACATTATAACCCTAAAAAGTCCTAGTCTAATTCCTGACTAGATGTGCACACTTATATGTGATGTACGAGTCTTTGATCTTCACGAGTCGATGAATTCATGTTATGTTGATTCGAGCCTATACACTTACCAAATGATAAACACGAGCGAATGAGTGCACCATCATATATATTCCCTTTTGAGAGGATGCATTCTTTTGATTTCAAGGTGAAAAGGGTAACATGAGCTTAACTTAAGAGTTTTCAACAAAAGAGTATATATTTGCAAAAATAAGTTATATGCACAACATGACTCTTTGATCTAACTACTTAAACTCTTTCTTGATTTTGATTCTTTCATTTGTTCGAGGACGAAAAAACCAATAAAGCATGAGGTGGTTGATTCGTACGTTTTTGTTACACTTTTGTACATATTTTGAGTCATGTTTGAGTCTTTTTACCGTCTTCTTAGGTCAAGAATAAGCTATTTTGCATGATTTTGCATTATTTGGCCTTTTGCTTAGCTTTTTGACTTTTTATTCAATAATTGCTCATTTTAGACCATTTTTCTTGTTTTTATCTTTCAGCTGAATCACTTGACAAAAACCAGGAGATGAAGACAAACAATCAGCGCTCGAAGTAGCCAAAAGAACACCTATCCGACCGGATGAGCTCAATAACTGATTGGATTGACTTCAAAACACGCACCGATCGGATAAGCGCTATGTCCGACCGGACATTAAGACAGAGACTTTCATCCGATCGGACTAATGAACAATCCGATCGGATTCATACGTTACAAATGCAAATTTTCGGTATTCTTCAGTTACGAAACGGTTCTTGAGCTTTTAAAACTCATAAGTCTTCAAAGAAGACCCATCCTTTCATCCCTAAGACTGGATCATATACATTAGAAGAGAGAATTGACAACTTTCTCAACCTTTGACTTATAGCCCTTACGACAATCTTATTTAGAAGTTTGATCGGTTCGTGATACTCACTGGAGATGGAGGTTCGTGACAATCTTCCCGGACTCAGCAGGGTTCATCGCATTTCCCCGAATAGATGGATTTCGCAAAGATTCAATGTAGTATCGTGATTGAGTTTTCTCACGATTTAGTAAACTCTAAACTTTTATTTCGTTAATTAGTTTGGTGATTCATGATAGATAGTGATCTTTTGATGAAATGTTTGGATACTTCTTATGAATTGTTTATGATTGAGTTTTTTGAATGATTTGGTGACGAGTTTTTTTGTGATAATTTAGTTGAATCGTATAATCCCGATTTGATAATTGGTGTGTTTGTTTTAATTAGAATTATGTTTGGATAATATTTTGTGATGCATATCGATTGTTTGGATGAGATTTGGTGGAATGGTCTTTAGATCAAGTAATAATAATTGTCGTTGAGTTTGTGAATTCATCAAACTATTCTTACGGAGAGGTTGATGCCCTCGAAGCAAGATTGGTTCATAGAGTTTTTTTTTAAATCAAGTTCTTCCAAAATTTTTGGAACAAAAACCCTCTTTGATCGTGTGTTTAGATGTAGTACTTGTGTTTTGATTATAATAAACATTGTTGACTCCGTGTTTCCACTCCTCGAGAGAATCGACCCGGTTTAACTTGCCAACCTACGAGTGACTCCGTTCTCTTGCGGGCGAACTAACTTATTTTCAAATGTAGACACGCATGGTTTAAATTGGTTTTTATTTTGAAACACAAAAGTTCGGATTCAACAAGCTTCACCGAATTCAAAAGGAACGTCATTGCTTAACAAACGGCATAAAGGGCAAGCAATTTTGGAAAAGTCTTTTATGAATCATTGATAGAAACCGGCTTGCCCAAGAAAACTTCTCACGTACTTAACATTGAGGGGTGGGGGTATCTTTTAAATAACTTCAATTTTTGCCTTATCGACCTCAATCCCCCGCTCCCAAATCAAATGCCCAAGAACTAGGCCACTTCGAACCATGAAATGGCTCTTTTCCAAAACTTAAGGTCAAGCTTGTCTCTTCGCATCAAGCTAACACCTCTTCAAGATTCTTCAAACATCCGTCAAACGAGCTCCATATATAGAGAAGTCATCCATGAAGACTACAAAGAATTTGTTGATCATGTCGAAGAATATCGAGAGCATACCTCTTTGAAACATTCTCGGGGCGTTGCATAGCCCAAATGGCATTAGTCAAAAAGCAAACGTTCCAAACGGGCAAGTAAAAGTTTTTTTGGCTTGATCTTCGGTTGCGATTGCGATTTGATAGTACCCTGACAACCCATCTAAGAAATAATAAGAATGATGGCCGGCTAGTTTGTCCAACATTTGGTCAATAAACGGGAGAGGAAAATGATCTTTCTTGGTAGCCGCATTAAACTTTCTAAAGTTGAGCCCATCCTCCATCCCGTCATAGACCTTGTGGCCAATAACTCTCCTTTCTCATTCTCAATGATGGTTATGCCACTCTTTTCAATACCATGTGAACAAGACTTACCCACTCACTCTCGGCGATTGCAAAAATCCAGCCCTCCTCCAATAACTTCAATATCTCGGCTTTCACGACTTCTTTAAGATTTGGATCCAAACGCCTTTGGAATTCTCGAGACGGTTTGGCATCATCCTCTAATACGATCTTATGCATGCAAGTAGAGGGACTAATTCCTTTGATATCTCCAAGACTCCACCCAATGGCACCTTTGCGAGCTTTAAGCACTTTGACCAACCTCTCCTCTTCATCTTGATTCAAATTAGTAAATATAATAACCGGTTTGCTCTCTTCCTCTTCTAAATAGACATACTTGAGGTGGGATGGAAGAGGTTTAATTCGAATAGTTCGCCGATCCCTTCAAAATAATCTTCAAGCTTCTTGACGGCAATTTCCACCTCCCCCGCTAAAATCTTGTCGTTGCCCTCAACGACACGTACACAACCGCTCCCACTAAAATCATTGGCACCTTGGAACACCATTGAATCGACGGTTTGCGTATCATCCTCACAACAATCCTTACTATAGACTCCTTGACCAACTTCCTCTTCATCGGTCACGTTCTCCTCCACATGCACTAGTTCAACCAACTCTTGGATCTCATCAACAAGTAAACAATCCGCATGATAGACGCTTGATGGAATCGATGGCAAGTTGGACATAGAAATGTGACCGATTCACCCAATATGGAAAGGGTGATATTCTTCTTTCCAACGTCTATTAAGCATTAAGTTCTAGCCATAAATGAGCGACCTAGAAGGATCGTGTGTTCGACGCCATCATTCATCACCATGGCCACATCCAAAACTACAAAATCGATCGGCACCACAATCTTCCCAACTTGGACAAGAACATCCTTGATCATCCCCTTCGGGAATCGAATTGACCGATCGGCCAATTGTAAGCAAATACGCATCTCTTGTAAAGGAGAAAGTTCTAATTATTCATAGATCGAAGACGGCATAAAATTAATACCCGCCCCGGAATCAAGAAAGCCCGTAGTGACCTTCCCATTACCGTGTGTAATGTCAATATAAAAGGAGTCGGGATCCGATTTCTTAAGAGTTAAGAGAGAAGGATCACAAATCACACTTCCTTCTTTAGATAGATAAACTCTCTCATGCATAGCGCTCTCAAGCTTTTTGGAGGAAAGATATTTGAAGAACTTGGAGTAAGCGGGTGTATCCCGGATGGCATCTAACAACGGAAGAGTGATGTTCACATTTGATAAAAGATCGTAGAGCCGTTGAAAATGTTCATCCTTCTTGGCAGATATAGGGGCCTTAGAAGTTGGTGGCTTATAAGCATTTGAAGACTTGTGTAAAACAATGGGAAGTCCTTTTGTCGAAATGGGACTCATGGGAGTATATTTGGGAGGAATAAGAACATTTGGCATGGGAATCACCTCCTCCTCGGATGGCGGGGCAACTTTATTGTCAACCACCCTACCACTTCGAAGGTTTTTAACTGCATGAGCATGTGAGGATTGGCTTGGCAATTTTCCTTTCTCGTGAGGAGCTAAAGGCAAAAAGCATAAAATTGAAGAACATGCATGAAATTGAAGAACAAAGCATGAAAATAAAAGAAAGCTTACTTGAATTAAAGAGAGAATCCAAAAACTTAAATTAAATTTGCAACAAAGTAAAATCCAAGGGAGTACTTGAAATCTTCTTAGGCTTAGAAACCCAAGGAATTGCTTGATATTAAAATCTAAGAACTAGAGAGAGAAAACTATCCCAAACCTAAGTTTGGATTGGGAGGATGTACTTTTTGCAAATGAGGGTGAGATTCTATTTATACTTGATTTTTATTGGGTTTAAATGGGTCAAATTAGCCTAAAAGGCTTGAAAATCCCGAGTTTGACCAGTTTTGACAAAAAAATGGTCTTTCTAGACCATTTGATAGCCAATTGGCACATTTTCGCTCATTGTGGCTCGCTATGGCTCGGCCATGGGCGCGCATGGCTCGATGTGGTCGGCGGGCGCTGGCTGGGCATGGGCCGAGGTGGCGGCAGGTTTGGCGAGCGGATTGGCGCAGGCTATGGCAAGTGCTGGCAATAAGTTTGGCGAGCGGATTGGCGCGGGCTGTGGCGAGCTCTGGCGACGCCTGGCATGAAGGTTGGTGCATGCGTTGGGCGCTGTCGGCAGCTTGCGGGTGCTGCCTTCCTGGCGCTGTTAGCAGCTTGCAGGCGCGCGGGCGTGCTTGGTGCGGACACTGAGTAACCCAGTGATTAAAACGTACCCAATGTCGGCGGTATCCCTCGCGTCAATTTTGGCTTGCCATTGCGAGCCATGGCGATCATTCCAGAAAGTTTTGGCATTTTTGAACTTGCTCTTGGCACGACTTGGAACGACTTTGCTCGAATTTTTGTCCTCAATGCCTTGGCCTATAAAATAGGAATTTTGAACAAAAACCCAAGAATTTCACCAATCCTAAAATCAACTAAACCCATTTAACCAAATAAATATAAAATCAACAAGAAAAACGAAAAATAATAAAACAAGAAAAACAACCTAGAAAACTAACTAATCGACTCAAAATCTAATAAAAACAATATAAAATCCTAATTAAAAATACGAGAAACATACCACAATTACATGTAAAACAACCACCCCAAACTTATCAGTTTGTTTGTCCTCGAACAACGAAAAGAATAGAGAATATACATGCAATGAACATTATGTAAAAAGAAAAATCTTTGTGCTTATCCTATTTAATATGATGAAAGTATCAACATAAACTCATTATCATCAAGCATTGCTCGTATTACTCTTCCTCAAATGAAAACCAAATCGATGACTTCCTCTCAAATGGAATTTTAGGGTGTTCGCTCAATTCGCTCAAGTGTTTATATTATATGGGACGTGTATACGCTCGAATCAGATAATGCATGCACCTCGTCAAGATTTCAAAAATCGGAAACACAAAATCACCCATTGTACATGATCAAACAAGAATCGAAAGAGGTCTTTATTTCGGGTTGTAATGTTGGCTCTTTTGTAAGGTATGGAATATTTGGATATAGTGGCTAACACACGATCAAACGCGATCAATAACACACAAAATCCTAACTTCTAAAACCCGAAGCTTATGATCGCTTCACCCTTCCAAAATTACCAAACTTTCATTCGAAACCCTTTCGTATACTCACACGCTTTTCCGTATTTATTTTACAACACTTAGAAGCTTTTTGATTTCGCTTATTTTTACTAAACTTAGCCCCTTTTGAATTAGTTTTTTTGCTTGAACGCACGCTTTATCACTTTTCATGATTTGTCTTGGAGTTTTATTTATGTATTTTCTCCCCCCTTTTTTGTATATAAGTAACTCAAAACCCAAAACCCAAAATTGATTTCCCACAAATTCCTACTCAACTAACAACACACTCTCTCACCTCACAATTTATTAAGAGAAAAGAGCTAAAACCGAGCTCGCCTAACAAGAAATGGGGCATAGGCTCAAGGGTGCTCATTTAGGATTTTTAAGTAGCCTATATATTTTGATATGGCCGGAATAAGGGTGATATATGTGCCTCGAGGTCATTTCTAAATTCAATCATGTACGAGCAAAATCAAGCCACCTCAATGCAATTTCCGTAAAAATGCAAGCAAAGCCGATAATTCAAACAAGGCTACTCACTAGTTTGCACCGGGTTTTAGAGACAAAATCAAAAGATTTTTTAGAGCTTTGCAATCCTTTCACGAGCAAATGTTGATTATATATATATATATATATATATATATATATATATATATATATATATATATATATATATATATATATATATATATATATATATATATATATATATATATATATATGCGGGTTTTGGACGAAGCACAAAAACTCAACTCCTCACACAAGAGGGCATAAACATGTAAAAATCCGACAAGTAAACTATTCAAACTTCCAAGCATATGGTGATTGCTCAACAATGTAATAAAGACACAAAAGACACAAAAATGACTCAACCATATAAATGCGCAATTAGTAAGCGTCACTTCACCAAGAATGCATCACTTCGCCAAGGCTTGAGTTAAGAAAGACAAATCATGCTTTGTGACACCCGGAACCTAACCACCTACGTACCCCACACTTAAACCATGCAATGCCCTCATTGCATTTTAATGAAAAACAAGTAAAAGGAGGGTGAGATAGAAGCTTCCTAAACCGAGCGAGTTTGAGTCGAGCTCGGTGGGGTCCACTTAAGCATCCAAGCAATCCAAGTGAAAAATGATCATGGCTTGTTCCTCCTGGCTCCATGAACGCTACCCACTTATCCAACCGCCCAAGGTTGAAGTCGAAAAATGAAACACAATACAAGAAATTCGCACGAAATTAAAAACTCAAGAAAATATGTACATAAATCAAGATAAAGCTAAACCAAAGACTAGATATAACCCAAAAGACAAAAAAAATATTTTTTAGTTTTTAAAAATTTCAAATGTTTTTGGATTTTTATAAAGTAAGAAAGAAAGAAAATAAAAGAAATAGATGGAAAGAACTTGGGTTGCCTCCCAAAAAGCGCTTGTTTTACATCACTAGCTTGACGAACTCCCTTTTTGATCAAGGTGGAAAGAGAACGGGAGAATCCACCAAAATAATATCCTCCTTGTTGGGAGGGTCCACTCTTTGGAATGTTCTCGGCGCATTGCATAGCTCTAATAGGATCCGCAAAAAAGCATACGTTCCAAGTGGGCAAATGAAACTCGTCTCGGCTAGGTCTTCGGGTGGAATGGTGGTTTTGAATCGCCCCGATAACTCATGAGAAAACAAAAGGAATATTGGTCGGCTAGCTTGTTCAACCTTTGATTGATAAACGGGGAAGGTAAATGATCTCTCTTGGTAGTCGCATTTAACTTCTTAGAATCGATCAACATCCCCCAACCCATTGTATACCTCGTATCCATCAACTCTCCTTTTTCATTCTCAAGAATGAACATGCCGCTCGTTTTTAGCACCAAGTCAATGGGATTCACCCACTCGCTTTTGGAGATCATAAACATCAATCCTTCCCACAACAGCCTCCAAATTCTAACTCTTATTATTTCCATACAAGGGCTAACTCCCTTAACAACTCCGGGTCTCTAACTAATAGCACCCTTAAGAACTTTGAGCACTTCAACCATCCTCTCCTCCTCCTCTCGATTCAGATCGACAAAGATGATAATCGGCTTGCTCCCCTCTTCCTAATAGAAACGCTTGGAGGGATATGGGGGAGGCTTAAGCTCGGGCTTGTGCCTCCCCTCGTCTTCATCGGGGGCTAATTTGAACAATTCTACGATCCCCTCAAGATAGTCTTCAAGCTCTTTCATATTATCATCAATGATCTTTTCCTCAAGGTGATTTTCAATCTTCTCACTCTTATCATCAACTATCCCCACCTCCCCCTCGAAAAAGTCGTCGTTGCTCTCAACGACACATAAACAATCATTTTCACACAAGTCCTGGGCACATAGAGGCACAATTTACTCAACGATAAGAACAAGGGGCTCATCATCCTCACAACACTCCTCAAAATAAGCTTCCCAGACAATATCCTCTTTAAAGCTCCTATCCTCCATATAAACCCGTTCGACCATGGCCTCGATGAAGTCCATATATACCAATTATTCGCAAGATTCTTTTGAAGTAAAAGGTAAAGGGTCAAGAGGAGTAAAAGCATTCAGAAATGATAACACGTCCTCTTCCGTCGGCTAGACAACCGTATTCTCAACCACCCCACACTTATCAAAGACCGCGACCAGAAAAGTATGTGAAGGTGGACTCGATAATTGTCGTGTAATGTCCAATAGATCCGGATCGGGAGGTGGGGTAGGAGCAATCACCGGGATTGTCTGATGACACGGGCCCACATGAGGAGTAACAACTGGATTATGAGACGGAGGTAGAGCAAAGGATAGCATAGCATAATTGGGTCCCATTTGATATCCATGACCCCCATACATGTCCTCCGAATGAGGCATCGACATATTAAATGAGGGAAACGAAGGACAAGACTTGGTATCATGACAAAACAATCCATACGATGCACATGGGGGGTGAGGGGGGGGGGGGGGTGTTGGGCGAGATAACCTTTCAAGTTGAGCCTCCAAAGCCGCTATTCACTTTTCCTTCTCAAGATCCGTAGAGGATAAAGCCGTGCTTGCTTCATTAGCACTAGAATACGTTGGTTGAGAATAATTTGGCTCGGGAGGAGTAAACACCCCTCAAAAGGGTTTGTTAATGATTTGCATCTTTTAGTACATACTTTCATTTTCGTTTTTGTTTCACGTTGCGTGTTTTTCGCTTGCTTTTTGTTGCTTTAGGAGTCGGGTTGGCCATTTTTCGTATTTCTAGATTTTCTTAGTTTTTGTACATTTTGTTATTAATTTTCGTAGTTTTTCACGTTTCCATTTTTCTTGGCCGTAGGACGTCCAAGCGGGGCCCACGCTCATTTGGGATCGTCGATACTCGACTCGGGAATGGACGGACAAAGCAAGGAAGCACAGCGGACGAGGTTCGATAAACCAGCGGACACGAAAAGGACGAGAAATCGAGTCGGGCGCTGGAATCCAGTCGACCGACTGGATGTTCAGTCGATCAACTGCTTATATAGTCGATCGAGTGAACCCCAAAATCGACTGAATTCCAGCGAGTTTTGAAGTTTTTGACATAGCAGTCGATCGACTGTCTACTTGGTCGATCGACTGCTGTCGATCGACTGGGTCCTCAAGAGATCGACCAAATTACAGGGCTTCAGGCCGTTTTTGACATCGCAGTAGATCGACTGCCGACACGATCGATCGACTGTCAGTCGATCGACTGCTTTTCTCAGTCGATCGACTGAAAAGCAGCAATTTTGAAGATTTAAGCAATCAGACGTCTTTTCAAATGACAACTTGTCCTGTGGCCTTCTTCTCCAAGAGAGCTGCTCCAAACCAGAAGAAAAAAGCACTTTTCATATTTTGGCTTATTTTAATTTCTATAATTCCTAGTAATTAGTTATGGATTAATCAAGCTTAGATCTTAGTTGTTTAGTGTTCAAGCTTTGTTTTAAGTCCCCTTTATGAAGAATCATCCAGCTTTCAAGCTTTCTCATTCAAGCTTTGGTGTAATCAAGTACATTTGGTAATTTCTTTCCTTTTATTTAGTTTCATCTCCATGTTATTTTATCTTGATCTAGTGTTGAATTTTGATTCTTGCTTGTGGTTGTTTTGATCAATTAAAATCCCTATCTTTATTTTCTAGCTTTCTAGCTTATGAACTTATGCTTTTAAGTTATTAAGTTGAAATCAACTTCTAAGTTAGTAAAAGTTGTTAAGATCTTCCTTTTAAACCCTTAATTAATGTTAAGTACTTTGTTGACTTATTCAAATAAGTTGACTTTGATTTTCCCTCCATTTCCCTAATTTAAAATTATTAAGTTTTAATAAGTTAATTAGTTTAAATTGATCGTTTTTAATATAAGCTTTAATTTCCTTTAAATGTTTTAATGTTTTTAAATCTTAAGTTTCAATTTACATCTTAGTTATAAAAACCGAACAATGACTATCGCTTTTTAGGGTTAAATTAGCCTAATCGAACCGACGATAAGAACGAATAAGAAAACCGACGACCGATCACATCCATCCTCGAGAGACACGACTCAGGACAACTCACCGCATCTACAGTCGACTCCGTACTATTGCGGAGACGATTTCTAGAGCGTCGAGAAATCTTCGATCAAATTTTGGCGCCGTTGCCGGGGATGGATTAAGGCCAATGGCATTCTTAATTATTCTTATTGTCGTCGTAAATAGTAGTTAGTTAATTATTTTACACTCGATACGCGTAATCTTTTGTCGTTTGTTGTGTGTGCAGGGTAGGTCCCACATCCCGTTCCCTCCGCTAGTATCACCAATAATCAAGAAGCGAACGATGGAAACCCTGCTCGAGAACCAAACTATGCCCGCCCACACTCTCAACGATAAAAAGATGCCTCCGCCGCTTGATTGATCCGGCCGAGGATGGCAAACTACCGAGCTGGTTTGCCATACGACAACCCTTARATCCAAATTCCCGAATATCCAAATCCATACACAACTCCCAAATATGACGATCCGTATGCTTCGATCGGTAAAGAGTGGATTTACTCTTCCGATCATTATGACTCATACCCCCACGACCAGAGCATYGATCCTTATGCACCGACTCGTGCTCTTTTTGACCCGAGTTTGGACGATCTATATGTTCCCCTCGCCCTTCCATCTTCTTACCCCGATTTTGAATCGTATGCTCCATCTATTTATAATTCTGATTCTTCGAGCTACGATCCTTACAACCTACCCTCGAGCTACGATTCTTTCAATCTATTCGCCTCGAGCTCGTATAAACTGAGCGGTGACCCTTATACCTCACTCTTTCAAGATTCGTCTACGTCCCCACTCCCGGACATGGAGTCTCTCTTAGCCGAGCTCGTTGGAAGCCTCGATCACATGGAGACCCACGCTAAGCAAATGGCCAATGACTTAGGTGAGCTAAACAAACCGTACCCCGACGAGATACCCTTCTTTGATGAGGCGGTGCCCACGTTCGTTGATGATAATTTGAGATTTGACGATCTTTCGGAAGGTGAACGCTATGACGTAGATATAGAGAACGAGGAGAATAGGTCGGAAAACAACGTCACCCCTCTCAGGTGTTGTTTTGAGGTCGTGGTGAAAAATGAAGAAGTGTTTTCTTCGGGGCCTCCGATGGCACTTGGATTGTCGAGCTTACCTGCTTTAGGCGAGGAAGATGTAGTCGAGCCGGCCTTGGAGGAGGTGGAGTTGATCGAGCCTTTTTCGCCGCCACCCGAAACTTTATTACTACTTAAACAAGAGGAGGTGGAAGAGGAAGAGGAAGATGTGTTGGGTCCTACTCTATCGTGCCCGACTACGACTATTTATAAAGTCGAGAGAAAGGAGACGACGGTCGAGGAGACAGAGAAGCACGTCGACCCGTTTTGGGATGATCACGTCTGGGTGATCGACTACTCACGCTTACGACCACCGAAGCAAGCCCACGTTCTTGATGTCTCGATCTTCCGGCTTGCCCGACGCGCCCGCCTCGGTGATTTTGGTCACTTGGTGTGTCTACTCGAGAACACCAAGGCGTGGCATGATCGTCACCTGTTTTTGGATCCTGGATAACATTTTCGTATAATCGTCGAGCGAACGACGTAAACCAAACCGCTACGTGGGAGGCAACCCACGACTTTCTAACTCCCTTCTTGTTTTTTCTTTTAATTTAGTGTATATTCCATTTCTTAAATAGTGTTAATGGAGTTTTTGGCTTGTGTAGGTACAGTTCTTGAAGTTTTGGGAGAAAACAGGATCGAAAAATGGAGATGGACTGCTGGAATTCAGTCGATCGACTGGTTATGAGCTGATCGATAGCCAGTCGATCGACTGGCAACTGATCGACTGAAACGGCGGAATCGACTGGATTACAGGGACTTTCGTACTTTTTGACAAGAGCAGTCGATCGACTGCCCTGACTGCCCAGAATCTGGCGTTCTATATAAAGCGGTCGATCGAGCCCTCCCCACTCACTCAAAATCGACCGAGAAAAAAAAAAGGAGCAGAAAAAAAAAAGAGATAAAATAGAAAAGGAGAGAAAAGAAAGAGAAATCGACTTGTGTCGATCGACTGCAGCAACATACGAGGGAAATTCAGTTTTCTTCTCCTCTCCAAATTCAAAAAAATCCTCTTTGGGCATAGTTCGTTTCTTCGTTCCGTTTTGAACCAATTAATCAAGGTACTTCGCTTAAACGATCCTTTGGAAATTGGGAACTTGATTTTTGTGATTGGTTGTGTTTGGGTGGGAATTGGGATCCATTCTTGTTTTATTTCCTTCTTTCAAAAACTCCTGCCCACAACGTGCTCGATATATTGCCCCAAAGAACTTTTGATTTTTATTTTCGTCATTTCTCCGTCGTTTTTCGCTCGTTTTGCTTTTTGAGCCCTCTCTACTACAAATTCGACCACATTCTTCCCATTTTCACCTTATACAATGGCCGACCACTCCGACGATGAAAATATTTTTGGTCTTCCCCAATACCCCGATATCGCCAGAAATTACGGTGCCCCATTCCCCATCTATTCTACTTACGAGGGGGAAATTTTCCAAAATCTTTCCCAGCGAAATTTCGCTACCCCTCGGTTCCTAAACATTGATCGGTTGGAGGAATGGGTGGCGAACGGGGATTTTGATGGTTTCGGCATGCGTCTATTACATTTCATCGACGCGATGAACGGCCGAACGTTCGCGGCATTCCGAGCACCGGCTTATCGAGAGCTAGTGCTCGAGTTCTTCACCACGTACCAAGAGACCGACGACGGGGGTTGGAATGTCCGTTGTGGGGGAATTGTGCACCGCATCGATCAGGGGGTGCTCCAAGGGGTGCTCGGGCTTGACTGCCAACAATACTCATACACGCAGGTGCCCAGGTTTCACGCGGATGAGTTTTGGCAGAGTATCACGGGCGGACGAGGTACCCGTGATCGTTACTCGGCGTCGTCCATAACCGATTTGGCTCTACTTGGGGCCTACAAGTTCTTCGCCCACGTCTTGATGGGTAAACACGAGAGCACCAACCTCACCCTCCACGAGGTATACGTGCTTTGGTGCTTATCGAATGGACATCCGGTCCCGTTCTTTCCGTTGATCCGTGGGCAATGTCGAGGGATACGAAAAACGAGGGGAGGGAGCGTCGCACGAGTCGGCATGGGGCCTATGATCACCATACTTGCCCGTTACTTCGGGTTTGAGGCCGAGACGGCAAACATGACACGGGTCGACCTCATGGAATTGGTGTTCAAAACGCCGAGAGCCCCTACGAACACGGCGAGCCAAAACTCGAGACGCCAACGCCACCGAGGCAATGAGCAGGATGAGGCCGGCGACGTCCCGAACACCGGTTCGGGCGCGCACCACGGAGCAAGCACGAGCCAAGCGGCAGCCCCGCGGTACGGAGGTCCGAGCACCGGATCGGGTCCTGAGATGGGTTGGAACCATTTCCAACAGGCCGTGTTTTCCCGTTTCGACCAGATCAACGTCCGTTTCGACCGGCTCGACGAAGGGCAGGCAAGAAACGACCGAGCTCTCCGCGGCCTCCATCGCCGGCTCTTTTTGGTCGAGACTCGGATGCGTCGAGACGACGACGACGATGACGATGACGGCGGCAACAGTGAAAACGAAAATGAGGAGGAGGACGAAGACGAGGCCGCGAACCTCCGTACCCGACCTAGGAGACGTCGTTAAACCTCCTAGTTATCCTTTGATTATTGTCTTTGTGTTTTATTTTATTTTGTATTTCGATTATGTTCGTTTATTTCTTATCTCGTCTATTAAAAACTAATTTAATTGCTTTTGTTTGTGTATATATAGTTTCTTTTTTATTATTTTGAATATATTTCATAATTATCAAACAAATAAAAAAAAATATATATAAATAAAATAAAATATTCAATAAATCCAAACAAATTGAAAAWTTCAAAAATCAAAAATATTTTCGTTTTTGTAAATTGTTCGTTTTTGTGCACGATTTTCCACCTTACCTTACATTGTAGATAGATTGTGGCTTGACTCGGTTCCCGGCAAAGACCCTTGCACGACCACGACGACACGAGCCGGAGATAGGGGCGTTTTCTTTACCCTACAACTTTTTACCGCTTTTATTAGCTTAATTACGCAATGAGGACATTGCTAGGTTTTAAGTGTGGGGTGGTTAGAATCGTCCTAGGTTTTTAATTTRGTCGTGTGCTTGCTTGTGTTAGTTTGAGAAACGTGTGTACTATTGTTGCTTGGACCCTTGGCGAAGTGACGCGGTTTTGATGATTTGTTAGGACGTTTAGATTTTCGATCGAATTTAGTGGATTTAGGTGGTTTAACTTGTTGGGATTCCCGTTCGGTTTTAGCTTCGTGCTATCCTTGTGCTCGTTTGGAACTAGTGCCTCGACTAGCCCTCGTCATTGAACACTCTCTATAGGTTTTTGTTGTAATTTGGAGTCATCAATTGGTCCACGTGCTCGATCGAAAAATTCGAAAGTTGCTAGTAGCAACGAATGATCGGAGTCATTGGATAGCCTCGTATTTTCACGTTATTTTGCAAGTACCTCACATCTACGGTAAATAAAAAAAAAAGAAAAAGAAAAAAAAAAAGAAAAATACGAAAAGAGATGAATAAACAAGGATACGTTATAAATCCTTGAAGTTATTGTATAGCACGTTTTTCCATTTTGTTTCAATTTTTAGTATACTTTTGTAAAGAGAAGTGTTGATGATCTTGGCTAGTCGGGAGTCGAATAACGGTTCGAGTGTGGATAGACCTTAGCCGGGGCAAGGATGGGGAGACCGACTTGTTGGATTGTTTAAGTCCTTTTAGGTTTCGGAAGTCGATCTAAACTTTCTTAGCAAATCACATTGTCTTCCTTTTAGCTTAAGCTAACAAACAACGTAGCGTACGACGTCTCGAACTATTTTTTGTGCATTAGCCTAGGGTTGGTCGGGGGTAGCTTTGTAAATATACGTTAGTTTTGCTTGAGGACAAGCAACCGTTCTAAGTGTAGAGTGGTTGATTTGCATCTTTTTGTACATACTTTCATTTTCGTTTTTGTTTCACGTTGCAAGTTTTTCGCTTGCTTTTTGTTGATTTAGGAGTCGGGTTGGACGTTTTTCGTATTTCTAGATTTTCTTAGTTTTTGTACGTTTTGTTATTAATTTTCGTAGTTTTTCACGTTTCCATTTTTCTTGGCCGTAGGACATCCAAGCGGGGACCACGCTCATTTTGGATCGTCGATACTCGACTCGGGAATGGACGGACAAAGCAAGGAAGCGCAGCGGACGAGGTTCGATAAACCGGCGGACGCGAAAAGGATGAGAAATCGAGCTGGGCGCTGGAATCCAGTCGACCGACTGGATGTTCAGTCGATCGACTGCTTATATGGTTGATCGACTGAACCCCCAAAATCGACTGAATTCCAGCGAGTTTTGAAGTTTTTGACATAGCAGTCGATCGACTGCCTACTTGGTCGATCGACTGCTGTCGATCGACTGGGTCCTCAAGAGATCGACCAAATTACAGGGCTTCAGGCCGTTTTTGACATCGCAGTCGATTGACTGCCGACACGATCGATCGACTGCCAGTCGATCGACTGCTTTTTCTCAGTCGATCGACTGAAAAGCAGCAATTTTGAAGATTTAAGCAATCAGACGTCTTTTCAAATGACAACTTGTCCTGTGGCCTTCTTCTCCAAGAGAGCTGCTCCAAACTAGAAGAAAAAAGCACTTTTCATATTTTGGCTTATTTTAATTTCTATAATTCCTAGTAATTAGTTATGGATTAATCAAGCTTAGATCTTAGTTGTTTAGTGTTCAAGCTTTGTTTTAAGTTCCCTTTATGAAGAATCATCCAGCTTTCAAGCTTTCTCATTCAAGCTTTTGTGTAATCAAGTACATTTGGTAATTTCTTTCCTTTAATTTAGTTTCATCTCCATGTTATTTTATCTTGATCTAGTGTTGAAGTTTGATTCTTGCTTGTGGTTGTTTTGATCAATTAAAATCCCTATCTTTATTTTCTAGCTTTCTAGCTTATGAACTTATGCTTTTAAGTTATTAAGTTGAAATCAATTTCTAAGTTAGTAAAAGTTTATTAAGATCTTCCTTTTTAAACCCTTAATTAATGTTAAGTACTTTGTTGACTTATTCAAATAAGTTGACTTTGATTTTCCCTCCATTTCCCTAATTTAAAATTATTAAGTTTTAATAAGTTAATTAGTTTAAATTGATCATTTTTAATATAAGCTTTAATTTCCTTTAAATGTTTTAATGTTTTTAAATCTTAAGTTTCAATTTACATCTTAGTTATAAAAACCGAACAATGACTATCGCTTTTTAGGGTTAAATTAGCCTAATCGAACCGACGATAAGAACGAATAAGAAAACCGACGACCGATCACATCCATCCTCGAGAGACACGACTCAAGACAACTCACCGCATCTACAGTCGACTCCGTACTATTGCGGAAACGATTTCTAGAGCGTCGAGAAATCTTCGATCAGTTAACATCCCCCATAGTGCGGATGGGGGGGGGGGCACTTGCGACAATGGAGCTCGGACCTTTAAATAACTCATACGGATCGGGTTTTAGAGGAATATTGGTGGCACCAATCAGAGCATGATTGAGATCGTAAGTCGTCCCCATAAATGGTTTCTTCACGTCACCCATGGTGTGGATGGAGGGACCACTTGCGACAATGGAGCTTGGACCTCCAAACAACTCATAAGCCTCGAGATTTTTAGAGGATAAAGTTATGCGTATCCTAAAATTGAGATTCGGACAATGCTCGAGGACACCATTACCGCCATACGGGGTGGGAATCAGATATTGACCACCAACGTACCCATTCGGACTAAAGCCTCCATTGTACATGTTCGTGCATTGATCGGGAGCAATATAACCACCATATAGCCCGGATGTCGGATTATGCATATTCGGGAAGAGATTCAGAGCACCATATCCTCCATACGGACCATTCGTACCCGAAGAGCCATTAAACCCGTCATGGTTTGCACCATTCCCTCCCATGCCAGTTTATCCATAGTCACCATTGGCAACGTGGTTTGCACCATGCCCTTCCACGTTGCCAAGGACATTATACATCATTTCATTCCCAACATGGTTTGCACCATGCCCTCCCATGCTGGGAATGTACCCTCCATAGCTATAAGCACCTTGCATACTAAACAAAAACATCAAATAACAAAGAAAGCTAAAAACACATAGAAACAACAATAAAATCGAAAGCCTTAACCAAGCCAAGTTGCAACAGCGCCATTTTGAAGTGCAATTTTTAGTGGTTTTGAAAATAAAGGTTCATTTGGCTTGATATTATCGGAAATCGATTCAATTGACAAATTAAAGTGTTTGTAGCTTGAAGGAAAATGAAAATAAAGCAATTAAACTAACTAAGCTAAACTAGGAAATGAGGATTCAAGCAACAATGAAAATTAAGCAAAAACAAGCAATGTTTCACAAAGTAAGCATGAAAGCTCAAGGTACAACCATGCTTGCATGAACATAAAAACTTGAATAATGTAAATTGACAAGAATTTAAAGCATGAATAGAAAGAGTAATGAAAATTGACTTCAAAGTTTAAAACTTTACGTAAAATAACAAGTAACAAGAAGTAGATCTAGGATTTAGCATGAAACAATGCATGAAAATAAAAACCTAAATAAAGCATATGAAATACTCAAAATAAAAATGATCCAAGACTCGATCTATTCTCTAGACGTGTCACTCATCTAGATTCCATGGACGACTCATAAGATCTAATAAAAAATCAAGGAGCTAAGGCAAAAAGCATAAAATTGAAGAACATGCATGAAATTGAAGAACAGAGCATGAAAATAAAAGAAAGCTTACTTGAATTAAAGGGGGAATCCAAAGACTTGAATTAAGTTTGCAACAAAGTAAAATCCAAGGGAGTACTTGAATTCTTCTTAAACTTACAAACCTAAGGAATTGCTTGAAATTAGAATATAAGAACTAGAGAGAGAAATTATCCCAAACCCAAGCTTGGGTTGGGAGGAGGTATTTTTTACAATATGAGGGTAAGGTTCTATTTATACTAGATTTTTATTGGGTTTAAATGGGTCAAATTAGCCTAAAAGGCTTGAAAATCCCAGGATTGACCAATTTTGACAAAAAATGGTCTTCCTAGACCATTTGCTAGCCAATAGGAATATTTTGGCTCATTGTGGCTCGGTATGGCTCGACCATGGGCGCGCATGGCTCGATGTGGTCAGCAGGGCTGGGCGCTGGTTGGGCATGGGCCGAGGTGGCGGAAGGTTTGGCAAGCGGATTGGCGCAGGCTGTGGCAAGCGCTGGCGATAAGTTTGTCGAGCGGATTGGCTCAGGCTATGGCGAGCGCTGGCGATGCCTGGTGTGAAGGTTGGCGTAGGTGGTAGGCGCTGTAGGCAGCTTGCGGGCGCACGGGTGTGCTGGGTGCAGACACTGGGTAAACCAATGTCGGCAACGTACCCAGTGTTGGCGGTATCCTTGGCGTCAATTTTAGCTTTCCATGGCGAGCATTACAGAAAGTTTTGGCATTTTTTAACTTGCTCTTGGCACCGAATTTGGCACGACTTGGCTTGAATTTTTATCTTCAATGCCTTGGCCTATAAAATATGAATTTTGAACATAAAACCCCAAGAATTTCACCAATTTTCAAATCAATTGAACCCATTTAACCAAATTAAATATAAAATCAACAAGAAACACGAAAGACAATAAAACAATAAAAGCAACCTAGAAAACTAACTAATCGACTCAAAAACCAATAAAAATAATATAAAATCCTAATTAAAAACATGAGAAAAATACCACAATTATATGCAAAATACTATGTGATGATGTGGATAACTCGTGAGAAGATGTTGGAAACGATCCTAAGCAGAGTGAAACGGCTCATTTTTCGTTTTCTTGAATGAAATAAACTTATCCTTTAATTCGGCCGTCTTTTCCGTGGAATAATAATGATCCAAGAATGTCGTCGAGAGCTCGCCCCATGTATAAATGGAGTTAGAAGGAATACCCATGAACCATGACAATGCTTTTATCTTGAAGAGTATACGAGAAACAACGGATTTGAAGATGCTCCAAGCTCATCATATTCGGGCGGTGGAAACTCGAGACATGCCATAAAGATTGTCGGATGAATTGGAGAGGATCCTCCTTAGCGAACACGTGAAAAATTGGAAGCCGAGCAAAAGAAGGCAAACAAATATCAATAGCCATAACCTCGAGGGGAAGAGATACACAAGACGAAATAGTCGCCCCCACAAAGGCTTTGCTAACCTCTTTCATAGCAAGGACGGGAGGAGCATATTGGGCATTAGGGCTCATACCCCCAAACAAAGCAAATGGATCGGGAGTGTCCTCACGAACCATATTATTGGCACTGATTCGCACGTATTTATCATGATTTTTGTATATTTGGCTAGTGTTTTAGTTAGATTTGTTGTTAATTTTGGTACAAGTTGGATATATTGAGCATATTTTCGTATTTTTGTATCTTCGACTTATTTTACCATTTTTATATTTATTTTAGATATTTTAAAGTCTTTCGGTCTTAATATGGACGAGTGTGAGCCCGCGAGTGGAGTTTCAAAGAAATTAGGTCCCGATTTGATGGATTACCTCTGACACTGGGTCTGTTATCCACATTGGGTTACCCAGTGTCAGCACATCCGGTCGGATTGACTGCACAATCAGTCGGACGAAAGCTTCTGGACTCACATCCGATCGGATGTACTAGCATCCGATCGGACGACACTGGGTAAGTCGCCTACACTGGGTTACCCAGTGTCAGGCGTTACAACTAGGATTTTGAGGAGATTTTAAGTTACGAAAGAGGATTTGAAGGCTACAAAAGGCCAAGAACTCAGCCACATTCATAAAACCACATCCATAATACATCCATAGACCAATAGTCTCTCGTCCAGTTCGTGATAAACTGGGTCGAGAAGACAATCTCGAACCTCTTGGGGATGACAACCAAAGAGCGTTCTTGAATCGTTATTCATTTTAATCTTTACTTTCAAGATCAAAACTTTATTTTTTTAGTTTATAATAGATTATAGAAGGTTAATCGCTACTCGGATTTCGGATTCAAGTTTCATACCCTTTAGTTTAGATTCTTGTTAGATCGATGTCAATTTCCTTTGTTAATTAGTAAGTCTCCAACGTCCTTTTTCAATTATTCGAATTCATGTTTTGATTGATTGATTTTGAGGTGTTTGATATGTTATTGGTGGTAATTAGTTTAATTACAATTCTCGTAATCTTCGATGTTTGATACTTCGAACTTACTTGATAATAGTGATTCTTACTTTCTCAATTGTTCATGGATCTAGTTGTTAACTATAGTCACTTTTTCATTCAATCAAGATTATTTCTTGTTTTCGGCTTGTGATATTGGGTTTTTTGATGATTTCTAATTAGAATTTATGGGTCTAGTGCCTGGAATCATTTAGAACCATCGCTTGGAATTGTCTAGCGTTTAATATACACGTTGGGATTGACAACCCCAATTCGTAGACTTGTTTTGCATGTAATTGTTGTGTTTTTCTTTGTGTCTTTAGTTAGAGTTTAACGTCGTTTCTAGTAGTTTAGAGTAGTTTTTCATTAGGTTTTAGGTCTTTTTCTTGTTTATTATCTTTTTGGCTTTAAGTGTACTAAGTGTGAGGTATTTGTGCTATTTTTGGGTTTTTAAGTTTGAATTCTTGTTTTGTAGGTGTCTAAAAGGGATTATATTCGCTTGGTAGATGTCTCAGTTGTCGTAATGCAAGCATAACTCCATAACCAATTGTGCCATTTGCCTCAACTTTATACCATTGGAAAGCTGAGAGAATTTTATAATACATTTGTGTTTACAACAATTCCGAATTTCGAGTCTAAGAATGGTACAAATCAGCTTTAAGTGGAGACAGTTTGTCGTCGCCTCGCTTGTGGCAGGTTTTTGTGCGAAGCCCATAACTCTCGGAGGAAAATTCTAAATGACGTAAATAAAATTCTAAATGATATCCAAGAAGAAGTTATACATTTCATATGAAGACATAGTTGGCTGATTCCGTAGTTTTGGCAGTCGATAGACTGGTTTCCTGTCGATCGACTGCTAGACAGAGTGCTCGGCTGTTCGAGGAGGGGCAGTCGATCGACTGCTTTGTCAGTCGATCGACTGTGTCGCTGGGAGTTCAGCCATTATGAGCATTTCTGGACGTTTTTGCCCCTACAAACAAGTATATAAAGCCCACACCTTGCTCCTTTGAAGAGATAAGTCCCCTCCCAACCCAAGCTAGGGTTTGGGATCAAATTACTCACAAGCTCTTGATAATTTTCTCTTTTCTTAGGTTTTAGATTCAAATTCAAGCTTTGATATAATTTATTTTTCCTAGATTAGATTTAATTTCAATCACCTCCTTGGGTTTGTAAGCCTAGGAAGAATCCAATACTCCTTTGGATTGTTTACTTTGAAGCAATTTACATTCAAGCTTGTTTCATTTCTTAATTCAAGTAAGTTTCCTTTCAATTTCATGTTTTATGCTTTATTTCTATGCTTGTTCTTCATTTCCATGCTTTGTTCTTCATTTTATGCTTTTTGCCTTAGCACCTTGAATTCATGATGAAACATATGAATTGGCTATGGAATCTAGATGAGTGACACATCTAGGTGCTCTTGGATCGTCTTGATTTTGAGTTTACACATGCTTTATTTAGAATTAAATTTTTGTGCTTTGTTTCATACTTAATCTTAGATCTAGTCTTCATTACTTGTTATTTTTCATATTTAAACTTTCCCATCTATTTTCATTGCTTTATCCATTCATACTTTCAATTTTTGTTAATTTGCTTTATTTAGGATTTTATGCATAGTTGTACCTTGTGCTTGCATGCTTGTACTTGGTGAAACATTGCATTTTCTTGCTTATTTTCATTATTGCTTTGCATTTCCATATTGAGGCATCTGACGTGGCATCCGACCAATTTGCACTTTCATTTTTAGGATAGTTAGATATTTTAATTGCTTTATTTTCATTTTCTTTTATTTTTCCAAGCTTGAAACACATTGAAACTAATAATTGAATCAAACTCCGATAATATCAAGCCAAGAACCCGATGATTTATTCATCACCACTAAAACTCCACTAACAAGACTAAGTGTTCAATAAAATGCCCAAGTGGTCGTGGAGACGATTCCAAGGCCCTAGACCCCCGTTTTATTAATCCTTTAAAAAAGTTTTCAATTTCATTTTAGAATTCATTGTTAAAACTTTTATAAACATTAGTTAAGTTCTTGCATAGAGATTGACGCTCTCTTTGCAAGATTAGCTTCAAATTGCTCATAATATTAATCATCACTTTTAGATATAAAAATTCTCAAACCAAAACCCCTTTGTCCGCGTGTTTAGCATAGCATTTTTGTATTTTCTCGTTCGTAAAACAAACACGAAAATAACTTCTGATTAGCCTTACTCGAGAGATTCGACTCGAGTTAACTTGCCAGTCTACAAGTGACCCCGTTCTCTTGCGGGCGAACTAAAACCTTTCAAAAGTAGACGCGGACTTGTTTAACTATATTTTAATTCTGAAAGAAACACAAAAGTTAGGCTCAAAATTTGGCGTCATTGCCGGGGAAGGCGAAAGGTTTTACTTTTTGTGTTTGCTCTTTGTGACCTTGTTCGTGTTGTGATTTGTTTCGTTTGTGTTTATTGATTATTTGTGATTTTTTTGGGGGGTTTATTTTTGTTATTTTCGCCGGTACCATTAATCTTATACGTTGAGTGTTGCTTATGCAAGGTACCTCAACAACCAAGGCCCGAGATTAAACAAACCGTTTTCAAAAAAAAAAAAAGAAAGAAAAAAGAAAATTACTTTTGCTCATAGGATAGTCCGACCGGATGGGATGATAGACCGATCGGACCAAACTTTATGGAGAGATCATCCGGCCGGATAGGAGCATAATCCGATCGGATATATATAAAAAAAATTGAAAATGTCTAACTTGTACGCTTGTTTTAATCTTTGACCGACGATCCGGATGAAGGGTCGGGGAAGAAAATTATTTATACATTCAGAGCCTGATTCCTCGGGGACGTGGGAGGATGTATACGATTGGTTCATGGAGACATTCTTCTCATCTGAATGGTCCCCACCTTCAAATTCTTACAATGTTAGCCTTAATGATCCACATGCTTCACCCAACCACTACAATCCGAGTTTTGAACCTTCCACCCCACCACGTTGTTTCTATTGCCCGATCCTTGATGAAAACTTTTATGATCCGGGTTTTGAACCTTCATACGCTCCTTCTGCCTCACCTTCTTATTACACGGGATATGACTCGTATGCTCCATTCAAATTTAATTCTTCCTATCCGGGCTATGAAGAATACATACATGGCGATCAGTTTTTAGTGTGGAAGCAAGATCTAGAAGCTGAGACCATTCGTCATTGGGACGATCTTGAGCAATCGAATCGAAATTTAGTGCAATCGACTGAGTGACTCATAAAGAATATGGAGACGATGTTGGGTCAAATTATAGCTTCTTTGGAAGAGAGGGAAAACTAAAAAATCTATAATCATCCCGACACTCCACTCGATAATGATTCTTACTCAGTTATCCGTGTTGAGGTGGAGCATCTTACCTTTGAAGAGCTGCCAATTCTTGATGTAGTGGAGCCCATCTTGGATGTTGAGGATTCGTGCATGAATTCTTGTTTGGGAGAGGTGTGTAAGGAGATAGAGATTGAAGACTTGGTTGAGATCTCCTCTTTTACGATGGAATATGAAGTTTTGCGTAATAGTGTAGGGGTGTTGCCATTGGAGGTTCCGTGTGAGGATGTTGGCGTATCGGACTTACTTGCTCTTTGTGGAGATGTTGGAGTTGTTTTACCGGAATTGGAGGAGGTTGTGTCTGTTGAGCCGCATTGCATTCTGCCTGAGGCTTTGATCAATCTTAACGTTGAGGTGGTAGAAGAGGCAATCGAGAAGGAGTTTGGTACGGTCAATGATCATTCCTTCTATTTGGCCAATTTCCTAGTCATTCCGGTGACCGACCATGGTTCCACACTCTGGCTGCCTTCCGATCTCTTTTTGGTCATTGATTACTCACGTTTTCGACCTCCAAAGCCGTCGAGGTTTTTATTTCTATCATCATAGAACCTGCTTGTCATGCCCACCTTGGTAATCTTCATCACCCGTTATTACTCTTGGAGAACACCAAGGCGTGGCACGATAATCATTTATTTCTAGATCCCGAATAACATCACTTTTGTAAGACATCGAGCAAAAGACGTTAGAAATTGCACTTCTTGGGAGGTAACCCAAGTTTTTTTTTTATTTTTGTCCATAATTCTATTTATTTTATTTTCATTTTTCTTATTTTATTTTTGTGCATTTTGTATGTGCTTAAATGGAGTTGGATAAGTGTGGTAAAGATTTGTTGAGTTGTGCAGCAAGAGTGTGGAAATGATGCTTTTCCAGGACATCTGATCGGATGAGAGAAAGTCACCGGTCGGACAAACACACTGGACTTCTGTCCAACCGGATGAGAGAAGATGACCGGTCGGACGAAACACACTTGACTACTGTTCGACCGGATGAATGATTGTCCAACCAGATGAAGCTGTAAACTTACTGTTGCCCCATTTGCAGATTTCCATCTTTCCCTCCGGACGGCATGGACATTTAGGCGGGCCCAAGCCCCAGTATTGTATCACTTTTTATCTCAACTCTTGTTTTTCATTTTTAGTGATTTTGTTTGATTTTTATGTTATGCGTTTTGTGTTTGTATAACAATTCGACTAAGTTTTTGCATGATAATTGATTCGACTTTTTCCTTTTTCCTTATGTTGATTTGTGGGGGAGGATACTCGTATTATGCATGCATAGTCATTTCGGTCGAATGGTTCTATTTGAGTATTTCTTTGTGACGACGTGCGAATCAACCGATTTATGTCGATGTATGTTGAAATCATTCTCATTCTTATTTGTGTTTGTACTGGCTTGCCTATCGGAATCATGTATTATGTGATCTTTCATTAGAGTCTTTTGAGCTTGTTTAGTTCAAAAATTTTCAAAACCTACTTATATATATTTATTTAAAACAACACTTAGTCGTTAGCAATTTCACGGAGCTCTTAAAACTCGATCACCTCGTTTTCAAAAGTTTGAATAAAACCCTTGTAAGAAGCCTTGTGTGTTTATCAACATTTCATGTTGTGATTTGATAAGTGTTTTGAGAAGTCTCTAAGTCGCATGTGTACATTTGGTTTTGGAAATGACGTTAGGCATATATAAAACCCGATTCTTGCTATATTCAGAAATAAAATCCACTATAATTTCATAATGAGCCCCTTTGAGCCTTTATTTCATCTCTTTGTTAGTCAAGAGCATAATTGTAGCTCTTATTTCGTTTAAGTTTTTAAGATGAGAGTTTTATTTATCATTGATTTAATGAGATATGACGATTGCAGGGTGGGAATTAGTGGGATACTAATATAAAAAAATAAAAGAAGAAGAAGAAGAAATTTATAAAAAACAAAATAAGAAGAAAAAGAGTTTAAGGGTGCTTAATCATAATAACATCTAGATATTAAGAATAAAGCCTATTTATGAAGGCAAATGAGTATAGAAGGAACTAACACTCTTGTTTCTTAAGATCGAGGGTGTTTATTCAGTTTTGGGTGAAAAATGGCCTTAGTTATAAAAGGCTAAGAATAATGGTACATTCTTAAGATCGAAGGGAAATATGGGTAAACACTAAAAAAGTTATAAAAATACTACCTTCACCAAATAAATTGGGGAAATTGAAAATATTACACCACCCTAATCCTAATTAATGAATATTCAACAGGCATACAAAAATCGATGCTCGGGACAAGAAAATTCAATAAATTGCAAATAGACTTCTAATTGCTTCACATCTATCTTATGTCCATTTCACTTATACCTTATCCGTCAAGATTAAACACAATAATGCATTTGAATCAGTCAGTAATAAAGCGACAACCCTACGGGCAGCCATCCGACGGCAAGCTTCAGTGATACTTGTAGTATCAGGTACTGTCAAGGCTTTGGACAGCCGTAAGTGCTTAACTATTCGATCTCCTGTCAGTACCCTGTTGCACACGAGGGAAATAGATTCAGACAAAGTATATGCTAAAGCCTAAAACTGACATATGTAGGGTGCTAGTTGCAGGCATCCCTTTATTTTCTTCAAGCGTCTTCAATAAAAAGTGGAATTGCTGAAATTTGTACAAATAAAGAACATATATTTCCTGCATGTAGATTAGCATAATGATCTCCAAATAAAGCACTAGTTGCTTATATTTTAGATTTTTATTCAAACTAATTGGGGCAAATCTCCAGCGGAAAACCCTCCCGTTCTCTTGAAATTCAAGAATGAGCAAGGATACAACGGTATCCAGTCAGGTGTGGAGACTCGGGCCCGATGCCAATTTGACTTCCTGGTCATTATCAAATTATAAAAAAAATTATAAGAGTTTGGAATGATATGAATTACTGACATCAACTTATGATTATTGTAAAATTAGAAGGTCTATGGTTTTAAAAATAAGTTTCAGATTTACGATGTTGTTAATTAATGTTAACAACATCAGTTAACATCGACCAGAGTAACGTAAATTTATGCAGCGGAAATTAAAATATGAGAATACGATTTAACAAATTCAATTCACAAGTAAATACTTGTGAACTTGGGCGTACAAACCTGAAAACTATATTACTTTCACTTTACGTTCAATACAAAATATGAAGTAATATATGAAAACTAAATATCAAGAAACTTGATACTAAATACTTGTTGCCGGAATGGCAAGATCTTCTCCGTTGGTCACGCAACTTCAAAGATCTTGTTTCTCACGAACGTTGGCTCCAAGTAGTTTTCTTCTTCGTGTTCTTCTTCTCTTGTGCGTCGTCTTCCTTGCGTCTTTCGTCCTTCAAGAAATCCCGTGCGTAAAATTCTATCAAACCGTGTCACCAAGATTTAGGATTTCTAATGTCTTAAATAGATAATTCTAAGGTCCTAAACTTGGTAAATACTTAAAAACAAATCCTAGACACAATCTAGACATAATTAAAGTCTTGTGCATAAACTTGGAAACATAATATTGACCTATATCTAGTTTCCTAACTTATTTTGTGCCCAAGAAAGACAAATAACAAAATAGGAATTATTGCCAAGAATAAATTCCTCAACAATCTCCCCCTTTTGCCTTTCTGGACAAAACACTAAGACGCAAACACAAATGAAAAAATAAAAATCCTAACTCCCCCTAAGATAGAAAACTCCCCCTAAATAAAACACCCAATGTTGTTAACACTCAAACCAACATGACAAACCAACATTGTTCAAAAAAGCCAGCTCTCACAAAACAAACAGAGTAAAGGAACTTAATGACTTCGAATCCTCTTTGACCGTCGAGGAGATGTCGAAGTTCCTTCACCACTCTTCTTCCTCTTCTTCTTCTCCCTCAGTTTCATCATCTTCTTCAAAGCCTTATTGCGCACCCGTATTCGCTTACGCCTCTTCTCTTGAGCAAGGTTCGCCAAGGCTTCGGCGGCAACAGCATTTTCAGCATCAGCAACATTCTCATTTCCGGCAACATCAGCCACATCCTCTCCATCAACACTTTCTCCCCCTACGTTCGCGTCATCCTCTCCCCCTTTTTGACCAGAAAGGGAAAGGGCCTCCAACAGTGAGCAACGAAGTGCCTGCAGCTTAGAAACCTTCAAATCAATGGAAGCAACATGCGCACGCAGGAGCTGCGCAGAAATACGGACCATGTTGGGATCGTCCTTCTCAACATCACTATCAACATCAGCAGGAACAGGAGCCTGCCAAGGCAAATCGATTACCCTTGCACCAGTAGTGTGTTGACCTCGAAAAGCAAACCAATCCGCATTACTAGTGAGCACATCATCTGGGAGAAGCTTCAGACCCTGGTTCTTCAACAAGCTAAAAATAAGAGAGGGAAAACACAACGAGGCAGCAGACCTTGATGTGGCGAATTTAGTCACGATATCAAAAACATGGTGCCCGAAACTGAACCTCACACCCTTCCCAAGCTTAAATAAAAACTGGGCCTGAGGCCGAGTAACAACTGTAGTGTTCTTGGAAGAGACCCAGTTGCAAAGTGCTACTTTGTGCATAATAGAATACAAAGACGAGAGCCTAGTGCTCGGCAGTTGCTCAAACCACGAATGTACCATCCCACCCGATAGAAAAGACACAACCTCATCCATATCATCCACAGAAAAATTACCCCGATGTGTAGTGGTGCCAAACAAATCATCAATTAAGTCAGAGGTAAAGGCAAACACCTTGCCACGCAGAAAAACTTTCCCATAGTTCACTGAACTTAAATCAACAACCGAGGGCAGCATATTTGCATAGAACTCAAGAACTATGTCTCTAACAAATGGAATGGCGGTAGAGACTGTGGAATACATACCATGAAATCGGAGGTAGGCTATCAGGTTGTGGCGCTCAAATAAATCAAACGGCACTTTTCTCTCAGCGATCATATGGCGAGTTTGATACACATCAAACAGCTCAGCAGCCTCAGCGGTTAAAAATTTCTCTGAAAAGGGCTCCATGTCCTCAATCTCGGGTGTAGGAGTTGAAGTACCAGATGAGGACTGGGAGTGATCACATGCAGCCGAGGAGGACTGCTTGGGAGAATGTGATGGAACATGAACAGATGCAGTGCGGGAGGATGAGACAGACTTTCAACGACTCAATGTTGGTAAGGGGCTACCAACATGACTAACAACATCATCCTTTGCAGCTGCCTTCCTTTTCTTCTTGTCCTTTTTGCATGCAGCAAAAATATCTTTCAAAGGCACATCGAATGATGAATCAGGCGAATACTCAAAAAGACCTGTGTCAAATTCAGGTGAGGCAGCAGGGTTTGGAGACGGTGGCGGAACATCAGCAGGCGACTTGGCAGAACTAGTAACTTCGCCGGTAATAAAATCCAGCACAGTATATGGAGGCGAAGAGTACTCAGTAGCAGATGAATTGGGAGAGACTTTGACCTTGGCCTGTTTGGGAGAGACACTGTCTTTCGTCAGGCCGGGTCTCCTGGCAGCTTTACGTACAAGCTGCTTCCGGCGAGTAAACCTCTTCTTCTCCGGCAAACTAGGAGCAGAAGCAGACGGCGGCACATCTCCGGCAATCGAAGCAGTAGGCTCAAAATCATGATCATCGGGATCAGACTCCATAATAACATCCTCCTGGAGGTTGATGTGTTCAATCGGCACATGGCGGCGCGGACCTGCCTTGCTCTTTGGGACCGCGGGCGGCACAACGTCGGGCGGTATGTTGCGCAAACGCCTGGACCGCTTCAAGGTAGGATTCCCTACGCGGCCAAAGGTRTCAMCCACAAAAGCTAAATCGGGGGGGTTATCGACGTCAATCTCGTTCCCGGGCTGTCCAGGGAACACCTGAGTAACCGGCGTAGCATCGACCGGCGATGGAACAGGTACGGCAGCAAGAGAATCAGGCACATGCAAATCAGGTGGCGATGTTGATAGTGGTGGGTTTGAAGAGCTACCACCACCAATCTCTTCACGGATATCTAGGCCGCCCATCTTTGGATATGGCAACGGAATCTGGTCGCCGGAGCGGCGAACCTCCTCTGGTAATTCAGGGACTGTCGGCGGTGGAGAGCTAGACATCCTGCAAAATCTCACAGAAACACAGAACGAAGAACAAAAATTCGAGAAAATTGGAGAGGAGAAAGGAGTCTGAGAGTTGTAATTCGAGAGGGGTTTGGGGATTGTGATCAAACGGTAAAAAGAAATCAGCCTTTTAATCCCCCAAAAAGTGACCGTTGTAAGAGAGGAGAGAGAGAGAGTAAAAAATAAAAGGAAAATTCCCAAAAATTCTCACCGGTTGATTTTAGGAATAAAACACGATTTTTAATTCCCTTTTTTTTGTTTAAAGCACCACTCCTCCTCAAAATAGGCTTCATGACCACATAAACTGCCCCAATAACTTTACTCATTATTCCTCGTTTTTTTAAAAAAAATTGTATGACTTAATCTACAAAATAGGCCGGAAAATACAAAGATGAAATTTATAAACCATCAGCACAGTTTTACCTATCTTGTGCAATGTTATATTTCACTCACCAAATTCACCTCGTTATTACCTGTCCAGCCATCCGATTATAACTCCACTGAAACACTTGGTTAGCTCAATTCAAAACAAAATTAAGAGATTTCAAGCAAGACAAAAACACAAGAAACATGACGCACAGTAAGATGGCATCTTCACAAAGTATGAATGACCTACGGGATGCCTAAAAATCATGACCTAAAAGGTTAAAACAGAACACATTATGATTTCAGTGTTTTGATCCAATGTTGCTTTTTATTACTAACAACATTATAAACCAACATTGCCGTAGGTGAAGTCAATGGAAACTTACCCCTTAACCCAAGTTAA